>CM053601.1:100151768-100183818 GCA_028646575.1 Pseudocheirus occidentalis | reverse complement strand
CTTCTTCTTCTTCTTCTTCTTCTTCTTCTTCTTCTTCTTCTTCTTCTTCTTCTTCTTCTTCTATCTCTCTCCCCTTCCTATTATTTGTGGTATATAGTCCAGTTAGTGATTGTTTTGGATTGACCATATATCTTAATATCTTGGTGAATTAATTTATTATATGCAATTTTATGGCTGATTCTCTGGTGTTTTCTGAAAATAAACACCATTGGTCATGAAATCTACAAGTAGAGATATTCTTTCCTTAAAAAACATTTTGTGGGGGGCAGAGCCAAGATGGGGGCATAGAAGCAGCAAAGTTTTGCAGCTCCCACATGGTCACCTTAAATACCCAGAACATACAACTTTAAACAAATTTTATAGCTCCAAAACTCACAAAAATACAGAACACACATCTCCTGCTAAAGGCAGCTTGGCAGGTGGGGCTCATCAGAGCATGTTGGGAGCCTAGGCCAGCCCAGCCAGAAACTGCAGCCTGTCCCCAGGGCAGTCAGGAGGAACCACAGCTGGAGTCTACAGGAGAGTGGAATGGTGGCAGCTGGGGCAGTTTGCAGACTTATCAAGCCAGAAGAAATAAAGCTAAGAGAAAGGTCAGTGGAATTCAGCTTAATTTGGGGGAGAAAAGCGGTCTGGTGAAACTACGCCCAGGGCAAGGAAGCAGTAGAAGCAGCAGTACCTGCTGAAACAGAGGCAACAGCCTCCACAGGGCTGCTTCAGAGCACCTAGCCTACAGACTGCAGGGGGAGCAAAGTGATTGATCAGGGCCAAGGGGTCTTCCATTGAGTAGCCTGGATCTGGATCATGGTCTTGGGTGGTGGTACTGGGGTGCACTTTCAGTGAACCAAAGCTGGTAGGGGCAGCAGCACCCCTGTAATACCTCTGACAGCTATGAAAACCAAGCAGTTAGGGACAGAGCTTTCCCCCCTGGAAGCAGAGTTCCACAAAGCTAAAAAATCAAGCAATTAATTGACTGGCCAACATGAGCAGGAAAAGGAAGCAAAGTAAGAACAGCAATAAAACTCTAGCATCCTTTTCTTTGGGACAAAAAGGCTCAAAGCATGGAAGGGAAGAAGACAACACAGTCAGAACTCCCACACCAAATGCTTCCAAGATACTTGAAGAATGCCTAGAAGCTATACATCAACTGAAAAAGGACTTTGAAAACCAAATAAGAGAAGTGGAGGAAAAATTGGGAAGAGAAATGAGAATGATGTGAGGAAATCATGAAAAGAGTGTCAACAACCTGACTGAAGAAAACAACACCTTAAAGAGCAAATTAACTTAAATGGCAAAAGAGGCCCAAAAACCAATGAGGGGAAGAATGCCTTAAAAAGTCGAATTTATGAGGTGGAAAAAGAATCTCAAAAGCATTCTGAAGAGAATAATTCCTTCATAATTAGAGTGGAGCAAATGGAAACAAATGACCTTACGAGAAACCAAGACACTATTAAGCAGTTATAAAGAAATGAAAAAATAGAAAGCAATATGAACTATCTCCTTGAAAAACCCACGGAGTTGGAAAATAGATCCAGGAGAGACAATTTAAAAATTATTGGACTACCTGAAAGCCATGATTAAAAAAAAGAACTTAGAAAGCATCCTTCAAGAAATCCTCAAAGAAAATTACCCTGATGTTTTAGAATCAGAGGGCAAAATACAACTTCAAAGAATTCACCAATCACCTCTTGAAAAGGACCCCCAAAAGAAAACTCGTAGAAATGTTATAGCCAGGTTCCAGAATCCCCAGTTAAAGAGGAAAATATTACACACTGCCAAGAGAAAACCATTTGAATACTGTGGAAACACAATTAGGATAACCCAGAATCTGGCAGCTTCTACATTGAGGGATTGAAGGGCCTGGAATATGATATTCTGGAGATCAAGGGAGCTAGGCTTAAAACCAAGAATCACCTACCTAGAAAAATTGAATATATTGTTCCAGGAGAAAATATGGTCATTTAGTGAGGTGGAGGACTTTCAAACATTCTTGTTGTAAAAACCAGAACTGAACAGAAAATTTGACATTTAAACACAACAAGTGTGAGAAGGTAAATATGGGAAAGAAATCATAAGGAACTTATCAAAGTTGAACTATTTACATGCCAATATGGAAAAATGATAATAGTAATTTATGAAACTTTTCTTAGTATGAGGATAGGGGAAGGGAATACAAATGTGTGTGTCTATGTGTGTGTGTGTACCTACACATATGTCTATATAGGAGGGTATATATGTGTATAAATACATATCTGAGCATGTGTGTATATGTATACATAGAGGGTACTGTAGAAAATTTTAATGCTTTTTACTTGTTAGTTTTCATTTTTGTGCTGTACCTATGATTTCATTAGTGTGTAGAGCTCCCTGATAAAGAAATTTTCGTTATCAATGCAAATCAACGAAAAGTGAAGATTCAGAAATGGTTTTTGGAACTTAAAAGTTTCTGAGCAGGCAAGTAATCCAGAAATCTGTGTGGTTCCCACCCTACATGAAGACATTTCAAATTCATCCTTAGTTCTTTTTCCTTCTCTTGCCACACTTTTCTCCCTTGATAATTTCAACTGAACTCATGGATGAATTCAATTATAACTTTTCATTCAAATAACTACTAAAATCTTTCCCCCTAACCTCCACTGAACTCTCATCACACAATACTAGCTATGTGTTACTTCAAACTCAATACAATAAAAATTGAAATCATCATCTAATTTGCATCATCTTTCAACTTCCTTTTTGTTAATAGTGTCATCAATGATAGTGATATTAAGATTCAAAAACCTTATATCATCCTAGTTCTTCCTGCTCCCATTTTAATTACTAAGGTCAATGATTTCTACTTCTTCAGTAACTCTCATAGATAGCTCATTTTTTTCTCTTCCTGTTTCCAAAACACTATTTTAGGTTCTCTTCACCACTTGGCTATAGTACTGTGATAGCACTATCCTATGCAAATTAAATACCAATGCCTTAAAATAGAGTGACTGCATGGGACATTGGATAGAGTACCAGGACTAGACTCAGAGTGATACATCTGGATTTCAAATCTTACCTCAGACATTTATTAGTCAGGTGACTCTGGTTAAGTTGCTTAAACCTGTTTACCTCAAGTCATCAAACTACTGCTGAGTACATAATTTCATTAGGATATGCCATAGTAGAATACAGGAAACTAGCCAATTAGGAAATAAATAAAAGGAAGTTGGTGGAGCTACTTATCTATAAAATAAGCTAGAGGAGGAAATGACAAACCATTGCCAAGAAAACACTAAATGGTGTTGTGAAGAGTCAGACACAACTGAAAAACAAATGAACAAAAAACTGTAAGCTAATGTTTGATTTCCTTCATAGCCTTTCATTACCCTACTACTTTCCTAGATTTATTTCATAATATACATCTTCATGAACTCTGTGATTAAGCTAATTTGGACTTTTTAGTCTCCCCAACCTGCACTACTGTATGAACTATGAGCAGGTTACTGAATAATCTTATGCTTCAGTTTTTGCATTACTAATGTGAAGGTAATTTCTAATGTTATAAATTATTTGATCCTGTACTGCGTTAAAGCTTTTGGGTGAACTATCTACCATATCTGTGATGGGCTCAATACATTTGAGCCTCCTGAAGTCATTTTATTCCTTTAATAATCATGTCAGTTGTTACCATATACATAAATTCTTTTCTTATTCTCCCAGGGAGATGTAAACTTCTTTTACTGAATTTCATATACTTCTCTGATTGCTCCTTACATAGAATTGTGTCCTAACTCTTATTATCATCATGCACAGAAGTATCTCTTTCCCTTGAGGGTAAGAATTATGTGATTTGTCATCTATGAATCTCAGGCATGGCCAGTGTCCTTTGCACATAATGCTTAATAAATGCTTATTTAACTGAATTAAATTAAATATAAAGAATGGATACCTAGAGACTACCTATCAAAATTAAAAACTTTCTCTGAAGCCTGGGCCTATCCTCCATGAGTAAGATTCACTGTTTACATAATTGCCTGAATTATCCAATCAGAAAAAAATTCTTCTTTTTATGGTACTATGTTTATTTGTCAAATTTATTGTTCCACATAGCCAAAGGGAAAGATGCCTTGTGTACAATTTTCATACACATTCACTCTTTTTCTTGTTATAATTCTATAAACTTAAATGAAAGGCAAAAAATAGCTTATTCTTAACTTTGGCACAGTGAAGCTTCCAAATGGGCCTTTTCTTCCATGCCCCTATGATGAATGGAATGATTTTCATTTAAATATTGAAAAGTAGGAAGATTGCCAATTGAGGAAAGCTCTCTAAGAACTTGTACTCCATTATCACAGGACCTTTGAAACAGTGCCTTGCTGAGGCAGAATGGATAGTGTCTTTCAGAAGAGAAAAGAATCAATAAAGGTTGCAGAAAAGGAAAATGGCAAAGTACTGTAGGTTCTTAAATGAAAATTGATTTCTACCATTGACCATGGAACAAGCTCATCAGTAACACCAAATTTAGAGGGAATCTAATTGTCTCTTTTTCAAGTCAGGTTTGGGCTTGGAAAAGAGGTATAGGAGGGAAATCAATCCTTTGTCATCACAAGTAGCTTAGTCACAGCATACCAATTCAAGAAACAGGACTGTGTACAATACTGTTTCAACTAGTCTCTGAAAAGTTCAGATAATTCAGGAATCTCGCCCACAAGCCTATAAATACAATTCTTATTTTCTCTTCCTCAATAATCATAGAATGAACCCTTAATTCAAAGTTCAATTGTAATACGGTAAAAAAATAAAGTTACTGTTGATCATAAGAGGATTTGGGAGAGGACAGTTTGAATCTGCAAAAGAACCACAACCTTGGTGGGAGGAAAGGGACTGTATGTATGTCCTACTGATTACTGGTCACTTGAAATCTCTTTCCCTATGAATGCTAGCACATATTTTTTTGTCTCATAATTATAATATGTCTCAGAATTTGACTGCATATCTATGTATTAGACTAAATGCAAAGAAGCTTATTACTAAGTAGTCCTTAGGGTGATTGGGATAAATAAGATTAATTAATAAATAATAATAAATAAGATGTGTATATATAATTTAAAATGTATGTACATGTGTATTAATGCATGCATGTGTGGAGTCACAACCATATAATCTGTTTTGGTGGAGGGAGTACTCACACTAATGAAATCACAAGTCATTGAACTACTGCTAAGTATATCATTTCATTAGGATATTCCATAGCAGAAAATAGAAAACTAGCCAATTAGGAAATAAATTAAAGAAAGCGGAGGTACTAAGTCATAGATTAGAAAACATCTATTGTCATCTACCAGAGACACTCAGAAATGAAGAAAGCTTATTTTTTTTCTTGAACTTTTACTAACACTGATCTTTACAAAGGGTTCCTCCATTTATAATTTCATTTATAATCATTATCTATATACAATTGTGATACTTTTTGGTTTCATTAATCATATTTTTAAAATATCATTAAACAAATATAGTATTCATCACATGCTGTGTTATTAATAATAACTTCATGACTTTATGTTCTTTCAAGAGTGTGCACTTTTAGTTTCAACTTACATAACTCTGTACTTAAAATATGGTCTTCATTCTTCCCACCCATTCCCCAAGTGATTTTTCTTCCACTCCATAAAGTCAGGTGACATCTTTACCCACTTTCTTGTACAAATAAATCTAACTGATTTTAATAATAAATTGTTTTCACTTCTATTTCCCTCAGAGAATTTTTATACCATTATAATATGTCCTAATAATTGAATATTAATTCACTAGGAAGACTATCACAGACAGAAACTATTCTCACCAAAGTTATCAATGATCTCTTAAGTTCCAAATCTAAAGGCCTTGGTCTTCATTCTTTTTTAAAAATCTTTCTTCAGCATTTGAAATTGTCAATTACACTCTTCCTGGACACTCTCTTCAAAGGTTTTTGTGGCACTACTTTTTCCTGGTTCTCCTGTCTGTCTAAGCACTTTCTCATTTCCTTTGCTGGTCCTTTATGCAAATAATGCCTGCTAACAAGATTTCTCTTACAACTCTGTCCTTGGCCTTCTTCTCCTCTGCCTCTATATATTTTCACTTGGTAATCTCATTAGCTTCCATGGATCTATGTTCACTTTATTCTCACATATTCATCCAAACTTAAACTCTTCTGACCTCTATGCTCACATCTTCAATTGTCTATTAGATATAACAATGTAGAAATTCCATAGAAATGTGAAACTCAAAATGGCCCAAACTAAACTAATTATATCCCCCAACTGTCATGGGCTGCTCAGTGCCCAGCACTAAGCATGATCAGGGATGTGAATAAGAAATGACCAGGCCATGTGGGTATTTCAAGGAAGAACCACAACCTCCATTTGTTGATTCTTAGAACAAGGTTTTAAAGCTCCAAAAGACAAGGATTCAAGTATTCTTATCCTAATCATATGCTGGAATTTTGTTATCAATTTAATAGTCTGCCAGACCCTGGAAGTAGCTTGGATAAAATAAGGCTGGTTATCAAGGACCTAGGAAGTCATGGGGAAAATCAGTTGTTTCTTATCAAAAAGTATCTACAGGACAAATGATGCTCCTGGGGATCAGGCTAAGATCTCAAAGACATCTGCATAGAAACTGATCTCCAAGAATCAGGTATTTTGAATTACAGTAGTCTTTAATATTTTATATCTTGGAAGTAACATAATTTGATAAGGAACATTTCCTTTTTGGTACCTGAAGTCTGGGGCAAAGGCTTTGATTTAAGGATATCAAACAAAAGTCCTTTTAAGTGTACCCCTGGGGGGTGTCTTTCAGGGGAGCCAGCCTTTACAAGCCATGTCACCTAGAGGGATATTAGGGTACACTACTAAGGTTTTTATATGAGCCCTGGATCAGGCCTCTTTGGCTTCCCACACCCAACCTTCCTCTTTTCCAACTTTCCCTGTTTCTTTTGAGCATCAACATCCTCCCAGAACCCAGGCTCATCACCAGTGCCTGTCTATTTCTGTGTCTGTGTCAGTCTCTCTGTCTCTCTCTTTATCTCCCTTCCCTCTATTCCTCTTTGACTTGTTGTGTCTTCTGTCCCACCATGTCTCCTATATATCATTTTTTTCTCCTCTTTATTGCTATCATGTCCATGTATTATCACCCCATTCTGGTCCTACTTTAATGACCTTCTAGTTATACTCCTTACCTCAATTTTCTCCCCACACAAGTACATCCTTCACTCCACTGAACAAAAAATCTTCCTAAAACTCAAATCTGGTCATGTCAGCCAAGTAAGCTCCAATTATTCCCCACTAACTCCAGGATCAAATGTCAAAGCTTCTGTTTGCTTTCAAAACCCTCCATAACCTGGCCCTCTTATGATTTTTCAACTCTTCTTAATCTTTACTTGCATCCATATATAATCTGTCTCCTAATATCATGCCTTTTATTGGCTAACTTCTTTGCCTTCTCCCTCCTCATCTTTTCCTCTAGAATCCCTGACTTTCTCCTGTTTTTAGTTCAAATACCCCCTACTTCCAGAAGACTTTTGACTTTTGGATGGTGGAGTCAAAAAGACAGCATAGAAGCTGGAAAACTCCATGGCTCCCTGCATAACCACATCAAATACCTATAAAATAGAACTTTAAACAAATGTTAGGGCTACAGAACTCATAAAGTGACAGAGAGAAACAAATTTCCACTTGAAGGCAGTCTGGCAGGCTGACAGGAAGGGTTCATTGCAGCATGCTGGGACCTAAGCCCATCCCTGAGTGAGCCTGAGTGAGCACCATGGTGGCCCAAAACAATGGCTGCAGTGGACTTTGGGAGAGTGGATTGCCAGCAGCAGTATCAGTTTCCAGAATTATCAACCCACAAATGCCAAAGAAAAAGTGAGAGGTCAGTGTAGAACTCTGTTGAAACTGGGGGAGAGAGAGGAGTGTGTCTGGCCCCTCTCCCCAGAAGTTAGAAGTGGTGGAGGTGTGGTGACCCTGGAGCCACCTCCACATGGCTGCTTCAGAGATGCTGGCATGAAGATCATAGGGGAGCAAGTGAACATTCAGAGGGTAATTGCTCTTGCTATTACCTACTTGTATCTGGATTGTGGTCTTGGGTGTTGGTCCTGAGGTGTGTGATCAGTGAGCCAGAGTTTGTGTGGGCTGAGAAATGGCATCCTCCTAATAGCTCTGGCAGCTGCAAAAACCCCAATGATTTGGGGAAAAACTCTCCCCTCTGGAGGCAGAGTTCTACTGTGGCAAAGAGTTCAAAAGTCAAGTAATTAAGTGGCAACATGAGCAAGCAAAGGAATCAAAGCAAGCATGACAATCCAACTTTAGATTCCTTTTTGGGGTACAAAAAGGATCAAAGCATGGAATGGGAGGAAGACAACACAGTTAGAACTCCAACACCAAAAGCTCCCAAGAAAAATATGAAATGATTACAGGCCATGGAGGAGTTCAAGGATTTTGAAATTCAAGTAAGAGAAGTGGAGGAAAAATTGGGAAGAGAAATGAGAATGATTCAAGAAAATCATGAAAAGAGAGTCAACAACATGACTGAAAAAAAATAACACTTTAAAAAATAGATTAACTCAAATGACAAAAGAGATCCAAAAAGCCAATGAGGAGAAGAATGTCTTAAAAAGCCAAATTTGCCAGATGGAAAAATAATTTCAAAAGCCCACTGAAGAGAGCAATTACTAGAACAAGTGGAGGGACGGACAGAAAGGAAGGAAACATAGTGGTACACAATGTGTTCATTGTGGAGATGCATAATTACACATATATAGCCTGTATTGAATTACCTGTCTTTCCACTGGGGGCGAGTAACACAGGAGGAATGGAAAGAATCTAGAATTTAAAATTCTGAAATCAAATGATAAAAATATACATATATTATTATTATTTACATGCAACTGGGAAATAAGATATATAGGCACTGGGATAGGTTTGTCCATTTTACCATACCAGAAAGTCACAGGGGTGATGGGGAAGGATATAGGAGAGAGCAGACTGGGGGAGGATGTATACAGTGGGATCACTATTTTGGGGTAGTGGGTAGGGGAAAGACAAGGAGAAAATTTGTAACTCAAAATTTTGTGAAAATCAATGATGTAAACCAAAAAATAAACAAAAGTTGTTAAAAAAATAAAAGGTAAGAGAATAATTCCTTCAAAATTAGAGTGGAGCAAATGGAAGCAAATGACAAATGGAAGCAAATGACTTTATGAGAAATCAAGATGCTATTTAACAGATCTACACAAATGAAAAAAATAGAAGGCAATGTGAAATGTCTCCTTGAAAAAAATCTCTGACCTGGAAAATAGATTCAGGAGAGACAGTTTAAAAATTATTGGACTACCTGAAAGCTATGATCAGAAAAAGAACCTGGAAATCATCCTTCAAGAAATTCTCAAGGAAAATTGCCCAGATATTTTAGAACCAGAGGGCAAAATAGAACTTGAAAGAATTCACTAATCACCCCCAGATAAAGATCCCCAAAAGAATATTCCTAGTAATGTTATAGCCAGGTTCCAGAGTTCCTAGATCAAGGAGAGAATATTACAAGCAGCCAAGAAGAAACAATTTGAATACTGTGGAAACTCAATCAGTAGAAGGATCTAGGAGCTTCTACATTGAAGGATCAAAGGCCCTGGAATATGATATTCCAGAGATCAAGGGAACTAGGATTAAAATCAAGAATCACCCACCCAGCAAAATTGAGTAAAATCCTTCAGGGGGAAATATGGTCATTCAATGAGGTGGAGGACTTTCAAGCATTCTTGATGAAAAAACCAGAACTGAATAGAAAATTTGACATTCAAATAAAGGAAATATGAGAAGGTAAACATGGAAAAGAAATCATAAGGAACTTATCAAGGTTGAACTATTTACATGCCAACATGGAAAAACAATCATTGTAGCTTATTTAACTTTTCTCAGTATGACGATAAGTGAAGGGAATATAAATGTATTTTTATATGTATACACATATGTCTATCTAGGAGGATATATATGTGTATGAATACATATGTGAGTGTGTGTACATAGTCAGAGGGCACAGGATCAATTGAATAGGAAGGGTGATATTTTAAAAGGTGAAATTAAGAGGTGGGAGAGGAATAGAAGGAAAGGAGACAGAGAGAGACAGAATGTGGTTAATCATCTCCCATAGAAAAGGCAAAGGATAACTGTTATAATGGAGGGGAAGAAAGGGAATGTAAAAGAAAATTGCTCAACCTTATTCTCATTGATTTTGGCTTAGGGAAAGAATGACATATGCTTTAAATTGCTTATGTTGCCCTACAGGAAAGTATGGAGGATGGGGATGAGAGGGGAGATTATAGAGGGGAGGGAAGGTGCGGGGGGAACGTTGATATAAATACACACTTCTGTAAAGGGACAGGGACAAAGTAGAGAATAGAACAAATATGAGGTGGGATAGGAAGGAGGGAAATATAGTCAATCTTTCACAGTATGTCGACTGTGGAGATGTTCTAAGTAACTACACATGTACAACCTGTATTGAATTGCTTATCTTTCCAATGGGGGTGGGTGGTGAGGGAGGTAGGGAAATAATCTAGAATTTAAAGTTCTAAAATCAATGTTAATCTCTCTCTCTCTCTCTCTCTCTCTCTCTCTCTCCCTCTCTCTCTCCATATACATATGTGTACATATATATATATATATATATATATATATATATACATAATTATTATTATTTACATGTAACTGTCAATTAAAATATACAGACATGGGGTACGGAGATCCGTCTTCTCCTACCAGAAATTCAGAGGGGTGATGGGGGAGGATATAAGAGAGAGATGATTGGAGAAGGTGGTAAACATGGGATCACTGTTTTGGGGTGGTAGGTAGGGAAAATATGGGGAGAAAATTTGTAACTCAAAATTTCATAGAAATGAATGATATAAACTAAACATAAATATAAAATTTTATTTAAAAAAAGAAGTCATTCCCTGCTCTCCTTCATTTCAGTTCCTTTCCTTTATTGATTGTCTCCGATTTACCTTGCATATATCTTATATGCACATAGCTTTTTATGTGATGTCTTCCCTCTTACCTTGTGAGCTCCTTGAGGAGAGTGGACTATTTGTTTTTTAGCTTTCTTTTTATTCCTAGTGCTTAGACCAATGCCTAGAACATATCAAGGACTTAATAAGTACCTCTTGAATGGTTTGCCTTGACACATGCATTTTCCATATATATAGAAACAGAG
The DNA here is from genome assembly GCA_028646575.1 of Pseudocheirus occidentalis. Classification (NCBI taxonomy): domain Eukaryota; kingdom Metazoa; phylum Chordata; class Mammalia; order Diprotodontia; family Pseudocheiridae; genus Pseudocheirus; species Pseudocheirus occidentalis. Next base: position 100,172,601 of record CM053601.1, on the reverse strand, counting down.
ATCAAATAAGCTACTACAAACCTTCAGAGATCAACTGCCCCATACTTCTACTACCGGATCTAACAACAATAAAGTTTATCTTACTTCCTATAAATTATAGGGAAGAAGTAAGGGTTGGAATTAGTGCAGTAAGGTAGAAATATGATAATTGCCTCTAAAATCTAGACTTGAAAGACAATGTAACTGACATATTCTGAGGTCATTCTTGGACACCCTTTCTTAAAAGGAAACATTCAATGTACCTATCTGAGACAGGTCCATTGGTTCACTTTTTACTGATCATACACGTTTTCTATGTAGTAAAAGTTCTCAGGTTATGCTTTTGTTGTTGGCCAAGGCAGTATAAGTTAAACAAAAGGGATGTGACAATTTTTCTATTTCACTATTTGTTTGCTCTTTCTCACTTTCCCCTTCTTAATCATCTCTCAGTAAAAGTCACTTTAGTTCTACTTTAAAAACACTTAGAACTTGCAAGGGATGACCATAACCTACTTATCTCCAACAAATAAGTCCTCTTATGGGTTTTATTCCCCAAGTAGAATGTAAACTTCTTGAGCTCAAGGACAAAATACTTGACACATAGTAAGCATTTTAAAAAATGCATTTTTATTTGTTCAAGAGGCTAGCAACAATGATAATCCCCAGCCAATCCCTATCTGAGATTCAGGAAATAATTATATCATTATTAATATGACCTGTAAATTTTTAAAGAAGCACAATTAAGCCAATGGGTCCAGAAACATTAAAGTGTCAAAATGTTTAGATAACAATTTTAAGAGAAAATAATATGCTTAAGATACTCACAGATTTGAGAGCACTTGCAAGTAGGGATGTTGAGATTCCCAGTGTTTGGGAAAAGAACTTTAGGACAATAATAGTTTTATGAATACTTGCTTTGGGATTGTGGGTAAATTTTTCAATGGGAAAAAAATAAGTGCAAGAGATTACCAATCGTAGCACTCTGGATAACCATATAGCAAGAAGTTTTTGGGATCAGCTGCCTGTACCAGGGAAAGATGTCTCTTAATAATAATTGTCCTCAATGCTCATAAAAATCATCTTATAAATTCCAAGGATTAGCAGAATGAACCAAACAGGTATTTGTCAATAGATTCAAGGATATGGAGAACACAACTATAATATATCTCTGCTCTTTTTATCTAGCTATGCTGCATTACAGATTTGAACACACTTCTAAAACAGGGACAGTCACCTCCCTAACTTAACATCCAGGTGAAAACAGTCAGTCTAAACTTTACTTTGCATTAACTCACGTCTGTAGTTACATAGATTATTTAAATTAGAAAGACCATTGTCTCTTCTATAGCTATAATGTATAACTTTTATTTATGATTCAAGCCTAAATCACATGATTAACCACACATCACTATTTCTTATATTTATTTTCAGTATTTTTTCTTCATTAACATATACAAGTAGAAAAATCTATACTTAGCTTAAATTTTCACACACATATATACATATATACATATTTGTACATATACATAGGCATATTGTATACATACATATACATATGTGTATATCTACACGTATATAAACAAACATGCTTGTGGCTCATTTCACATTCAAAAACAATGACTTATTTTTGCATTGCATACTTCTAAAAATAGTATAACTTATCTAGAAATAGCCTACATTATCCCTAGAGACACTATGCTATAAAGAATAAAGGGCCAGTCCTGGAATGAAGAATTATGTCTTGATTCTTACAAACACTTGCTCTGTGTCCTAGAACGAGTCCCTTCTATCTGTCCTATGTCTCATTCATTATGATCACAAGGTAGTTCCTACCACAACTCTTGTCTTGGCAGAGTTACATGATAGTTCCCTATGTTAAAAAAAAATCCAAGGTTCGCAACAAAAAACAAAAAGCATATGTAATTCTATTAATTTCAAAACATCTTCAGAATGTTGATAGAATGTAGGATTGTTTCTAATGTTATATGTAATGAAACTGATGAACAAACCAACATCAAAGAGAGGAAGAACAGATAGGACATGTTGTAGAGTGAAAACACTACTGAAAAGACTTGGTTTGAAGACCGAGATTCATACCCAAGCTCATACTATTCATACCACTTGCTGCAACCTGTATGCCTTTGGATAAACCATCTATCTCACCTCTCTATGTCCTAGAGAATAAGGGGGTATAGTCAGAACCTTGTATTTAATGACCTTTAAAAGACCATAAAATTATACATCTATTATTTGGTGGTTTTCTAGATTCTAATTCACTCTAAAATCCAAGTAACAACGTTGCTTACTCATTTTAACTGATTATCTCTGTTTCATTTAACTTTATATCAGCAGGTTCTTAAAAAGAATACTTATAAAAATTGCTTAATTTGAGAAACTAAAATGGGTAATGTATAGCCTAGTCCAATAAATCACCAACTGACACCACTGAAGTAACTAAAGGGGGGAAAATGGAAAATTCATTGACCTGAGCTATAATCTCTCTACTATCAGGCAAATGATGATTTTGTTTTTAAGTCCACTTAACCCATGGCACCTGCTGAAACCACTCAAAAGCATATTCATTAGTGCAGACTAATGGGATGAATGCTTCCCAGAGGAACTGCACTGATACTATAAAATCATTTCATATTAGCCTTTAAACAGCAGGAACAAAGTAATGACTTCTGGTCTCTACACACTTGACCTTGCGTAATTCTCGGGTCTACTAAAGAAATAAAAGATTCCTGTTTCTTGGCTATGCCAGACTAGTCCTTCTGTATCCTTCTGATAAGAAACTGATCTCCATTCCTTTCCTTTTCCACCAAACTATGGTGCTGTGAATTACAAGTTGTTTTTGATTTGTTTTGTTTTGTTTTTATTTTGCATGCCTATTGAAGGTACTGACAACTTTTGAGATAAATACTTAAGCACAACAGGAATGAGGTAGGATTTACATGTCATTATGATCTGTAAATATTCTTGAATCAACACATATCAGGTATTCATTACTTCTGAAATGTATCCTTTGTGGCAGAATTCTATATGAAAAGGGGAAAAATGAAGAAAAGAGGTCCCACTACGGATTCCAATGCTAATCTCTGCCAAGTTCCTGGAAGGCAGACATATAATTTCCTGATGGTGGAAAAAACATGGTGGTAACATTTTCAAGGCAAGGTTTTTAAACAGTTCCAACAATTTGAGCAACTTATCAGCAGCAAGGTTATCTTTTTGATATCTTTGACTTCTTAGTGTTTTGTCAACAGGATACAAAAGGGAATTGTGTCTAATGAAAAAAGTTTCAAATGACCATGACCCCAGACTCTAGAATAGAAATTAAATAAACAAAATCATATGTTAAAACGTGATTATCACCTTTAAACGTATGCTATAATATTTGATACTTTCTGTTATGGATACATATTTCAACTCTTCACTCCTCCTACTAAATCTTATATATATGCTCCATATATAAATACTCTTCGTAGTTGGCTATGCAGAAACTTTTTGCTGAGTAAATATCATTTTGTCAATTGCATGCATTAAAAATCAAAGACTTACTCATAAAGGAAGGGGAGGTTGTGGTTATTTTTTCACATTGAAGAGTTGGAAAAAAAAAAACTTCACTTATGTGATGAGGCCTGAGGGTTTGCCCTGGACACAAACTGTATCTGCGCTTTCAGCTACTTGTTTCTTTGATCCCACAGGTACAAGGAAGAAAAGAGAGGAGAAGGATATGGTAGAGGCAAAAAGCCATTAAACAGTCATAAAAAAAGTATTTGATCTCTTAAAGATTTCTTAGAAAGGGCAAAGTAAAATTTTCAGAACTTTGTATACCTTCTTTTCATCTGCATCCCCAAACAAACTGAAACAAAGAAAACACTTTTTTTCTTGTTTCCCTAATTCCATCCCTTCACTTTAGACTTGGTTGTTCTTGGATTCAGGTCATACTTTCATTTTGTCCCTGATCTCACTGTTTAGTCATTTCAGTCTTAGGCTAAATCATGTGTTTCTTTTCCTTTCTCCCTACCCCTTCTCTCCTATGAGTTTTTCTTGTTTTTTAGGAACTTTTACTTGCTGTTGAATTCCACAATATCGACTCCCCTAATCCCTCAGTCTTCCTTTCTTATACTAGTCAGGTTCTCAACAGACTTACAAATCTGTACTGGTAATCAAAAAGGATAAGAAAGATTATGGATGAATTAAGGCAAATGTATTACTGATGCTGAAAAACAACAACAAACTCCACTAGTCCCACTAATTCTCTGTCAGTAGTAACAGTGTCTTTGTATATGAATACCTAGAAGCACTAGGTTTTTTTTTACCAGTTTTGCCACTGTTGGAAAGCACTTTGAGAACTATTATGATTCATTTAGGTACCTCCAGTTATCATGGTGATGGTGTTGGTGGCAGAGGTCATTACATTACCTTTAAAATATAGGGGTGGTGACTAGATCTAGGATTTAATTGATATAGGGAGCTTCTAGTTGAGGATATTCTGCAAAGGCAGGTCTGCTACTTTGAAACTTGAAGTTTTAGTGAGTTGCCTTATTGGTGCCTAGCACATAGTGTGCAATTAATAAATATTTATTGCTAACTAGAGGATTTAGAGGTTAAGTGCTTTGGTCAGGGTTGCACAGCCAGTATGAGTTAGAGAATAGTCATAAACCCAAGTAGGAATACTTGCCATGGCAGAGAACCCCTTCCTTTCCTGTCTTCCACCATCATAATCTATCCAGAATTGATCTAACCTGCTTGACTGCTCATACTGTTTGAATGAGATGCAAGTTACCAACCTTATTCTTTCTGATATATGGAGGACCATAAGGTTTTAGCATCAGCCCTGCCTCTCTACCCTCTGGACAACAACTGACATAAATTGGGCCTTGCTCTCCATTCTATAATTACCTCTCTTAAGATTGTTGAGCTTTGCCACACAATCAGCAACTGAAATTCCTTTTGTACGTTATCTTCCCCAATTAATATGTTAGCTTCCTTGAGAGCAGAGATTATCTTTAAAAAAATTATATTCCCTGCATGCCGTATTTGGAACATAGTAAGTACTTAATACATTTTTTAATTCATTCATTGATTCCTGAATGTAAAGCTAACTTTCTACCTTTATTTACATTGCTTCACACGTGTCTTATATAGATATATGCATCTTATGTGCCATAAATATACACATATCTACATAAATACATGTATATATACATTTACATATGTGTGGGTTGTTCAGAATATAAAAATAAGAGCTGTCTCTTTATGATCCCATTTGAGGCTTCCTTGAAAAGACAATGGAGTGGTTTGCCAATTTCTTCTCCAGGTCATTTTAAAGATGAGTTAACTAAGGCAAACAGGTTTAAAGTTACTAGCTCAAGATGATATCATTAAAAAATGACTGCGGCTATATTTAAACTCAAGAAGATGAGTCTTTCTGACTCATGTCCAGCACTCTATCCACTGTACCACCTAACTGGCTGTATGTATGCATGCATGTGTGTATATGCATATACACACATACATATATAGGTATCTATACACAAATAAGCATTTACATTTATTTATATGAACTGTATCTATATGAGAATAATATGGATTAGAGCTTGGTCTCTAATACATCCTGGTTATATGCCTTTGGGCTAGCCATTGTTCTCTCAGTGCTCACTAAGAATTTAAGTCTAAATTTCAGAATAGTTGGAATTAGTTTCAAAATTATATTCTTGGAAATAGTATTCTTAACAAGGATTACCCTATATTGATAAGGTTGCAGGGGAGCTCCTCTTTCCACCATCTCACTCCTTACCCCCCACCCCCAAAAGAAAGCCATATACATTCTATATGCTACATAGAGGCAGGATGGAATAGTGTCTAGAGAACTGAACTTTGAATTAGGAAGACATGTTCAATTGTACTCTCTTTTTAAAAAATTTTGTTTTAAACTCAAGGGACAGAACACAAATAAAGAAATGAGAAAAGACACAAAAAGTATTAGAATGATAATGAAAATGAAAGAAAATTAAACACAATGAAAGAAAAAAGCATGTTGTGTGCATAGCAGAATGAGAGGATTCAAAATACATAAAAATAATTATTTCAAGAAAGCCAGTACAATAAATAATGCAAGTCGTGTTAAGAATTATCTTTGCTTCTTTTTAAGTTTTTGTTCTCTGCTGTGCACTTTTTTACTTTGCTCTTTTTTCCCTCTCCCACCACCTACCAGAAGGATAGAATAAAATTTAGATGTTCCTTTATAGTTATAGATAAAAACATACACATATACATGTATACATATATAGACATATACTTTCCCAAACCTATTCTACTGCTGATCTTTGTATTGTGTGCATACCTCTTGTTTCCTATCCTTCCTGCCTCCTTTACTTTACTTCTACCCACTTCCTTGCCCTCTATAGCTTGCCTACCACTCACCAAGGATCTCTCTCCTATTTTCCCATTCCCATAAATCTAAACAACCTTCTATCCCCCTCTTTTACCTATTCCCCTGTTGCCCTCTAAAGGTCCCTCCTTTGTCCTCTCACCTCTCCCTATTCCCCTATGGTTTTATTTCTTCTGAATTTAGAAGAATTTTATACTCTTCTAAATATATATGTATTGTTTTCTCTTAAACCCATTCCAAATGAAAGCAGGTTACCAGAACTACCAGCCCTCCTATCCCATCTAATTCTTCTGTACCAATTCTTCCTTTAGCACCTCATTTGTATAAAATAATTACTCTTTTAAGCTGTTTCTAAATGCTTTCACTTTTAAAATTCTTATCATACTCATGTTTGCCCCAATTTTTTATCCAATTATTGATAAGAATCTTAGACATACATTTCACATACATAAAAAGTATACAGCCTGTCCTTATGGATCCCTTATAATTACTCTTTATTATTTACCTTATATTTCTATTAGTTCTTATGTGTTGAATCTTCTATTAAGTTCAGGATTTTTCTTAACAGAGTCTGGAAAATCTAAGAGTTTGTCAAATGTTTTTTTTTCCATTCAGGATAATACTTAATTTTGCAGGGTATGCTATTTTTGCTCAGAACCCCAATTCTTTTGGTGTTTGATAAATTGTGTTCTAAGACCTGTGGTCATTTAATGGATCTGTTGGTAGGTGTTGTGTAATTCTATTTGTGTCACCATAATATTTAAATTGTTTTAATCTTGAAGCTTTTAATACTTTTTCCATAAGTTGTGTGTTTCAGAATTTAACTATGGTATTCCTGAGTTTTCCTAATAGAACATCTTTTAAGTAGTGATTGATGGAGTTTTCCTATTGCTACTTTGCCCTGTTGTTCTCATGCTTAGGACAATTTTCTTTAATTATTTCTTTTACTTTTGTATCAAGATTATTTTTTGATCATAACTTTCAGTTAATCAAATTATTTTTATATTTTATTTTCTTGATCTAGTCTCCAAATCTCTTGTTTTTCTTATGTGTCACTTTCTCTTCTATTTTTTATTATTCATATTTTGTTTCATCATTTGTTGATCTCTTATAATTTCACTCACTGCACTTTGTCCTCTTCTAATTTTCAGAGTGTCATTTTCTTCTTTAAGATTCTGGATTACCTTTTCTAATTGGTTGACTTTCCTTTCACACTCTTCTCATTTTTCTTGGATTATTCTTTTTGTTTTTTAATTTTTCCTCTATCTCTGTCATCTGATTTTTAAAGTATTTTTGAGGACTTTTACGATATCTTTTTGGGTAGATGTCTATCTTATATTACTCTGTGAGGATTTCTTTAGTTCAATATCATCCTTCAAGGAAGAACCTGGGTCATCACTATTCCCATGATAGCTTTCTTTGGTTGGATTCTTTCTCATTAGCCTGTGCATTTTTTTGTGTGTGTGTTTGTGTGTGTGGTAATAGCCTAATTTTTGTAATCACCTCCAGCCTAGAGGTATAGGAAATGGTGCCTTTTTGATTTTCAGTTTTCCCCTCTAGTCTGCAATCAAAACCAAACTTCCAGCCTCCTGTAATTGCCCACAGCCAGGGACTTTCTTCCCCCACTCTTTCTGTACTCACAGGATGTGTGTTGGTCACTTCTCACCCCTGCTGCTATTTGCAGCACAGCTAGGTCTGGAGTTCCTTATCAGGAAAGGTTCCTTCAATCTTCCAGGGATCAAAAGCTCCACCCTATCACTATCCCAAGAACAAAAGTTCTGGTGACTGTGACTGAAGCAGTCTCTCAAAGCAACTAACCCTAGGACTTGTACCTTGTTGTTAAAAGTGAACCCAGGCTGGGGTATTTTCTTTTCACAGGGACCAAATCCAGTCCTGTGATTTTTATTCAGATCTTCTCAGATTGCCCTAAGGTGCTATCTTAACTCTTGTGGGGGAAAAATCTTGAGAGCTTGGAATTTTCTGACCCACTCCACCATCTTCCTAGAATCCTGGGCTCCTCAAATACATTCTCTGATACTAAGCAGCTGTGTGAACCAGGACAAGTGACTTTATCTCTAGATACTTCCAGAAATCTAAGCTTTTTAACAAATGGCCACAAGTAAGAGTTTCCCATGCTGATAAAATCAAAGATCCTTCACATCAATACATCCTAAACACAAGGAATGTGCCCATTATACCATCAAATAAAGAAAGATATAAATAGAATTAATTTTTATAAAACTTTCTCCCATGCCTGAAGATTTCATTTCTTTACTCATGTCTTTCTTTTTTTCCTCTCATTTTACTCCTATTTAATCATCTAATGCAGTGGTTATCAACCTTCCTAATGCCCTAATGCTGGGATCCTTTAATAGTAGTATGTGGGTGTGTCTGCATGTAGGCAGAGCTGCCTGGAGATGGATAGAGGAAGTTTCTAAGACCATTGGAAATATATGTTTTCCAATGGTCTTAGGCGACCCCTGTGACCCCTGTGAAAGGATCATTTGACCCCAAAGGGGTCATGACCTACAGATTGAGAACCGCTAATCTAATACATTGTACCTTCAAGCCTTAATATTCTTTAAGCTTGTGTCTACATACTAAGAAAAGTGAATTATTTAACACATCCATGAAATATCAGATCATCATAGGGTCAATGATTTAGAGCTAGAAGGAATATTAGAGGTCATGGAGTCTATGTCCCTCATTTTATAAATAAGAAAACTGAGGCCCATGAGGGTAAAATGACTTCCATGAATCACACAGGAAGCAAATGGTAAAGCTCAGATGCGTTGTGATTTGCTTTTTGACTTTACTCAAGATGATAAGTGATCATGCAGATATTTGGAAAGGGGCATATAATTCAACTTAATTAAGTAAGCATTTATTAAGTTCCTTCCATATGCATAGTGCTAGGCACTAGTTTGAGGTCTAACTGGCAGAGCTGTGTGATCTTGGATAAGATCCTTCCCAATCTGAATTTTAATGTTCTTCCCTATAAAATTAAGATAATGTTTCAGGCAATTTGTCTAATAGAAAGAAACTGGCTTTGTAGTCAAAGGAGCTCTGTTTAAATCTTACCATTAAGGCTTGGTGGTCATCTCCAGCCATCCTGATCTATACCTTGGTATTGGACCTAGATGGCTTAGGAGGAGGGAGTGTGACTCTGTACAGCCTTCCCTCAGTAATTCACTTGGAAGTCATCGCATAACCTTCATAGTATCATGGTTCTCTTTGAGAAAGAAGGACAAACAACAGCTGGGCAATGGGGAAAAAGTCACAAATAATGAAAGCCATGACTTGAAGGAGTTCATATTCTAATATAATGGAGAAGGTGGGAAGAGACAATAAAATAAAACATACATAAAGTATTTAAATACAGAATATGGGCAATAATTTGAAGGACAGCGTACCCCATGGGTCATAGCAAATGAGCTGAGGTTTGAGGACAGCTTGACATTTTAAGGGGTGAAATTCTTAGGGTTTCTTGAGTAAAGGAATTTGTATAGAAGTGAGAAGTCTGGAATCAACTACAAAAGATTTTATCACTTCAGTGAATATACACAAAGGTAATTTCTTATATCACTGGAGATATTTCCTTATTCCAAATAGTTACAAAATAAGTACATGGCAGACATGAATATCTGCTATGTTTTGTTTCTTCCTGTAGTCAAATTCTTGAGCCTTGCCAATGGTGACGATGTTATTTATTTGAAGTCATTGCTGACTAGAGAAAAAAATGCACCTATTGCATGAGAAATAAACAATGATCTACATTATGCTCCCAAATATGCCAAGGTTGAGTGACTTTAATTTGTACATTTAACAAACTCCTTCGAATTCTCAGTGTGTTTTCTCTAAGCTTGTGATTGAGAACAGGCATTTTGTTAGTGTGATTAAAAGATGACATTTTCTTCCATTGCAGTTTAATGTGTTCCAAGTAAAATATGATGCATATAGATGGTGTGTGCCCTGAGTGAATTCTTCTGTTCATCCCTGAAAATCTTACCTAATTAATCATTTTAGAAATGACATATGGTGTGTTTTGGGTGGGTAACACATCCTTAGAAAGTCAAAATGCCCTGAAAGCATGACTTCTTCACTAGGTAACTATTTACTTATTTACTATTTGCTTATTGGAAAGGACCAAAGAAATATGTAGAATGGATTAAGCAACAGAGCAAAAGCCATTTGTTGCAGTGTGTGAAAGTGATTGCCAAAAGTTATTAAGCAAACTACTCAGTAGTGCTCTAGATTTTATGTGGTATGCCAATATGTGAGCAATAGATCACCACACAGGTGGAAGTTAAAGGGCCATTGAATGCTAATTTTTTCTAATATACAGGAGCTCTTAAATTATAAAAGGTGTGTGCATATTAACTTTCTGCTGATATAGCATGAAAAAGCAATGTTGCAGATGCCTCAGTTAAATTTAGAATTTTTTAAAAATAGTCAATTTAATGTCAGATATTACTGCATTAATATCTTTATAACACAGATGTGATGACCTAAAGGGTATGTTTAAGACTGCCTTTTATACTTAAACATGCATGATTAGCTTACACATAAAAGTTGCATTTCTGGGACCCAAAGGCAAAACCCTCTAACATTATGTTAAATAGATGTAGCTACAGCCATTCTAAGCCACCAAAGTAGTTTTAAATCATTAATTTGATTGTAAGCTTTCAGTTATACTAAAAAAAGTGCCATAATTACCATCCATCATGTAGAGATCCATTGAGATGCCTGGAATAACTAGACTGTGCCATAGCTCAGTTATTGCACAAATGTAGTCACAACTTGGAAAAATATTACTTTTCTTCACCTGACATAGTTTCACATTTTTGATAAAGTACTGTTTCATAATTATAGAAAGCTGGTCGAGTGTGACTTGGGTTTTTCCACCATTCCTACCCCTGCTCATCAGGATGAACAGACAATTTTATTTGAGAAAAGCCAAGAGGAACAGAGGGGAGGGCAACAGAGGGAGGAAAGGAGAATCTGAGAGACAGAGACATAGAAGGGGAGATCCATATTCTGTAATAGCAGTGCAAATTTAGGCAAAGTTTATTTCTGTGAAATTCAGTTGTCTCATATATAATTTGGAGGGTGGGGTAGGTTAGATTAGATTATTTTTATGAGTATTTTTAATAGTCTTAAATATTACTTTACTTAATTTGTCCAAACCTGCAGTTTCACCAGGACTTCCCCAATGTTTAATTTTTGTTTGTGTTGGTTTTTCCATTAAGGCAAATGACAACTATTTTGAATTTTAGTTTTTGAGAGTTAATCAGAAGCCTGAGAGATTAAGAAACTTATCAAGATTAAACATCTAATGAATGTCAGAAGTGTGACTTGTACCAAGATATTCTTGATTATTGATTATGTTTCAATATATTCATGTAGGATTTTATCTAAGTAAGAATGTATATTTGTTGAGTAATTAAACGTAATTCAAGAAGTGATAAGATTATAATGGTAACATTTTAAAGTTGTAGTTTGTAAAAGAAAATAGTTTTAATACCCTAAGGTACATTAATAAAAAATAACCTAAACATGTAAAGGTCTTTAAGAATCTTCTTTTAATGATCAAATATAAATGATATCATTGGAAAATTAAATGCGTATTTGTAAAATCATTTTATTTAATTATTGCCCCAGTGAAAAGAATATCAGGTAACCGATGGGAAGTATGGGACCTTATATAAAATGAGTCTTACATACCCATTAATAATATGTATCACTAAATATTTGCTTTTTAAATGAATCAATAACAATATTAACAATACCTCATATGGCCAGGGAGCTTCAGTGGTCACAAAGTGCTTTCTTGACAACCATTAAGGAGATAAGTGATTATTACATTCTTTCCTATTAAATACCCTTGTATGGAATAACTTCTGGGATGGGGTGAGGAAAACAGTGAAAACAAGTTATATAAATGGTGAATTTGAAGTACTTGGGGATGCTTGAAAATAATGTAAACATTCCTGTAGAAGTCTTAAGTACACTATTAATTTACTTTATAAATGCTTTTTGTTGCTACATAGAATGAAGGTAAACTTAAGACCAGAACTGTGCAAATTACGACCAATATGAATAAATGAATTTATTGTATTATATATATGTGTGTGAATGTGTATGTGTATGTGTGTGTGTGGAAAGCTAGAGAATTTGTGTGTGTATATGTATACAAATGTATATGCATACATATATCTATATACACACACACACATCCACACACATACTATATATATATAGAGAGAGAGAGACAGATAGTGAGAGAGAGAGAGACAGAGACAGAGACAGAGAAAGAAAGAGAGATAATTAGATCATTTTTGTGCTGGGTGGAATCTTGGATGTAATTTCATCCAACCTGTATAGATTCTTCTGTGATATCTTGACCAAGTAGTCCACCAGGCTTAGTCTGAAGAACTCCAACAACAAACACTTATTACCTATTAAAATAATTTGTTGCATTGCTGGACAACTTTAATTGTCAGGGAGTTTTTACTTAGACAAAACCATAACCTGAATCCTTGCTATGTGTGTCCATTATTCATAATTCAGTTTTTTGGGAACACCATCTAAGTGATTAAAAATGTGGAGGACAATGTTAAAATTACAAAATGTTTCAAAGCATGACCTGACTTCCATCCATATTAACTATAGGTAAGGAAAAGGAAGTAGGGAAAAGAGGGATATGAAGCAGAGTATCAGGGAACCTTCCAAAAAAGAAGAAAAAAATGACACTCCCCACAGTACTTAATGATTATTTTATCTGTGATTCATGTCTCCCAATTAATCCAGAAATGAGTTTCCCACTTATTTCCATAAAATAGCATCATGATTCCATATAATTTATTCAAGGTTTTAACAAAGTAAAGAAAAATAATCCAAAGGATTAAATAATACAGCTTTCATAGGAGAGAGGAGAGTCAGACAGAAGTGATTGAGTTCAGAAATATTGAATACAATAGGCTTCTTAAAACAAACTATGACACATATAATCTTAAGGATAATAAGACAAGAAGATTAAGTGTTTTGCAAATTCTATGGGTGCTGATCTTCAAATATTCACATGTAATATTCAAAGACCAAAATGTAAAGAAAGAGATGACAACTAATGGCAAGGAAAGAATTAGTTTTCTCTTGGTGTCATCATAAAGGCAAAGAAGGAATTGCAGGAAAAGCATTGCCTATCACATTGTGGATAGATATCCCCACAAAAATTGAAAAAAAATATGTACTGGGAAATGGATGCTTAGCACAACTTTCCTTGCTTTAAAAATGTTGTATAGAATTGTTTTACAGAAGGAAGTGCTGATTTTAGTAGGATCATATATGAAGAGAGATAAATTGCAAAGTAGATTTTATCTATAGAAAACTTGAATTCTCCACTAAAGGTGCATTGTACTTCCCTGATTTCTAACAGTATGATTTTTTTAAATCTTCATTATCAACAAGATGTTAATATACATTATTCCTTTAAGACCCAAGTTAAAAAAAATCCTTCTACAAAAAGTCTATGTTGACTTACTTTCATACTGTCTTCTACTGATTAGAAGTCTATTTATTCCTTTTAATCCCCAGTGCTTAACATAGTGCCTATGACATAGAAGGCACAAGTAAAAACTCGTTTACTGACTTTAAAAAAATGAATATATTACCTTGATTTGTAGTGCCCATGATAGACTGCTATCATTGATTTAATTAACCAAAAAGCAAAAGAAAAATCAAGAAATTCTTTCCCACAAAGAGCTTACATTCTATTTAATCATTTTATATCTCATGCCATTTTGCCTATGAATTATTGACTGTGTTGCATTTATATGTGTATGTGTGTGCACATGCACATAGGTATCCATTATATATGTACACATATATTTTGTATTAATATATACATATTTATGTATGCAAAATGTGTCAATAAAAACTTTAGTGATATTTCAAATGTCATGGAATATCAAAAATAAATACATTTAAAGAACGTTAAAGGATTTATGCTGTGTAGCACAAAAAATCACACAAAATTAACAGGCATGGATCACTTCTAATGGGAACAATGGGAAGAAATAACTAAGTTGATGAGATCATGGATCCATTGTTAATTGGTGGAATTTGTTTTTAGAAACATAACTATACAACTTAACAATGTGAGGAATAAAAGAAAGGATCACCAGCCTATCATGAGTACATATCATACAGTATGGAAGTAGGAAAGTATTACTATATTGCTTTAAAATAAGGTATATAAATGTAATATTTGCCAGGTTTAAATGTGTTAAAATTTATCTGCTTTTCTTTTTTATCATCCACTTCATTACTAGTCTTATAAGAATTCTAAGCTTCTTCTGTTAGCATTTCTTGATTACAACTCAAGATAAAATCTGTCATAAGAGATTTCCTTCTTTAACCCCCAAAGTCACCTACTACAATTGACTATCCACTGAAAGTAGACAACCTCAGTGATGTTACTGCCATGCAAAAAGACAAAGAATGGGGAAATGAAGCATGAAATCACCAGTGAGATTTTCCTAAATGGAAAATATTTTCTCATTTTCACTTATAGTTGTGATCTAGGCAAATATCTGAGACTGAAGGTAAAAGCTATGATTTCATTGTTTAATTTTCACATCTCTAATAGAAGGTTGAAGTAATTATCTTGATCATTCAAGCAAAAAAGAGCAACAAACTCTTTCTATCTGAATAATTCACCAAGGCCTAAGTATAAATGTCTTTTGGCTCAAATATCAGGTGTTAAAGAAAATGAGAACTGTTAATCTACATGTATTCCTTCACAAACATACAACCCTTAAAAATAGTTTTTGTTAACCTGAGAATCAAAAATATATAAAGATATGAAAGTATCTACACACACAGTCAAACACACACACAAACACACACACAAGAGCAGACCATACTATTTGTAGGGAAGAAAAAAGCAGAAAGAGAATCATTTGAGGCGCTAAAATGAGTCTAGGGAAAAAAGGTCATTTTAAGAGTGTTTAATTTCATAACAACACCTGTTGGAGTAATGCAAAATACTCCAATAAAGTCTTCTAAAGTTCTGTGAAATCATAACACTTTCTTTGATAAAACACAAAAATTGGAAATATATATAGGGGTATACATGAATAAGCATACTTATACATGCATATATCTATACATGAACATATTTTTACTGTTCATAATTGATTTCCTTTGTAATTTTTTTTCTATTTTAGAAATCTTAGAAATAAACCAATTTTTTCTATTTTATTTTCTGCATTAACAAACATTGTTAATGAGAATGTGTACAAAGTCTTAATCAGATCATGAAAGGGGTCCATGACACAAAATATTTCAGATTCTCTTTTCTAGAATATATCTGTCATCAATTTTGACTTAAGAATCGGCCTAATCATTTTCAATAGCAACAAAATTTCTTTCAGGACTATGTAATCCTAGAAAATATAATTGTTTCTCTTTCCTGCTCTTGGTCCCTAGTCATATAGTTTATCAATAACCAGATGAGAATCTGTGAAACCTCATTTGATATTACTATACTCCTGTGTGTGTGTGCATATGTGTTTATAATGCAACGTGTTTGTGTATACATATATATGTATGTGTATATAAAATATATATGTATATACATACATGTATATATTTCCTTTTTCTGTTTTATTAAAGTGTTAAGATTTTACAGAACTGAAGAAAAGTCTATTAGAGTATTTTGCATTACTCTAACAGGTGTTGCTCTAAAACTCAACAACCTTAGAAATGGCTTATTTCACCCTAGACTCCTCTTAGTGGTTCAAATGAGCCACTCTCAGCTTCTCTATTTCCCTAGAAATAGCATGGTCTGCTGGTAGAGTATGGAAAACTGTAAATACTATTCAGGACCTTGGACAGTAAAAATGAAAATAAGGAGCACTGCTGGGAAATTAGTAATAAATGTTGTTACAATTTAATGTTATGGTCTCTGCCTTTATAGAAAACCTATAAATCTGCCTAAATAGGAAACTTACCCATTTGACAAAGTCTTTATATTTTGTAAATCCATAGTTGATAATTGTTAAGTATAGGATGTTCTTTGATGATCCAATTCAACAGTATTTAAGTGAATGCAATATGGAAGATACAAACACTCAAGGGACAGATGACTGTTCAAGCTTATTTTTAGGAAATACTTGGTCTCTCTGTCTAAATGAGCAGCCTTTCTCTTGTCAAAAAAAGAAAAAAAAACAAAATTTTTGCAACTCAATGGGTTTCTCTTTTGGCCTTTGCAGATTTCATTGGATTGCTTGAGATAATTTATTAGATCTTTATCTCAGTTCATTTTCTTTAGTTCTTTGAAATCCTAATACTCATTTTGATAAAGTCAGAAAGTTAGAAATGTACATAAATGTTTAAAAGCATATACAGGCATATACATATCAGCATGCATACTTATATGTGAATGAATGCATGTATGTCTATATTTAACAGCTTATAATTGGTTTCATGTGCCTGGCAACATCTATCACAACTTCTTTATTCATTTTCACATTAAGTGGCTTATTTTGCATTGTGTTTTAATCTATGATATCATCCAAACTTTCTTAGAGTAACCATTTTCAATTTACTTCACAACAAATACAGACATATTGCATTACACAAGTGTAATAATTTGTGGGAAAAACATTTGTAATTTGACAATTTGTATTTTACTAGTACAATTTAATAGTACAATTATTAATAGTATGGATTAAAATGTGATATATTATAGGAATTTAAGTTTTTATCTTGTAGCAGCTGCTGGTATAGCAGACAAAACACAATGCCTGAAGTTAGGAAGGCCTCAGTTCAAATCCAGCTTCAAATACTTGCTAAGTATATGATCCTGGGCAAGTCATTTAACCATTTTCTGGTTCTGTCTCCTCATCTGTAAAATGAAGACAATAATAATATCTACATACTAGGATTGTTGTGAGGATGAAATGAGACAAAAATTGTAAAAGTATTTAGCACAATGCCTAGCACATAGTAGCTACTATATAAATTCCAATTCCCCCTCCTCTATTTTAGGAGTCTACAGCTAATTCTCTAAAGGAGAATATCCCTTGCAATTGATTCTACCATGGTCATCTTTACTAGATTTCGGATAGGAGAAACTAGCAAGAAAAATCAGAAATTCTAAAAAGTACAAATGCATAAGGCTTATTTAAAATGGATCATTTCTCTTTAGTAACAATATTTATTTGATGTAGACTACATAGGTTAACTCTTGATTGGATTTCATTGGTTTATTCATGAACCTGACTGCCTTGTACATTCACTATAGATTGAAAATATATTTATAGCAATGAATGTGGTCATACAAGAATAAAAATATTTTGGTTAATAACTGTTACTTTAAGGCAAGGCAAATAGTTCTTAACTTACAGTCAGAATACACTTTGTTTCAAATCCCATCTTAGAAAATTATCATCTCTGTGCACATGAACAAGTCACTTGATTTCTTGGTGAACCACATATTTCTCTAGGCCTACAAATTACAGAGTAATTGAATAATTTGAATTAACACAGCTGAAGGAATTTTCACACTGGAAGTTCCCCACATTGATGAAATTGCAAGTTCAAGATTCCTTTGCTTTCCCATCCTGCAAGGATGTGTATGAGGGAGGGATACTATCCTAGCAATATTACCTTAAGCTTCCATTGATATAATGTATATAATGCTTATTCTAAATCTCAAGATGTTATATACATTTTAGTTATCATCACTATTGTCACAATTGTTAAGATTTTTATGTAATTATGTAGTTTATAAAATGCTTCACTTTAGAGTAAGGATAATGGTCATTAATTCATATATCAATGATTGGTTCCCCCCCCCACTCTCTCTGCCTCTCTGTCTCTGTCTCTGTCTTGGTCTCTCTCTCTCCTTCACCTCTGTATCTTGCCGTGTGTCTTTGTCTCTTGTTCTCTGTCTCTCTGTCCATTTAAATTCCAGGATATAAGTAAGATATGTTTTTATCAATTAATCAAAAGTTTCATATTGCATTAAAAGACAATAGCTGGTTTCTTGGTGGCAGAGCCAAGATGGTGGCATAGTAGCAGCAAGGTCTCGCAGCTCCCACAGAGACACCCTAAATACCCATAAAATACAACTCTAAACAAATTTTAGGGCTCCCAAACTCACAAAAATACAGAAAACACATCTTGTACTGAAGGCAGCTTGGCAGGAGAGGCTCACCATGGCAGGCTCGGAGCCGAGGCCAGCCCAGCCTGAAACTGAAACCACGGCCAGGCCCCAGGTTGGAAGGGAGGAGCCAAGCTTCCCAAGCCACTGCATGAGTCTGCCAGAGAGCAGATCTACAGCACCTGGAGCAATCTCCACATCTATCAAGCCAGGGAGGATTTAGAGGATTAGAGAAAGGTCATTAAAAGTCAAGCTTTCAAGCTAAATTTGGGGGAGGAAAAGCAGTTCAGCCAATCTGCCCCTGGGACGAAGAAGCAGCGGCGAAACGGCAGGATCTGCTATAACCAGGAACTGCCCCCACTGGGCTGCTTCAGAACTCCTGGCTGGTCAATTGCAGGGGGGGGGGCTGAGTCAATTGATCAGAGCCAATGGCTCTTATGTTGAGCAGTCTGGATCCGGATAGTGGTCTTGGGGTGCACTTTCAGCAAGCCAAAGCTGGTGGTGGCTGCAGCACCCCCCTAATAGCTCCAGCAGCTGTGAAAACCCCAGTGATATGGGACAGGGCTTTCCCCCCCTGGAAGGAGAGAGATATAGACCTAAAAAAACCCCAACCAATTAAATTGACTGGCCAACATGAGGAAAAGGAAGCAAAATCAGAAGAGCAATAAAGCTCTAGAAACCTTTTTTTGTGGACAAAAAGGATCAAAGCATGGAATGGTAGTAAGACAACACAGTCAGAACTCCCATACAAAATGCTTCCAAGACACTCGAAGATTGCCCACAAGCTATAGATCAACTGAAAAGGGACTTTGAAAAACAAATAAGAGAGGTGAAGGAAAAATTGGGAAGAGAAATGAGAAACACATCATGAAAAGAGAGTCAACAACCTGACTGAAGAAAACAACACTTTAAAAAATAGATTAACTCAAATGGCAAAAGAAGCGCAGAAAGCCAATGAGGAGAAGAAGGCCTTAAAAAGTTGAATTTCCTGGATGGAAAAAATAATCTCAAAAGCATTCTAAAGAGTATAATTCCTTCAGAATTAAAGTGGAACAAGTGGAAGCTAATGACTTTATGAGAAACCAAGATACTATTAAAGAGTTACAAAGAAATGAAAATATAGAAAGCAATGTGAAATATCTCCTTGAAAAAAACACTGACCTGGAAAATAGGTCCAGGAGAGACAATTTGAAAATTATTGGTCTACCTGGAACCCATGATCAAAAAACAAAATTAGGAAGCATCCTTCAAGAAATCCTCAAGTAAAATTGCCCTGATGTTTTAGATTCAGAGGGCAAAATAGAACTTGAAAGAATTTATCAATCACCTTTTGAAAAAGATCCCCAAAAGAAATCTCCTAGAAATGTTATTGCCAGGTTTCAGAATCCCCAGTTAAAGGACAAAATATTACAGGCTGCCAAGAGAAAACAATTTTAATACTGTAGAAACACAATTAGTATAACCCAGGATCTGGCAGCTTCTACACTGAAGGATTGAAGGGCCTGGAATATGATATTTTGAAAATCAAGGGAGCTGGGATTAAAACCAACAATCACCTACCCACAAAATTGAGTATGATGTTCCAGGGGAAAATGTGGTCATTCAATAAGGTGGAGGACTTTCAATCATTCTTGATGAAAACCTGAAGTGAACAGAAAATTTGACAATCAAAAACAAGAACCATGAGAAGGTAAACATAGGAATGAAATCGGAAGGAACTTATCAAAGTTGAACTATTTACATGCCAATATGGAAAAATGATAATAGTAACTTATGAAACATTTCTTAGTATGAGGATAGGTGAAGGGAATACAAATGTGTGTGTGTATATATATGTATGTATATGTACATATGTATGTACGTATACCTACACATATAGGAGGCTATACATGCGTATGAATACGTATCTTAGCATGTGTGTATATGTATACATAGAGGGTCCAGAATCAATTGAATAGAAAGAGACGATTCTTTAAAAGATGAAATTCTGAGGTGGGAGAGGACTAGAATGAGAGGAGACAGGGAGAGACAAAATGGGGTTAATCATCCCATATAGAAGAGGCAAGGGATAACTGTTACAATTTTACTCTCATTTACTCTCATTGATTTTGGCTTATGGAAGGAATGACATAAACTCTAAACTGAGTATTATGCCACACAGGAGAGTAGGGGGCATGGGGATTGGAGGCAGGATGACGGAGGGGATGGCAGGGTCTGGAGGAGGGTTGCTAGAAGCCCCCACTTCACTAAAGGGACAGAGATAGGGTAGAGAACAGAACAAGGGGGGG
>CM053601.1:100135194-100151268 GCA_028646575.1 Pseudocheirus occidentalis | reverse complement strand
AGTAAAATATTCACAATATAATATTCTCAATATTACATCTTATCACAGAAAGTCACAATACAGGTTTCATAACAGCTTAACATTGGAATGGCCACACAGTTTTCACTACAATGGCCACAATATTTAGAACAAGGAACAAAAGAGTCACCTGGTTTCCCAAAGGGGGAAACCCTTCTCACTTAAAGATTCAACCAATCAATTAACAACAGAAGAATCTCCTGGTTTCCCTAAGGGGGAAACCCTTCTCATTTAAAGATTTAATCAATCAATTCACAATATACCAAACTTCCATTCATGGGGCAACCATTAAGTTAATCAGTCACTCTTCTAGCAGTCTAGATGAGTGACTAAGCTAGATTCCCAATTACTAAATATCATTAGTCACTAATACAATCTTTAGAAAACCACCCAAACTTTCCACCCCTTGATTTCCAGCAAACCTCAGTTTAGTCCAAGGGGAGGCCTTTTCTTTATCTTGACTCTGGGAGGTCTCTCTGATTCCCTGATTCCCAATTCTCTTTCCATGGTCCCAGCTCCCTCCTGAATCTGCCAAACAATCACCTAGATTCAGAAGCAGACAGCTGCCAGTTTCTTTTCCAGTCCTCAGGGCAATTCCTGGCACACACTGAACTTCACAGGGTTCAGCACATCTCAAACCATTCACCATTTCTCTTGCCTGGAACTCAAGGATCAGCCAGGCCATGTATAAACAAAGTCTTATCCTGTTCATATTTCTTCAGTTTTCCAGCAGTTTAGCTGGCTCTAGGACCCAGAAGGATATTGGCCTTCTGGAAGGCCTTCACCAGATTCTGCTCTCAGGAAAATTCCAATTCGGTTTTCAGTCAGCTTCCAGACACCGGTAGAGAAACTCTCTCTCCCCTCAACCCCTCTTTCTCAGCAGGCTTCAGTCTCCATGAATCTTCCTTCACTGAGGAGCTGCATTCCAATTCTCTCTTCCTGTCTCTAGAATTCTTCTTTATATACAGCACTGGCCTCGTACCTCAGCCAACAGTCTTCTTCCAAGTCAACAGGGGAGTTCATGCCTTCTCAACAATGGACAGGGTTCACACCTTCCATACTTAGCCCTAAGTTACTAGGTGCTACTTAGCACTAAGTTACTAAGTGCTAAGAATCTGATAAACTGATTACTATTACACACACATCTTGAAAAAGATCCCCAAAAGAAAACTCCTAGGAAGATTATAGCCAGGATCCAGAGTTTCTAGATCAAGAAGAAACTATTACAAGCAGCCAAGAAGAAACAATTTGAGTATCGTAGAAAAACAATCAGGGTAACACAGGATCTAATAGCTTCTACATCGAGGGATCAGAATGCTTGGAATGTGATATTCCAGAGATCAAAGGAACTAGGATTAAAACCAAGAATCACCTACCCAGCAAAACCAAGGCTAATGTTTCAGGGAAAATATGGTCATTCAATGAAATAGAGGACTTTCAAGTATTCTTGATGAAAAAAAAACAGAGTTAAATACAAAATTTGATGTCCAAATACAAGAAGCAAGAGAAGCATGAGAAGGTAAAGAAGAAAAAGAAACCATAATAAACTTATCAAAGTTAAACTATTTACATGCCTACATGGAAAAACAATATTTGCAACTTGTGCAACTTGTCTCAGCATGAGGATAGTTGAAGGGAATATAAATGTGTGTTTATATGTATATGTATCTGTATACACACACACACCTATATATGTGTGTATATGTGGATAGATATGTATGCACACATATATATCTATATTAGAGGGTATATGTATATATGAATACATATGTGAGTGTATGTATATATATATATATATATATTTGTGTGTGTGTGTGTGTGTGTTCAGGTATAGATAGAGTGAGTTCACAGGAACAATTGCTTAGGAAGTGATGATATTTAAAAGGTGAAATTGAGAAGTGAGAGAAGAATATAATGAGAGCAGATGGGGAAAGACAGAATGGGATAAATTATCTCTTATAGAAGATGCAAAGGGTAACTGTCACAATGGAGGGGAAGAACAGGAAGGCAAAAGGGAATGGGTCAACCTTACTGTCATTGAATTTGGTTATGGAGGCAGTGACATACATACTAAATTGGGTATCTTTCCCTACAGGAGAGTATGGGGGAAGGGGATGAGAGGAGGGTTGATGGAGTGGAGGGCAGGTTGGTTGGAAGTGTAGTTAGAAGCACACACTTCTATAAAGGGACAAGGTCAAAGTAGAGACTAGAACAAGTGGGGGCCAGGAAAGGATGGAGGGAAATATAGTCAGTCTTTCACAATATATCCACCACGGAAATGTTTTTGTAATTACACATGTACAACCTATATTCAACTGCTTATTTTCCCAGTAAGAGTGGGTAATGAGGGAGGAAGGGAAAGAATCTGAAATACAAAGTTTTAAAATATAAAGTTTTTAAAGACATATTAATTATTATTATTATTGTTATCATTATCATTATTATTATTTACATGCAATATACAGGCACTGGCATATGGAGATCCATTTTGCCCTATCATAAAGTTGGAAGGGGGATGGGGGAGCATATAGGAGAGAACAGATTGGGGGACAGTGTATACAGTGAGATCACTGTTTTGGAGTGGTGGGTAGGGGAAATATGGAAAGAATATTTGCAACTCCAAATCTTGTGGAAATGAATGATGTAAACTCAAATTAAACTTAAAATTTAATTTAAAAATGAAAATAAAAAATACTTAAAATAACACACAAACACACACATACACACACACACACACAAAAGGAATAATCCAAGTGGTAAAAGAGACACAAAAATCCACTGAGGAAAACAAAAAACACACCTTAATTTCCAGAACTGGCCAAATGAAAAAGGAATTATCTCCAAAATCTCACTGAAGAAAAGCATTCCTTAAAATTTAGAATTTTTCCATTTGAAAAGTGGAAGCTAATGTTACCATAAGTGACAAAGAAACAATAAATAAAACTACAATCAGATGATACATTAAAAATAAAAGAAAATTTAAATAAGAAAGAATAACTTATGATGGGATAACATCTAAAAAGATCAAATTAAAGGATCACAAAGAAGGATCCAGTGAGAGAACCTGAGGTGGAGGTAGAGGTAAATGGAATAAATTTTCTCATACAAAAGAAGCACAAAAGAGCTTTTTTACAGTGGAGAGTAGCAGATAATGCTTGAACCTTACACATTCTTTTTCCTCAAAGAGACTATAATACACAGACTAAGTCAGTTATAGAAACTCTCTTACCCTACAAGGGTGTTGAAAGGTAAGGAGACAAAGGGCAAGAGCCATGACAGAGGGGAGTACAAATTGAGGGAGGTGGCAGTTAGAAATGAAACATTGTCAAGGAAAGGCAAGGTGAATGGAGAGATAAAAAAAATGATTGGCTGTGACTGACTTGGTTTTTCAGATAAGTATGATAATTCAAGTCAATTCTGAAGCACTTGTGATAAAAAATGCTATCCGTCTCCAGAGAGAGAGCTGATAGAATCTGAATCCAGAAAGAAGAACACTTTTAAAACTTTCTATTCCTTCTTTTCATCTGAGTTTTCTTTTCCAACATAGTTTATACGGAAATATGTTTTACATGACTCCACAATGTGTAACCTATGTCAAATTGTTTACCTTCTCAAGGAGAGAAAGAGGTAGGAAGAGATCAAAGTAAAGAGAAAAAGAGGGAGGGATGGGGAGAATTTGAAACTCAATTAAAAAAAGAACATTGTTTACTTATAAATGGAAAAAATAAAATATCAAACAAAACACTATCAGTGAATTCCTAATTGTCAATCCAGTACTTTTGTAGTTTTTGTCCACAATCTCTCTATAACTGTTGATACTACTGGCAAATTCCTCTTTTGATATGAACTTCTCATTCTCACTTAACTTCCAAAATTCCACGTTTCTTGTCCTTTTTCCTCTTAAATAGCTACTTCTCTAACTACTTATTCTTTACTCATGTTAATATATTGATATTAAATATGTTTTACTTAATGTATCATGGGCACTTTTTTATCTTTTGCTATTCTTTTTTATGTTATCTTCTTCAGGAATTTTATCCACAATGATGGTTTTGGTTAACTAAAATAATTTTCTGGTTTAATTTTTTGTGAAATTTGAGATTTATAAATTCAACTACCTTAGGGATATTTGCAATGAAATATCTTTTCTCACACCTCCAACTTCAACATGCACAAAATGAAGCTCTCAAACTCTTCATTTAACTATTACTATTTGTGTTGCTGTACTTCATTTGATCTGTTATAGTTCTAAACTTGTAGTTAATTTTTCCCTCCCTCTTTGAAATCAGTTTTATTAACTTGTTTATTACATATATACAATACCTCCCATATCTATTTTCCTAAACTTAATGTACCATCTCATTACCAACACTTACTTGGAATATTTCAAAAGCTGCTTTACTTGTTGTCCTGCCTCCATTCTCACTTTTTTTCATTCAGTTCTTTGTAGGAAATATAGAACAATCAGTGTAAAGGATTATTTATATCACTCCTTTACTAAATAATTGAAAATATCTCTTCTCAAGGAAAATCTAAAGTCTTCTAAATTACATTTGTGGCCCTTAAAAAACTCATACCACCCTACCTTTATCTCTTATTGCCCTCTCCCATGCCCCAATTAAATAACACAAGATTCTGCCACTCAATACATTATTTAAATTCTTATAGCCTCAGGTCTTAAATTAAATATTCCTAATATATTTCCTTTCTTTTTTATTGTTATTAACTTTTTTTATTTTTAGTTTACAACATTCATTTCCACCAGTTTTTGAGTTACAAATTTTCTCTCCATCTTTCCCCTAGCCCCCAACCCTAAACAGCGATCCTAATGTATGTACCCTCCCCCAATATGCTCTCTCCTATGTCCTCCCCCATCACCCCTCTGACTTTCCAGCAGGGCAAGATGGATCTCCCTACCCCAGTGCCTGTGTATCGTCTTGTAAATAAAAATAATAATAATGAATATAATAATAATGATTATAATAATGATGATTATAATAATAATGATTATATAAATAACTAATATATCTATCTATATAAATATATGTATATATATATATGTGTGTCTGTATCTCTATCTCTATCTATCTATCTATCTATCTATCTATCTATCTATCTATCTATCTGTCTGTCTGTCTGTGTGTCTGTCTAATCAAATTGCCAATCAGTTACTTCACTTTTGGGCTCTATAGAACTCTGCTTTCAGAGGGGAGAGCTTTGTCCCAAATGGCTGGGGTTTTCACAGCTGCTAGAGCTATTGGGGCCTGCCATCTCTGCAGACCCCACCAGCTCTGGTTCACTGGTCACACACCTCAGGACCACCACCCAAGACCACAATCCTAATCCAGGAGGTCAATGCAAGAGCACTTAGCCTCTGAATGACAACTTGCCACCCCTGCAATCTGCAGGCTGGGAGTTCTGAAGGAGCCATGTGGAGGTGGTAGCAGGGCAGCCACTTCTGCTGCTTTCTTGCCCTGGGTACAGACAGCCAGATCCACCCCTTTCCCCAAAATTTAGCTGAGTTCCATTGACCTTTTACTTTGTCCTTGGCTCTTATGGATTGATAATTCTGGAAACTGCCACAGCTGCTGGTGATCCACTCTCCCAAGTGCTCTAGCAAGGGCTTGTCTTGGCCACCCTGGGGCTAATTGCTTTCAGGAAAGTTAGGCTCAACTCCCAGTACCCTGTGGTGAGCTATCCCCTCCTTCCTGCCAGGCTGCCTTCACAGGAGCTTTATTTCTCTGGCATTTTGTTGGTGCTAGAGCTCTAAAATTTGTTTAGAGTCACATTTTATAGGTATTTTAGGTGATAATGTTGGTAGCTCATAGAGTTCTCCTGATTCTACTCAGCCATCTTGACTCATATTTTCCTAATATTACAAGTTTTCTTTCCATTTTTTCACTTAATAAATACAGCCTGTAGAGCCCAACTCAAATTCTCCCTACACTATAGTGTTCCTTGATATCTTTGGATGGTAAAATATTTTTCCCAATTTAATCTGTATACTGCATTTATTTTCAAAATCATCCTATGCACTCATGGTATATAACTTCTCAATGTAATCTTTGTTCATATTTTGGGACTTGATACTTGATAAATTCTAAATCTAATGACCCTATAATAGTGATATGGTTTCCAACCAAAAAACTAGATGAAAAAAATCTAATTCACTACACAAACATTTCTTAGGTCTTTCAAAGCCAAGATTTTAATAATTGTAAGATATATTTTAGCGTGTAATGAATCACTGAAAGAAGGCATTTTGTGAGGTTTGCTAGTAGAATAAGTTAAATTATTGACTATGAAATGGTAACATATACAAAGCTTCTTTTTTCTACTACATATTTACTACATTATATGTGTTTGTTGAATTTCATTAATGGTAATGTCAACTGCTAAAATAAGCCATTGCTCTGCACATGTGGAGTGCAGAATATAATATGAATAAGAATCTCTGATATAATCATGAATATATAATCATATGAGAATGATGACTTTACTGGTCATATGAGTTTTCCCCAGGGAGCAGTGGGGGGGAGGGGGAGAAAGAGACATGGGCCTCATATACAACACAGAATTCTTATTACCATTCTTTGGTCCTGGCAGAAAAATGGAAAGGAAATAGTTTTACATCAGCTGTTGAACAACTGAACAAACTATTGAATACACCATTATAGTTTAATAATAAAGGAAAAAACAGGGAATTTTTCACAAAAGTATACAATATACTCTATAAATGGATAAAGGATAAGCAAAGCAAAACTAAGGGAAAAGAATTAATATCTCCAAAATGAGGAAAACTCACCATAACAATAGTAATGAAACAGCATCCAAGAAACAATACTGGAAAAGTATGGAAGAGCATAGCCAAGAAAACAGAGTAAAATCAGGGACTTGCTTCAGTCCTTCCCCAAACCCCTCCAAATACATCTAAGAAATGATTCTAAACAAATTCTTAAGCAGAAGAAGCCATAAAGAGAGAGAATGAAAAAAATTCCAGTCCAAGAAAACCTGGAAGATCAACAGCAAAGGTCTATTGCACTGGACTGGAAGAGGAGTGTAGATCATTGCTGGCTACAGCAACACAGATGGTTCCCCCCAGCAAACCTAGAACAGATCTCAGGGGAATAAATCACTGGAAGTTGTGCCTTTTTCTATACTTCTAAGTCAACAGACGTCAAAGAAAATTTGGAAAGTAAGTAGAAAAGGACTGTGGCACTTGGATGAGAGAAGAGTATGGTCCAGACCCAGAGCAGAAAGAAGAGCTTATTAGGGCCCTAGCCCCAAGGTGATGGAGGCAGAAGCATCTGCTTCCAGAGCTCTCAGACCAAAGATAGTACAGGAATAAAGCAGCTGATCAGAGGGGGATTGCAGGCCTATTCTTGCCTGTCCCTCCTTGGATGCGGGTCACAGTCATAGGTGGTGATTCTGAGGTGAGGAGGAATGTTGGCATGGAAGAGCTTGTGCTGGCAGTGGAGAGGGAATCTTTCTCACAGTTTCAAGGCAGAAAAGAGTTCTTGTGGTCACTCATAGACAAAGAAAGGTGTTAACACATCTCTTTTGATCATGCAACCTTGGAAAAACTAAAAATTTACAGGCCCCTAGAAGTATCTCTGAAAATAGCTGCACAAAACCCTTGAAGCTTGGGATAGTATATACTCCACACTAAAAGCAGAGTCCTACCTTAAAGAAGGTAAAAAGTCAAATAATTGACTTAAACAATGAGCAAATAGCAGACAGAACCTCAGACTATCTAATTTTACTTTGGTGACAAAAAAAAGATCAAAACATACAACCAGAAGTCAACAAAGTCAAAGCTCCTACATCAAAAGACTCCAAGAAAAATATTAATTTAGGACAAAAATTGATTTTGAAAGTCCAGAAAGAGAAGTAAAGGAAAAATTGGGAAGAGAAATAAGGGTGATGCAAGAAAATCATGAAAAATAAGTCAACACCTTGCTAAAGGAAACTCAAAAAATAATGAAGAAAATAACACCATAAAAAATAGACTAACTCAAATGCTAAAAGAGGTAAAAAAAAATAATTAGGAGAAGAACATTTTAAAACCAGAACTAATCCCATGGAAAAGAAGGTCCAAGCAAGTGCTATCTTAAGAAAATAATTTCTTAATAATTAAAGTGGAGGAAATGGAAACTATTGACATTATGAGAAATAAAAAGAAATTGTAAAACAGAAGCAAAAGAGGGAAAAAATAAGACAATATGAAGTATCTCATTGAAAAAAAAACTGATCTAGAAAATAGATCCAGGAAAGAGAATTTTAAAATTATTAGACTACTTAAAATCCATGATCAAAAAAGGACTTAGACACCACCATATTTCAAGAAATTCTCAAGGAAAACTGCCCACCTATTCTAGAACAAAATTTAAAATAGAAATTAAAACAATATACTAATCACCTCCTAAAAGAGATCCCCAAAGGAAAACTGCAAGAAATATTATAACCAAATTCTAGAGTCGCCACATCAAGTAGAAAATTTTGCAAGCATCCATGAACTAACAATTCCAGTATTTTGGAAACATAATGAAGATAACACAAGATTTATCAATTTTGATATTGAAGGATCACAGGGCATGGAGTATTATATTCCAGAGGTCAAAGGAGCTATGTCTAAAGCCAAGAATCATATACCCAGCAAAACTGAGTATAATCTTTCAGGGAGAAATGAATATTCAATGAAATAGAGGACTTTCAAGCATTCTTGATGAAAAGATCAGAGCTGAATAGAAAATTTTACTTTCAAATACAAGACTCAAGAGAAGCATGAAAATGTAAACCAGAAGGAGAACTCATGAGGCACTTATTAAATTTGAACTATTTACATTCCAGCATGGAAAGATAATATTTATAAGTCATTAGACATATCATACACACACAGAGAAGTATGTGTATGTGTGCATATATAGGTATAAGTATAGGTACAGGCATAGATACATACATACAAATGTGTGTGTGTGTGTGCATGTGTGTGTGTGTGTATGTGTGTGTGTGTGTGTGTGTGTGTGTACAAAAAGCCAGAGAGTGAGTGACTGAGAGCACAGGATGAGTTGAATATGAAGTGATGATATCTAAAAAAAATAAAATGAAAGGTAAGAGAGGAATGTACTGGGAGAAGGGGAAAGAGAGAGGTAGAATGGAGGTAAATTATCTTACCTGAAAGAGGCAAGAAAAAAAATTTACAATGGAGGGAAAAGAGTTCAGGTTAGAGGGAATGAGTGAACCTTAATCTCATTGGATTTGGCTTAAGGAAACAATAACATATACACTCAACAGGGTATGGGAATCTATCTTACCCCACAAGAAAGTAGGGGGGAAGAGAATAAGAAATGGGGAGAGGAAAGAAGGGAAGAAAAATGGAAGTAGATGCTTAGTAGAAGCAAACACCATTGAGGAGGGACAGGGTCAAAGGAGAGAATAAAATAAATGATAGACAGGATAGGATAGAGGGAAATACAGTTAGTCTTTGATAACATGTCCATTATGGAAGTATTTTGCATGCATACAAATATATAACCTTTATCAAAATGCTTGCCTTTCCAATGAGGGTGTTTGGGATGGAGGAAATGAGAGAATGTAGACCTCAAAGCTTTTAAAATTAATATTAAGATTAGTTTTTAGATGGAACTGGAGAATAAGATATTCAGGTTATCTGCATGTGTTTTATGTATATGTGTGTGTGCATATATATATATATATATATATATATATATATGGACATACATAGGAAAATAAAAGGGAAGGGGATCAGAAAAGGGGAGGAAGATGATAGAAAGGAAGGTAGATTGGGGAAAGGGGTAATCAGAATGCATGATGTCTTGGGGTGGGGAGAGGGGAGAGTTGGTGAGAAAATATGCAACTCAAAATCTTGTGGAAGTGAATGTTAAAAATTAGAAATTAATTAAAAATTAAATGTTAAATTTAAATTCCTTAAATTCCTAAAAATATGTCAAAATTTTAAAAATAAATTAACAAAAAATAAGTTTCAAAAAAAATTATTGGTTTTCTTGAAAGCCATAATAAAAAAAAATCTTTATATCAGATTTCAAGAAATTATCAAGGAAAATTAACACAATACCCTAGAACAAAAAAGTAAAATGTAAATTGGAAGAATCAACCACTCACCACCTGAAAGAAATCCTTAAATGAAAACTCCCAGGAATATTATGGTTAAGTTCCAGACCTCTGAGGTAAAAAAGAATGTATTTCAAGAAGTCAGGAAGAACCCATTTAAATATCATGTAGTTACAGTCAGTATCACATAAAGCTTACCAGATAGCACATTAAAGAAAAGAGAGCCTGAAATTGTGACTTGTCCTTCATTTTCATAGTGTACCATGACATCAAGAAAACGATGCCATGACTTGCAAGTGAATTGGATTTTAGTGAGGGAGGGTGGGGCAAAGTCACCAGCTTCACTTTTTCCTCCAGAGTAATCTGGGTCCAGTTTTTAGATTTAATCAAAACTACTGGAGATGGCCCAATATGCCCAAGGAAAACTCAACCTTCTTAAGCTAGTTAAGTCTTTCTTTGATTGAGACAATGCCCACTCAGTAATTAGGGTTCTTTTAAACCCTTTAATTAAAAAAAATCAAACTGGAGTGGAAGACCCTCAGGGTTCCTAGGCAAAAGAAAAACAATTACTATTTACATTCCCCCTGGGCCATCAGGGGCCGCATATTAAAGAACCAGAGGGTTGAAAATATGATATTCTGAAAGACAAATGTGTCAGGATTAAAGACAAAAATAACCTAACCAGAAAAACTGAGCATAATCCTTCAGGGGAAAAGAGACCTTTAATGAAATGGAAGGTGTTCAAACATCTTTAATGAAAGTCCAAAGATGAATGAAAGTCTGACATTCAAAGACAAGACTCAAGAGAATCATAGAAAGGTAAACATGAAAGAGATTTCATAAGGGACTCAACAAAGTTCAACTGTTTACCTTTCTATATGGGAAGATGATACCTAAGAATTTTATCAGGATTAGGGCAGTTAGAATGACTGATGGTAGGGCAGTTGGGATAGTCTAAAAGATTGATGGGCAAGAAAGACAGATGCACTTCACAGAATAGGGAAGGAGGAGAAAGAAGGAAGTGTAAAGCACCTCACATAAAAAAGGTAAACAAGGAACAGTGAAGGGAAAATTATGAGGGCAAAGAACAGGCAACACTTGAATCTCATTCTCATTTAAATTATGTCAAAAAAGGAAGAATTTATGTATCCAAATTTATATGTACACATACATAGATAGATGAATTCATAAATATTCAATTGGGTATATAAATCTATCTCATGTAACAGGGAAGAAGAAGTAGAAAAGAATAGAAGAATGAGGGGTTTTGATTTTAAAGAAAAGAAAAGTCAGATAAAAGAAGAAAGTTGTCAGAAGCAATAAAGTCTTTAGAGGAGTAAGGGACAAAGAGAGAAAAGTACAAAATGAAGAAAATAGGTTAGAGGAAGATGTACAGTAATCATAAGTATAGGGGAATGGGATGAATTCACCTAAAAATCAGAAGCAAATAGTAGAATGGATTAGAAATCAGTCTAGTAATATGTTGCTTATAATAAATACATTTAAAAATAGAGATATTTATAATAAAAAATGAAGCAGAATCTTTTATACTGCAGCTGAAGTAAGAAATGCAGCAATAGCAATCATGATCACAGATAAAGCAAAAACAAAAAATAGAACCAATTAAAGGAAATAAGCAGAGGAAGTGATTAGTAGGGAAACTGTATCTTGCTAAAAAAAAGTACCATAAATAATGAAGTAATATAAATATTAAACATATATCCAGCAAACAGTATGGCATCCAAATTCTTAAAGGAAATTTTAAAAGAATTATAAGAGGAAATAGAAAATAAAGTATAATAGTAGAATACCTCCACTTTCCTTTCTCAAAGCTAGATAAATCTAACCATAAAATAGATAAGAAAAAAGTTAAGGAGATGAATAAAATCTTCCAAAAAATCACATATGATAGATCACTGGAGAAAACTCAGTGAAAACATGCAGAATAACTTCTTTTTCAGCTCTACATGACACCTTCACAAAAACTGAACATCTAATACAGTTGAAAATCTTCACAAAAAAATACAGAAAGGAAAATATTAAATGCATCTTTTTAAGGTCATAATGCATTAAAAACACATTCAGCAAAAGGCCATGGAATAATAGATTAAAAATTAATTGTGAGCTAAATAATTTAGTCCCACATAATAAATGGAGGAATCAAGATGTCAGCTTAGAAGCAGGAGAACTCTATGGCTCCCCACATAACCACCTCAAATACATATAAAATATGACTCTAAACAAATTTTAGACCTCCAGAACCCACAAAATTACAGAGTAACAAAGCTCCCATTGAAGGCAGCCCAGCATGCTGACAGGAAGGGGTTCATCACAGCATGCTGGGGGCCCAAACCAGCACCACATGAACCTGAGACTGGAGCCCTAGGGTAGCCAGAACAAGCTGTGGCTAAAGCTTTCAGGAGAGCATATCACTGGCAGCTGTGGTGGTTTCCACAATTATCAACCCATAAGAAACAAGTACTAAGTGAAAGGTCAGTGGAACTTAGCTAAATATGGGGGAGAAAGTCCAGCTGTCTGCCTCCAGGATAAGAAGCAAAAGTGGGTAATGTGGATGGAATCTGAAGATCTTCCATTCCCCTTTGTATTGGCACTTTGTAAACAGGCACTTAGAATCTTACTTCAAGTTAACACCTTGTTTAAGCTATTTAACTAGCATAGAAGTAGTAAACACCTTGGTAGTAGTTAACATCATAACAGGAAGGGGCAGAACAGGCAGGAGCTATACTGTATATAGAAAGAGAAACGTTAGGGAAGTCAGATTTTCTCTCAGTAACAATCTGGAGAATGCACCTTTTTGCTGTGACCCTTCTTCTCCTTCTTTACTGAGAAATTCTGATAACCAGGCTGAGGAGCTGTCATGTGTGATATTCCTGCTTGAGGGAGCCTGTTCTACTGTCAAGGATTGGGAATGTGGGTGTTCACTGAATTAACCATGTGTATCAACTTTGCAACTACTGTAATGACTTTGGCTTTCTGGTTTGGACTCAGTTTTCTGGAATAAAGGCCTTAGTTATGCCCTCAATGTGGAGAGTTTGCTACATTTTGTTATTCACAACTGTACCACAATATTCATAACCACTGTGGGTGTTGTGAATTTTGAATTATTGTTACAAGTCACCACCATGTGGCTACTTTCAGAATTCACAGCCTGCAGATTGCAGGGGAGGCAAGCAATCATTCAGAGGCTAAGTGCTCTTGCCTTAAGCAGCCAAGATAGGGATCATGGTCTTGGGTGGTGGTCCTGAGGTGTGTGATCAGTGAGCCAAAGCTGGTGGGGACTGCAGGGATGGCAGGCCCCTAATATCACTGGCAGATGCAAAAACTCCTGCAATTTGAGACAAACCTCTCCCCTATGGAAGCCGAGTTCTGCTGAGGCCAAAAGTCACATAATTGACTGGCAACATGAGGCAAAGGAAGCAATGCAAATGCAGCAATCCAACTTTAGATTCCTTTTTTGGGGACATGAGGAAGACAACAGAGTCAGGACTCTCCCACCAATACTTTCCAAGAAAAATGTAGACTTGTTACAAACTATAGAGCAGCTTAAGAAGGATTTTGAAAACGAAATAAGAGTAGTGGAGGAAAAATTGAGAAGACAAATGAGAATGATGCAAGAAAATCATGAAAATAGAGTCAATGACCTGGCTGAAAAAATAACACCTTAAAAATAGATTAACTCAATGGCAAAAGGGGTGCAAAAAGCCAAAGAGGAGAAGAATGCCGTAAAAAGTTGTATTTGCCAGATGGAAAAAAAGAATATCAAAATTTTTCTATAGAAAATAATTACTTCAGAATTAGAGTGGAGCAAATAGAAGCAAATGACTTTATGAGAAATCAAGATACTATTAAACAGATACAAATTTAAAAAAATAGAAGGTAATGTGAAATATCTCATTAAAAAAAACAGTGACCTGGAAAATAGATCCAGGAAAGACAATTTAAAAATTACGGGACTACCTGAAAGCCATTATCAAAAACAAACAAAAAAAAACTTAGACATCATCCTTCAAGAAATTCTCAAGGAAAATTGCCCTGATATTTTGGAACCAGGGACCAAAATAGAACTTGAAAGAATTCACTGACCACATCTTTAAAAAGATCCCAAAAAGAAAACTCCTAGGAATATTATAGCCAGATTCTGGAGTCCCCAGATCAAGGAGAAAATATTACAAGCTGCCAAGAAGAAACAATTTGAATACTATGGAAATACAATCAAGATAACCAAGGTTCTATTAGTTTTTACATTAAGGGATCAACGGGCCTGGAATATGATATTCCAGAGATCAAGGGAGCTAAGATTAAAACCATGAATCACCTACTCAGAAAAATTGAGTATAGTGTTCCAGGGGAAAATATGGTCATTCAATGAGGTGGAGGACTTCCAAGCATTATTGATGAAAAAACTAAATAGAAAATTTGACATTCATATGCAAGAAGCATGAGAAGGTAAACATGGAAAAGAATTCATAAAGAACTTATCAAAGTTGAACTATTTACATGCCAACATGAAAAAACAGTAATTGTAACTTAAGAAACATTTTACAGTAAGAGGATAGTTGAAGGGAAAATAAACATGAATACTTATACACACACATATACATATGTCTATATAGGAGGGTATACATGTGTAGGAATACATATGTGAGTGGGTATACATATGTGTACATAGACAGAGGGCACAGGATCAATTGAATAGGGTGGGATAATGTTTTAAAAGGTGAAATTGACAGGAGGGTGAGGAATAGAATGAGAGGAGACAGGGAGAGACAGAATGGGGTAAATCCTCTCATATAGAAGAGGCAAGAAATGTTACAATGGAGGGTAAGAACAGGAAGGCAAAAGAGAATGGGTAAACCTTAGTCTCACCGAGTTTGTCTTAGGGAAGGAATGACATACACTCTTAATTGGGTATCTTGGCCTACAGGATAGTAGGGGGGAGAAGTGGATGAGAGGGGTGAAGATGGAGGGGAGAGCAGTTTGCAGGGGAGGGTTGTTAGAAGCAGACAGTTCTGTAAGGGGACAGGGACAAAGTAGAAAATAGAACAAGGGCAGGGAGGGTGGAATAGGAAGGAGGGAAATATAGTCAGTCTTTCACAATATGTCCATTGTGGAGATGTTTTGTAGAATTACACATGTACAGCCAGTGTTGAATTGCTTGTCTTTCCAGTGGGGGTGGGTGACAAGGGAGGAAGGGAAAGAATCCAGAATTTAAAGTTGTAAAATCAAATGTTTTATATGTGTGTGTGTGTATGTATGTAATATATATAACATACATATATATGTATGTATGTATATGTGTGTATACATATATGTGTGTATATGTATGGGGGTGTATATGTGTATATATATTTATATATCATAATCATTATCATTTACATGCAATGGGAAAATAAGATATACATGTACTGGGATAGGGAGATCCATTATGCCCTACTGGAAAGTCAGAAGGGTGATAGGGGAGGAAATAGGAGAGAGAAGATTTGAGAAGGGAGCATACAGTGAGATTGCTGTTTTGGGGTGGTGGGTAAGGGAAAGATGTGGAGAAAACTTGTAACT
The DNA here is from genome assembly GCA_028646575.1 of Pseudocheirus occidentalis. Classification (NCBI taxonomy): domain Eukaryota; kingdom Metazoa; phylum Chordata; class Mammalia; order Diprotodontia; family Pseudocheiridae; genus Pseudocheirus; species Pseudocheirus occidentalis. The sequence goes on along the minus strand of CM053601.1, from coordinate 100,135,581 downwards.
ATAAATCTCATGGAAATGAATGATATAAACCAAAAATAAACAGAAGACTAAAATTAAAAAATTTAAAAACAGTAAAAATAACAAATGGATAAAAGAAAAAATTGGAGAAACATTGAATAATTTCATTAAAGAGAAAGAAAATGAAAACCATTACATAACAAAATCTATAGGATGTAATCTATGCAAAACTTTGGGAAAAAATTTTATCTCTTAATGTGTACATTAAGGAAATAGAGAGAGAGAGAACATAGACGTGAATTGGATACACAACTAAAAACTAGAAAGAAAAACTGACGATCTTAATGAAATGGTATAATATTTACAAAAATGTGAATTGCCCAAAATAACAAATGAGGAAACATGATGCCTAAATAACTCTACCTTAGG
>CM053601.1:100110635-100135094 GCA_028646575.1 Pseudocheirus occidentalis | reverse complement strand
ATCAGGGTTAAAGCAAATACTTTCATTATCACCACTATTCAATATTTTGTCATGAATGCTATCTACAGAAATAAAACAAGAAAAATAAATCAAAGAAACAAAAAAATAGTCTATTAAGACACAAAATCATTACTGTTTACAGATGATATGTTGCTATAATTAGAGAATCCTAGATAATCAACTAAAAAATTGCTTGAAATAGCAACTTACGAAAAGTTTCAGGATATAAAATAAGCCATTATAAGTCATCAATATTTCTGTATAAAACCAACTAAAACCAGTAGCAAAAGATAGGATGTGAAATTCCATTTTTAAATTTGCAGACAATATAAAATATTTGGGAGTCTACCTGTGAAGAAAAATCCAGAAACTATATAAACACAATTAAACATATTTTTCAGACAAATAAAGACATATCTTTTAAGAAATATCCATCGCTTAAGGGAAGACTGAGCCAATAAAACAAAAATGGTAATTCTGCATAAGATTAATTTACATATTCAGTGTCACAGTGATCAAACTACCAAAGAATTATTTTATAAAGCTAGAAAAAATGATAGCAAAATTCATATGGGTGAACATAAGGTACAGAACATCAAGCTGATCAATAAAAAAAAAATGAAGGTAGACTAGCAGTACCAGATATCAAAGAACATTACAAAGCTGTAAGTATGAAAATATTTTGTTACTAGCTAAGAAATCAGTGAATTGGTGAAAAGATTAAGTACACAATGCACAGTAATAAATGACCATATTAATTTAGTGTTTGATAAATCCAAAACTCCAAGCTTTTCAGTCAAGAACTAAACATTTGACAAAAATTCTGGGAAAACTAGAAAATACTTTGGCAGAAACTAGCCATAGATCAGTATCTCACAATATGTAACAAAATAAGGTCAAAATGGACAAAGTATTTAGGAATGAAGGCTGCTCTCATAAGTAAATTATAGCACTAGGGGCAAAAAACACACCCCAAAAAACCACCTATTAGATCCAAGGAAAAAAAACAATTTATTGCTAGAGACAAAGAGGATCACGTTACAGTAAATAAAATCCATTATTTTGATTGCATGACACCAAAAGGGCTTTGCACAAACAAAAGTAAGGCAGCCAACATTAGAAGTTTTTTTTTTCTGAAAAATGCCTCATTCCTTAAATACATAGGGAATTATTACAAATTTATAAAAAACAAATCATTCTCCAATTGATAGGCAAATGCTATGAAGAGGCAATTTTCAGAAGAAATCAAAGTTATAAATTTTGATATTGCTTAGTCATTCAGTCATATTGACTCTTTATTTCTTCATAGACCATAGTGCATCAGGCCCTTCTATACTCCACTAACTCTGAAAATCATATTCTTTGCTTCCATGCATAACCTCTTCTCTCCTCTATTCCTTTTACCTTCAATATTTCCCAACATCAGAGTCTTTTCCAATTTATCCTGTCTTCTCATTACTTGGTCAAAGTATTAAACCTTCAGATTCATCCTTTTAATGAATAGTCTGGATTGATTGCTTTAACTCTTGACTGATTTCATCACCCAGCTGTCAAAGAGATGCTCAAAAGTCTTCTCCAACATCACAGTTTCAATGCCTTGATTCAGCAGCATTCAGTTTTCCTCATAGTCCAACTCTACAAATCATATATTATTACTGGAAAAAAGCATAGCTTTGATTATGTGACCTTAGTTGGAAAGATGAAGTCTCTGCTTTTTAGTATGTTGTTCAGATTTGCAATAGCTTTCCTTCCAAGAAACAGGGGGTTTTCGATTTCTTGGCTGTTGTTATTCTGTGCAGTGATCTTTGAACCTAAGGATATAAAATCAGACACTGCTTTCCTTTCCGCTTTCCAGGAAATGATGGGGTCATTTGCTAAGAATATCAGTGTTTTTTTAAGCATAAAGCTTCAAGTCAGCTTTTTCATTTTATTCATTCACCCTTATCAAGAGACTTTTTACTTCTTCGCTTGTTTTTTTTTTTTGCATTAAGAGCAGTATCATCTGCCTGAGATTGTCTATACATCACCTAGGCATCTTAATTTCAGCTTTTGATTTGCATGATGTACTCTGCATATAAGTAAAATAAATAAGGTGACAATATATAAAAAATAATCACATAAAAGGCTCTAGATTAATATTAACTAGAGAAATGCACATTAAGACCATTCTGAGAAATCATTTTATACCTACCGAATTATTTAGTAAGACAGAAAAAGAAGATGACAAATGCTGGAGAGGATGTGGAAAAACTGGAATTATAATGTGCTTCTGGTAGTATTAAGAAGTGGTTCAAACATTCTGAAGAACATTTCACAACTGTGCACAAAGAGCTATAAAACAATATATATCCTTTGACTTAGAAATGCCACAAATGGCTCTGAATATCAAAGAAATAAAAGAAAAAGAAAAATAACTTATATGTACAAAAATATTTATGGCAGCTCTTTTTGTGGTGGCAAATAATTAGAAACTGAGAGGCTACCCATCAATTGGGAAATGGTTGAACAAAGCTGTGGTATGTTATTTTGATGGAATACTATTGTTCTATAGGAAATGATAAGCATGATGATTTCAGGGGCATAAAAATCTGGAAAGAATTGTATGAATGGATACAAAGAAAAGTGAATAGGATTGGAAAAAAATATTTTACAGAGTAACAGAAATATTTTAAGGATGATCAGTTGTGGAAGAATGAGGTATTCTGATAAAGACAATGATCTAAAACAATTTGAAAGGATTCATGACCAAAAAAAACAATGTTTTCACATTCCAGAGAGAAAACTAAGGGACTCATTATAAATTGAAGCAAATTTTTTCACTTAATTTTCTTCTTGTCTTTTGGTCATTTTTTTTCTGCAACATGGTTAGTATTTAAACATGTTGCACAAGACTTCACATATGATTGATATCACATTGCTTGCTTTCTCAACAAGTGGTGGAGAGGGAGGAATTAGGGAAAGAATTTAGAATGCAAAATTTAAAATATACATTTAAAATATAAGAAGGAAATATTTAATCAAATAAAATCTATTCATACATTTTATAAAATACATAATGGTCAGACATTTTCTTGCAAATAGCAAGTCTAAAAAAAAGTCAAAAAAGATCAGTGGCTTAGTTTGCTAGAAATCCCTCAAAGGAGCAGTTATGTTTTCCCTACCCCAATCAATATCTGTTAGAAATTTAAATATATCCCAAGGACTGAGGAGTTAATTAGGTCTATTAAAATCAGACCAGAACCTATTCCATAATTACATATTTTAGTAATTTTCTCAACAATAATAAAAAGAAAATTACAAGTGGATTCTTCATGTAAAAAAACATTATCAATATCTCACTTTTCTCAATGCTATTCTTCACCTATCCACTTAATTCTCAGAAATGAATTTAAAACACAACAAATGCCATCCATTATAAAAGCACTAGATGACATTTTAAATTTTGTACTGTGAGATATACCTAATATTGTATGTGTTATGATAATTATTTTTCTTTTTATTACAAAAAATACAGGCTCACCAATTTTTTTTATTTCAGGACATTTATATTACATTGTCAACATGTAATTAATTAATACTCATGAAAGTCATTTTTAACATTGAAAAAATGTATGACAGTGATAGATCCATTAAATACCCACATATTGGCAAGTGTTCTGTACATGTATATTGAGTCTATACTTCTATACATATTTCAATTTGAACTCATTTTATTTTCTGAGACCAAGTCTATAGAGCCAAAAATAAGTGGAGAATTTAACAAATATATGGTAAAGTTCTTTAAAAGAAGCCATTTTATTGAGATTTGCAAGAAGAAATTCTTTTTTCTCTTCAATATCCCACAAAATGAGGAAATTGAGGATGAAGGAAGAAAAGTAATTTCACATTTAATTTGCTGCTGAATGGGCCTAGATTGTTAGTTTCCTCAGGTCCTGGTCTTAGTTGCACACTTTGTACAATGTCTCACTTGAAGACAAAGGGTTCAAACAAATAAACCACTTAATTTAAAATACATTTAAAAGCTATTCTTCAGTAAAAGCTGTTCTCAAGGTCATTAAAAAGAACTTCAGGAAAACAGTCCTGGCCTCAAGGATGATAAAAACAGTTTTCACTGAGGAACCCTAGAGTCCAAGGAACTCTACAAAAATTCTAAACGCTGTTTGCATATTCTTCTTCCCCAAAAAACACACTGTTGTATTCTAGGTCAATAATGTAAGGGCAAATTAACCCCAGCTGTCCACGGTCTATATCATTGCTTCCTTGCTCACAATGGGAAATTCTCATGGAGTCAGAATATACTAATACTAATCCTTCACTTGCTCCACCAGTATCCTGTCACACAGTTCCTTATTTCCAAATTCGTGTTTGTTTCAAAATACCTAGATGCCACCTCTGATTCACTGCTTTAATGTGTCTGTTAGTATAGTTTCTAATTAAAATTGAGTTGATGGCCTAAGGGTGTTAGTAGGTTGATGGCAAAAAGAAACCACCAGCTTGCTTGAAGACTGGATATTCTAATTGTGATGGCTGATATGCAACTAGCTATTTGGATAAAGTGGTAGGAGAAAAAAAAAACAGACTTGAAAGTAACTTAAAATTTAGCTTTTATTTTAAAGCCACTTTAGAATAAGTTCTATCCTAATTCTCATATTTTACTAGCTGCAATTAGAAAATTCTGCAGTAATAACTGATGCTAGTAAAGCTAAAACCTTCCATCACAAAAGAAAGTTTATTATGTATTAATCATGCCATTCTTGGTAAGGCAAGAATATGGACTAATGGAAAAAGTAATAAAGATTTTTTTTCAAGTTTCACTGAGGTATCAGCAAGATGAAACTTAAACAGGACCACTGATTGTGATAGATGGTAAAATGATAACAGACAATTCAGAGACAGAAGAAAAGCTTTGGTTTTACTTCATCCTTAACAAGAATGTTAAGCATTGGACTGGGAAGCATAGGGTTCAAATTACAGCTCTTCTTACTCTCTTATCACATTAGTCGTATCACTTCATCTCTTTGCCTATCAAGATCCTTAAGGATTAACTAGAAGGTTAGATGATCTGTACTAAATCTCTCAACAGTACAAATTAGGACATATTGAGAATACACCAAATTAACATCAACTACACTGAATGATGAGACACAGGCAAACTATATCCCAATGAGTAAGCTGGAAGAAAAAGCAGATTTTATTGCTGAGTGGAAATGCCAATGATTTTTGAAAAATTTAGAACTGATACGCCTTAAGAACAATGTTGTTGAAATATTTTTTCTGATATTCAAATCATGAAAGATGTTGGATTCTTCAATCACTAGACTAGAGAGTTGGAAACAGATTTCTTGCAGAATTCTCAAACATATTTGTTATTTGTTGCATTCATCTCAACAATCATTCATCAAGAGCATACTGCAGGTCAGGAGCTCTGCCATATTTAGGAATTTAGAAAAAAAGCAAACTAACTAAATAGTGTCAACAGGAACTAAACCATCTCTACCCTCTAGGAAGGAGGAAATAACTTATAGCTAGATGAACAAATACAGAATTTATGCAAATTAAATTCAAAGTGAAATCAGAGCAAGTCATCTTTGGTTATATATTTAACCATACTTATACATTTACCATATCTTTCTCTTGACATTAAGGTCATTTTCAATTTTATTTAAATATGTCTTTCTTAGAATGGCATAAGTTTAGAGAAACTGATTACCATGAAGAATTAATACAAAATTAACCTTTAGGAATTTTTTCATCTTGTTAAACTCTTTTTACAAAGGTTTTCTTACTTTACCCCCACCTCCATCCTCAGTTGAAATTTTATTTGTGACAAGATAAAACATAAAGAAAAAATCATCTGAAACAGTATCTTTATATGAAAAGGTATGTAATATTTTCACCCCTTCCTGCCCTCACCAAGAGACAGTGTAGTAAAATGGATAGAAAATCAGCCTCAGAGTCACAGACATGTCAGATCAAGACCTGCCTCTAAAGCTTATTGGCCAACTCTAGGCAGGTAATTTAATTTCTCAGTATTCCAGATAATGCTCTCATATTGTACTTTGTAAGGAACATGATGCTCTATATTATTACAGGAAATCTTTCACTGTAATTTCCCTGCAATGATAAAATCGTATTTGTATCAAAAGTTGGAATGACATCTGCAAACTCTCTGCTTTGAAAGAACAGTATTTAATTATTGACTTTCTGAGATCTTCACTGATTTTTTATTTAATTAGCATTTAACTTCCTTTTAGTAAATTTCTTATTTCCACACGTGGAATCATTGTGCCTATTGTTCACTTGATTCTGTTATTTATTTATTTATTTATAGAATGTTCAAATTTTCCCTTAAGTTTTGAGGCTTTAGTCACCAAAACTTGAAATCTTGTTAGTTTGTTTAATGTCTTTTTTGTCCCCATTCACGATTATACTTAACTTTGCTCTATAGAATATATTATTCTAAGACCTATGGTCCTTCAATGAAGTATTTGCTAGATCTTACATAATTTTCATTGTAGCTCCATAATATTTATTAATTTTTTTCTTGTTACTTCCAATATTTTCTCCTTAACCTGGGGGCTTTGAAACTGACTATGATATCCTTGTAAGGTATCCTCCCAGGATCTTTTTCAGATGGTAATCAGTGGATTTTGGGGCAATTTTCTTAATAATTTCTTCTAATAATGTATCAAGATTTTCTTTTTATAATCATAGTTTTTGGGCTGTCCTTCCATTTCCATTTCCATTTCTCCTTGACTTTTTCTCTTGATCATTTTTTTTCCTGATGAGATGTTTCACTTTCTCTTGTTTTCCATTCCTTTGATTGTGTTTTATGATTTATTGGTGTCATAGAATGCCATTAGCTTCCCCTTGCCCAATTCTAGATTTAAGGAATTATCTTCTTTCTTAAGTTTTTATCCTCTATTTCAGTTTGACTGATTTTCTCTTCATAAGTTTATTGACTATATGGGTTTCTCTATATCTTTCTAAATTTTTTCTCAATCACTCTTATTTTATTTTTAAACTCCTTTTTTAAGTTCTTCTGAGAACTCTTCTTGTGCTTGGGACCATTTCACATTTCTGTATGATAAAGGAGTGGCTATTTTAGTTCCATTATCTTCCTCTGAATATGAACCCAGATCTTCTCTATCCCCATAGTAACTACCTATAGTTGGTAGGGTTCTTTCACCTTTGCTTATTTTAAAATATTTTTTCACATACATGAAATAAACAATTTGACCTTATTGAGTTCCTTATAAATTATCTTTAATGTTTAACTTACATTTCTCCTGTTTGTTATACATATATATGTATATATAAAATATATATTTAAATTATAATTATAGATATATAATATTATAATTATAATATATAATATTACACACACACATTGCATTCATATACCACAACTTGTTCCACCAATTCATGCCTAATTTATGGGCATCTCCTAAATTTCCAGTTTTTTTCCTTGATAAAGAGAGCTGTAATAAATTTTTTTACATATAGGTCCTTTTCCCACTTCTATGATCTCTTTGGGATACAGCCCTAAAAGTGGTATTACAGGGTCAAAGGGTATGCAATTATTTTTAGCCCTTTGGGCATAGTTCCAGATTGTTCTCCAGAATGGTTATATCAGTTCACAGCTCCACCAACAATACATTTGTGTTGCAATTTTTCCACATCCTCTCCAGCACTTGTCATCTTCTTGCTTCATCATCTTAGCCAATCTGACTGGTGAGATGTGGAATCTCAAAGTTATTTTGATTTGCAATTCTCAAATCAATAGTGATTTATATTTTTCCATATATTTAAAGATATCATTAATTTCTACCTCTGAATATTGTCTATTCATATCCTTTGACCATTTATCAATTGTAGAATGACTTGTATTCTTATAAATTTTACTTAATTCCCTGCATATTTTAGAAATGAGGCCTTTATCAAAGACACTATTTGTAAAAATTCTTTACCAGTTTCCGTCTTCCCTCTTAATCTTGGTTACATTGCCTTTGTTTGAAACTGTTCCATTTAATGTAATCAATATTATCCATTTTATATTTTATAATGCTCTCCATCTCTTCTTTGGTCATAAAGTCTTCCCTACTCCAAAAATCTGACAGGTACGTTATTCCTTCCTTCCCTAGATTATTTATAGCATCAACCTTTATGCCTAGATTGTGCACCCATTTAGACTTGATTTTGGTGTACAGCATTAGATGATGGTCTATGCCCAGTTTCTACCATTCTATATTACAATTTTCCCAGCAGTTTTTGTCAAATAGTGAGTTCTTATCCCAGAAACTGGGGGTCTTGGGACTTATTAAACTGTGTATTACTATAATCATTGACTACTGAGTCTTTTGTACCCAATCTATTCCATTCATCCACTATCCTATTCCTTAGCCAGTACCAAGCAGTTTTCATGACTGCTGCTTTATAATACAGATTAAAAGGTGGTATGGCTAGGCCACCTTCCCTAGTATTTCTTTTCATTAATTGCTTTGATATTCTGGACATTTAGTTCTTCCAAATGAATTTTGTCACTATTTTTTCTAGTTTTATAAAATAATTTTTTTGGTAGATTGATTGGTATGGTACTACATATGTGATTTAATTTTGGTAAAATTGTCATTTTCAGTATAGTAGTTAGACCCAGTCATGAACAATTAATGTGTTTCTAGTTAGTTAGACCTGAGTTTATTTGTGTGAAAAATGTTTTGTAGTTGTGTTCATAAAGGTACTAGGTTTGTTTTGGCAGGTAGACTCCCAAATATTTTATAATGTCTACAGTAACTTTAAATAGGTTTCTCTTACTATCTCTTACTGTTGGACTTCATTGGAAATAAATGGGAATGCTGATGATTTATGTTGGTTTATTTTATATCCTGCAACTCTGCTTAATTTATTTATTGTCTCAAGAAGTTTTTTTACTTGATTCTTTAGGATTCTCCAAGGATATCATCATATGATCTGCAAAGAGTGTTAGTTTAGTCTCTTCTTTGCCTAATTTGATTCCTTTGATTTCTTTTTATTCTCTAATTACTATTGCTAACATTTCAAGTACCAGACTGAATAATAGGGGTGATAGTGGACTTCCTTGTTTCACCTCTGATCTTATTGGAAATACTTCTATTTCATCCCCATTGCTTGTAATACTTGCTGATGGCTTTAAGTAGATGCCCCTCATTATTCTAAGGAAAATTCCATTTATTCCTATATTTCTAATGTTTTTTTAATAGGAATTAATGTATTTTGTGAAAGGATTTTTCTGCATCCATTGAGATAATCATATGGTTTCTGCTAGTGTTATTGTTGATATGATCAATGATTAGGTTTTCCTAATATTGAACCAGCCTTGCATTCCTGAAATAAATTAAATCTGATCCAAAATTATTACAGTGATAAATTGCTGTAGTCTTTCTGCTAATATTTTATTTAAAATTTTTGCATCTATATTTATGAGGGAGATTGGTCTATAGTTTTCTTTCTCCATTTTTTCTCTCGATTTAGGTATCAGTACCATATTTGCATCATAAAAAGAATTTGGTATGACTCCTTCCTCACCAATTTTGCCAAATAGTTTGTAGAGTATTGGGATCAACTGATCTTTAAATGTTTGATAGAATTCACTTGTAAAGCCATCTGGCCCTGAAGGTTTTTTTCCTAGGGAGTTCTCTGAAAGCTTGTTCAAGTTCTTTTTCTGAGATGGGGTTGTTTAAGTAATTTATTTCCTCTTCAGTTAGTCTGGGCAGCTTATATTTTTCGAAATATTCACCCATTTCACTATAATTGTAAAATTTATGTGCATACAATTGGGCAAAATAATTACTAATTATTGTTTTAATTTCCTCTTAATTGGAGATACATTTACCCTTTCTGTTTTTGAGACTAGAAATTTTGTTTTCTTCTTTTTTTAAATCATATTGGCTAAGGGTCTATCAATTTTATTGTTTTTATTTTCATAAAACCAACTCAGTTTTATTTATTAGTTCAATAGTTTTCTTAATTTCAATTTTATTAATCTCTCCTTTGGTTTTCATTATTTCTGATTTTGTATTTATTTGGGGATTTTCAAGTTGTTCTTTGTCCAGCTTTTTCAAGTGCATGCCCAATTAGTTGACTTTCATTTTCTCCAAGTTTTTTTCATGTATGCATTCAGAGATATAAAACTTTCCTAAGAACTTCCTTTGCTGCATCCCACAAGTTTTGATATGATGTCTCATTTTTGTCATTCTCTTGAATGAAGTTACTGATTGTTTCTATAACTTCTTGTTTGACCAACTCATTCTTTAGGATTAAATTATTGTCTTTCCCATTATTATTTTTGCCTATGTTCCCATAGTCCTTTATTGCATATAATTGCATCATGATGTTAGAATGATTTATTTAATATTACTGCCTTTCTGCACTGAATTGTGAGGTTTTTATGCCCTAGTATTTTTGTGTATGTGCCATCTACTGCTGAGAAGAAGGTATAATCCTTTTTATCCCCATTAAGTTTTCTCCAGAGATCTATCATGTCTAGCCTCTCTAAAATTCTATTTGCCTCCTTAACTTCTTTCTTGTTTATTTTGAGGTTAGATTTATCAAGTTCAGATAGGAGGAGATTGAGGTCCCCCACTAGTATTGTTTTGCTATATATTTCCTCCTCTAATTCCCTTCAAATTGCTCTAGGAATTTGGATGCTTTACGGCTTGGTTCATATATGTTAAGTAATGATATTGATTCATTCCCAATGGTGCCTTTTAGCAGGATGTAGTTTCCTTTCTTATCTCTTTTAATTATATCTATTTTATCTTTTCCTTTATCTGAGATAAGGATTGCTACCCCTGCTTATTTTACTTACACTTAGGCATAATATATTCTGCTCCAACATTTTACCTTTACCCTGGGTGTATCCCCTTGTTTGAAATGTGTTCCTTGTGGACAGAATGTTTTAGGATTGTGGTTTTTAGTCCATTCTGGTATCTACCTTTGTTTTATGGGAGAGTTCATCTCATTCACATTCAAAGTTATGATTACTATCTGGGACTTTCCCTTCATCTTATTCCCTCCTTTTTGACCATGGCCTCCCTCAGTATTACCTCCCTGTGTTCCCCCCCCCTTTAACTACCCTTTCCCCTTGTTACTCTTTCCCACCCTACTGACCACCCTTCCCCTCCTTACCCCCCTCCTCCCTTATCCCTCCTATTTACTGAAGGGCACAATTGGTTTGTATTTTTAACAGTACGTTATTCCCTCCTTGAACTCAAACCAATGCCAGTAAATTTCATACATTGCTCCTCTGCCTCCCTCTTTTCACTCTGTTGTTATGAGTTTCTGTGTCTTTTCATGTTAGAATCTAAACTTAGCTGTTTATACTGATACCTCTTTAAATCAGAACCAATGAGAGTAACTATCATATGATGCTCATCACCTTCCTTTCCACTACTCCACTTTAGTTTGTTTTTTTGCCTCTTCTTGTGGCATAATTTGCCATCTTCCATCTCTACCTTTCCTTTTCTCCCATTATATTCCCTTTCTTCCCCTTAATAGGGTTGTTGTTTTTTTTATCTTCAGATTAGTTCACTTACACCCACAATGTCTTTCTATGTACATTCCTTTTAAATGTCACAATACTTATAGAAATTTCAGTATTAACAGGTATCTGCTTCTCATAAAGGAATGTAAACAGTTTGCTCTTATTGAGTTCCAAGTTATGTGCATGTGTGAGCATCTGTGTGTGTATGTGTATGTGTGAATGTATGTTTTCCTTGTTTACTATGTTCTGTCTTCCTTGGGTCTTGTAAGTGGAGATCAAATCTTCCATTGAGCTCAGGCTTTTCCATGAGGAAAGTCTGGAATTCCTTCTATTTCATTAAATGGCCATCTCCTTACCAGAAAGAACGTGCTCAGTCTTGTTAGGCAGTTGATCTTTGGTTGCAGTCTTAGCTCTTTTGCTTTATGAAATATCACATTACAGTCCCTCCAATCTTTTAATGTAGTGGCTGCTAAATCCTGTGTAATTCTGACTGTAGTTACATGATATTTGAAATGCTTCTTTTTGGCTGCATTCAGTATTTTCTCCTTGATTTTGTAGCTCTGGAATTTGGCTACTCTATTTCTTGGAGTTTTCAGTTTGGGATCTCTTTCAGGAGGAGATCAATGAATTATTTCAAGAACTATTTCCCCTTCTGATTCTAGGACCTCAAGACAGATTCCTTTGGCAATCTCTTGGAGGATATAATGATATTGATTGTCCAGGCTGATTTTTTCATCATGGCTTTCTGGTAGGCTGAGAATTCTTAGGTTATTTCTCCTGGATCTGCTTTCTAGGTCAGTTGTTTTTCCAGTGAGAAATTTTGCACTTTCTTCTAGTTTTTCAATCATTATGTTTTGTTTGACTTAATCTTGCTGCTTCATAGAGTCCTTAGCTTCAATTTGACTAATTCTAATTTTTAATGAATTATTTTCCTTGATTAGTTTTTGGAGCTCCTTTTCCATATGTTCAGTTTTATTTTTTAGGGAGGTATTTTCTCCAGTTAGATTTTGGACCTCCTGTCCTGGTTCTCCAATTTTACTTTTTAAAGATTTGTTTTCTTCAGTGAGATATTATTTTTTCCAATTTGATCACTGTAGATTTAAATTTATCTCCTATCTTTCTAATTTCATTTTAAAAATCCCTCTTGAGATCCTCCAAGAATGCTTTTTGGGCTTGAGACCAATTCACATTTCCTTCCATGGTATCTAGTATGAGTTTAGAGTCTGTGTTGCCTTCTGAATTTGGTTGTTCTTCCTCACTATTAAAAGATTTGATGGTCCTAGCCTTTTCAGTTTCCTCTTTCACCATTGTGGTTGCCTATGTCCTGGATTTTTAGAGTGTATATTTCTTCTGGGGTGCAGAAGTATTGAGGTTATCATGCTGGAAGGTAGGGAAAGTAGGTTGGTTGTTAACTTCTTCAAATGTAGCCTCTGAGTGAGTAGAATAAGGTCAAAGCCAGGACTCTCATTGTTTCCCCTGAGTTACCCTTAGGCTTACAGAGTAATCTATGTGGGTGGGGTGGTCTGGCTCCTTCAGGTTTCCACCTCTGTGTCTCTGGGCTTCAGCTCTGGCAGTCTCAGTGGCAGTGGTCCAACAGAAGGGCAGGGCAGAGCTGCAGTTTGCTGATTGGCCATGTGGTGCCAAAGCACACCTGGGTTTTTGTTGTTAGATCTTGCTGGCTCCACCCTCCTGGGCTTAGACTCTGTACTGTCTCCCTTCCCTTTTCCTCAGTGACACCCAAGCCTGAGACTGTTTCCACCAATTCAAGATTTTATTCTGGGTGGTGCATTTAACTGTGCACTTTTCTGGGTCAAGGAGGGGAGATCAGAGCAACTAAAATTTATTCTTCCATCTTGACTTCTGGAAGTTTGGGAACTTAATTTTTAAACATCCAAGCTGTGGCTTGTTAGCCCCAGGAAAAGCTGCTGACCCTGGTGTGTACCCTACTTTTTTCCTCTGATGATTTTCTGTCCTGTGGTGAAAGGTCTGCAAACCTCTCTGGCTGAGTGCATCTGCTGGCTAGCTGGATGGAGCTTCTTCTCAGTCTGCCCTTAGTCTGCTCTCATGTCCATTGCTGGTACAGCTCCTGTGTACTCCACATTCTCCTTTCCCAGATCTTAATAGGTCCTTTCTTGGGCTGAGAATATGCCATGCTCATTATCCCAATGGGTTCTGTCAATGCTAAATCCATTCAAATTCACTTTTTAGCTTTTAGCAACAGAATTCTTGGAGGAGCTTGGAAAGGCTACTGCTTCCTTTCCACATTCTTAGCTTCACCAGCTCTATTTTTTTAATCAAGAATGCTTGAAAGTCCTCTACCTCATTGAATGACTATATTTTCCTCTGAAACAAAACCTCAGTTTTGCTAGGTAGGTGATTCTTGGTTTTAATCCTAGCTCCTTTGATCTCTGAAATATCATGTTCCAGATCCTTAGATCTCATCATGTAGAAGCTGCTAGTTCCTGTGTTATCCTGATTGTGTTTCCACAATATTTAAATTGTTTCTTCTTGACAAGCTTGTAATATTTTCTCCTTGATCTGAGAACTCTAGAACCTGGCTAGATTTTCTTTTTGTGATCTTTTTCAAGAGGTGATAGGTGAATTCTTTCAATTTCTATTTTTCCCTTTGGTACTAGAATATTTCAGCAATTTTCCTTGAGAAAGGATGAGTTCTAGGCTCTTCTTTTGATCATGGCTTTCAGGTAGTTGGATAAATTTTAAATTGTCTCTCCTAGATCTGTTTTCTAGGTCAGTGGTTTTTTCAGTGATATATTTCATATTGCCTTCTATTTTTTCATTTGTTTCAAACTGTTTGATAGTATCTTGATTTCTTATAAAATCATTAGTTTCTATTTGCTCCAATCTAATTCTTCTTTTAATTAACTAATTTATTAATTTTCTTGTTCACATCATTCATTTACATGAGATTTGAATTACAAATTTTCTCCCCATCTTTCACCTACCCAACACCTCAAAACAGCCATCCCACCATATAACCCCTCCCCCAATTTGCTCTCTTGTGTGTCCTCCCCCACACCCTTCTAACTTTCCAGTAGGGCTAGTTAGATCTCCCTACCCCAGTTCCTGTATTTCTTAATACCCAGTTGGATGTAATTAATAATAATAATTATGTAGATACATAGATACATAGATAGATAGATAGATATAGTTATATAGCTACTATATCTATATTTCTATCTATCTACACACACATAAATATATATATATTTAACATTTAATTATAAAACTTTAAATTCTAGATTCTATCCCTTCCTCCCTCATCACCCATCCCCACTAGAAGGACAAGCAACTCAAAACAGGCCATACATGTGTAATTACATAGAACCTGGCAATAATATTCCTAGGAGTTTTCTCTTGGGGATCTTTTTCAAGAGGTGATGGATGAATTCTTTCAAGTTCTATTTTTCCCAATGGTTCTAAAATATCAGGGTAAATTTCTTGGAGAATGTCTTGAAGGATGCAATAATTTAAAAATTTTCCCTCTTTTCCAGGTCAGTGGTTTTTTCAAGGAGATATTTCACATTGCCTATATATTTTTTTCATTTGTTTGGATCTTTTCAATAGTGTCTTGAGATCTCATGAAGTCATTTGCTTCCATTTGCTCTACTCTAATTCTGAAGGAATTATTGTCTTCAGAAGCTTTTGAGATTCTTTTTCAATCTGGCAAATTCAACTCTTTAAGGCATTCTTCTCTTTGTTTTTTGGGCCTCTTTTGCCATTTGAGTTCATCTGTTTTTTAATTTGTTATTTTGCTGACTCTCTTTTCATGATTTTCTTGCATCATTCTCATTTATTTTCCCAATTTTTTCCTCCACTTCTCTTACCTGATATTCAAAATCCTTCTTGAACTCCTCCGTGGCCTGTAATCCATTTATGTTTTTCTTGGAAGCTTTTGGTTCAGGAGTTCTGATTGTGTTATCTTCCTCCCGTTGCATGATTTGATCCTTTCTGTACCCCAAAAGAGGAATCTAAAGTTGGATTGCTGTGTTTGCTTTGCTTCCTTTGCTTGTTCATGTTGCCAGTCAGTTGAGCTCTTTGTCACAGTAGAACTCTGCTTCCAGAGGGGAGAGCTTTGTCCAAAATTGTTCTTTTTTTGCAGCTGATTCAAGCTATTAGGAGGCTGCTGTCTCTATAACCCCCACCAGCTTTAGCTCACTGGTCACACACCTCAGCACTACCACCGAAAAATATGATCCAGATCCAGGAAGGTTAAGGCAAGAGCACTTAGTCTCTGACTGCTTGCTTGCCCCTGCATTCTGCAGGCTGGGAACCCTGAAGCAGCCATGTGGAGGCAGCTGGAGACCTCTGCTTCCACAGCTTCTGGTTTTGGGGACAGAGGGCTGGACCTGCTCCTAAGTTCCCCCCAAATCCACCTGAGTTCCAGTTACCATTTACTTTGACTTTGGCCTTTATGTGTTGATAATTCTGGAAACTGCCATAGCTGCAGGTAATCCACTCTCCCAAATGCTCCAGCCATGGGTTGTCTGGGCACCCTGGGGATGCAGCCTGCTGCAATGAATACTTCCTGTCTGCCTTCCAGGCTACCTTCAGCAGGACCTTTGTTTCTCTGTCACTTTGTGGGTTCTGCAACTCTAAAATTTGTTTAGAATCATATTTTACAGGTATTAGAGGTGATTATTGGGGGAGGCACAGAGTTTTCCTGCTTCTATGTCAACATCTAGACTCCACTGAGCAATTGTTGGAGAATATGCTGAGATCAAATCAAATAGTAGCTAACTCAGAAGTATTCGTTACTTCCTTGAGAAGACTGAAGACTGTAGAGTAGAAGGAACTTGAGTGATGATTTGGATATAGTGAGTTTGAGAGCTGTATGGCTAAATGAATACTTCTGAGCTAGCTACTAGTTGATATTATCAGATTGTAAGTGGACCTAAACTTCTATGATGTGATCTTCTCCACATCTTTTCTGATTTGATCTCAGCATACTCTCCAACAATTGTTTTAAAAATTCTTTCTCCCTAAATCTCCACTCAGTATCCAAATCATTCTCTTTCAAGGGGTTGATGATCTCATTTATTATATTACTGAAGACACTGAAACAATCCACATTACTCTCTCCTATACTAACCTCTATACCTCATAATTTCTGTTTCCACCTCTCTTTTCCTCCTTTACTCTGGTGTCAGGGAAGGCACAGTCCTTGTCAAAGCTGACTTCTTCATTTTTTCTCCTTAAAAATTCCCTCTTTGATATTCATGCTCTATACAACTCTCAAAATAATCTTAACGCATAGCTTGATTGAAAGAAGTGGGTAATGAAACAGCATAGTAAAGAGGAAGAGTGCTACATTTGAAATCAGAAAACTTGATTTTGAGCCTTAACTCTGCCACACACATGTGAGACCTAGGGTAAATTGTTTTACCTCTCTGACCTCACTGGATTTGCTCTTTGGAAAGATGGAGCAAGTCATTATCAATGCTAGAGCTTGGGTGCCCTTGTTAAAGTTGAGTGATTGGTATGTGATCTGGGGAGAGGCACCCCCTCAACTGTCTATAAAAAATAATGGATTCCAGATGATTTGGGTCTTGTCTGGTTTGAGAACACTGCTCTACCTTGCACTTCTTGCTAGGGGAAAAAATGCTTATTGTTGCCTAAGAAAGCAATGTTTACTGGCACAATTGACAATCATCTTTGATATTATTCCTAAGCATAAAGAAAGGTGGATGAAGGATTAGTGAATACTCCCCAAATACCCAAGGTTTAGGACTGAAACAACACATATGTCTGGCTCCGTAGGAGGTACCATAAACCAGCAAATCAAGGGACTCCCCTGACTATCTGGTTGAATACAAAATGAGGGAATAGGACAAAATTATGTTTACATTCCCTTAAAGCTCTAAACCTCAGAACTTCTATTAGACTTTAGAATAAAATCCAAATCCCTTTGTAAGGTGAAGTTGCAACTATTTTGTTTTGTGGTTGTCTACTTCCTGAGTTCCATTGTCCATTTTATGTTCAATTCCATTACATTTTCTCATTTTTATAGGTATTAATGGCATTTATATGCAAGTGCTACTCTTACATATCAGTGGTATTTTAAGTATTCTTAGTAATTTGCCATTTTGAAAATGATGCATGACCTTTGTCCTTCGTTATCTTCAGTCATTAAGTTTATCTGACTCTTCATGAGTCCCTGGACCATAGTACACCAGTACTGTCTGTGAAGTTTTCTTCTCAAAGACACTAGAGTGATTTGCCATTTCCTTTTACAGTGGATTAAGACAAACAGAGGTTAAATGACTTGCCCAGAGTCACACAGCTAGTAAGTGTATGGGGCTGAATTTGAACTCCTGATTTCCTGATTCAAGGCCAAGTACTCTAAGCACAAAGCCACCTAGATACTTCCTGACAAACAGAAAAAAATAAGATAGAAGGAAATACACAGTTAATAATCATAACTGTGCATGTGACCAGGATTAACTCAACCCTGAAAGTGGAAGTAGATACCTGAATGGATCAAAAACTTGAATCCAACAATATATTTTTCACAAAAAACAAACAAAAAACATACTTTAAACAGAGAAATACAAAGAGAGTTAAAGTAAAGGGTGTGGAACAGATTCTATGATGCAATAATCATAGAAATAACATGATACTGTCTTAAACTTGTGTGGTTGATCAGCAGAAAATATTAAGTGCACAAAACACACTAGCAATAATCTACTACTTCATAACCACAAAGATCAATGTTTTGGGTGTAAGAACTCATTATTTGAAAAAAAAATTACTGAGAAAAGCAAAAAGAAAAACAGTTTGGAAGAAACTGGGTAGAAATATCTTACAGTGTGCACCAGTATAAGGTCAAAATAAATAAATGATTCTGGCATAAAGAGTGACATTATAAGTAAAGTAGGGGACCCAGAGAAAATGCACCTGTAAAATCTATAGATAAGGAAAGATTTTATGACCAGATATAGGGATATAGAGGATCACAAGAAGGAAAATAGATTAGATTGGTTACATGAAATTTAAAAAGCTTTTTCATACACAAAAAACCAATGCAGTCAAAATTAGAAGTAAAACAGGAAAAATTGGAAATGTGGGGCATTTACAACAAGTTTCTCTGAGGAAGACCTAATTTCTCAAAACCATAAAGAACTAAGTCAAATTTATATAAATAAGAACTGCTCCCCAGTTGATAAACTGGCAAATATACATAGGCAGTTTTCATAAGAAAAAATGTTGTAATCTGTTATCAATAGACAACGCACACAAAAATCCTCCAAATCAATACTGATTTTAGAAATACAAATTAAAACAACTCTGAGATACCACCTCAGACCTTTCAGATTGGCTAATTTAAAAGGAAAGAAAAATGACAAATGCTGGAGGGTCATGGAAAATTGGAACACTAATACATTGATGGTGGAGTTATGAATCAGTACAGTCATTGGGCTGCCAATAATACCTACAAAAATGAGAAAATTGAATGGAATTGAACATAAAATGGATAATGGAACTGAGGAATTAGACAGCAACAAAACAAACAAAATAGTTGCAACTTCAACTTAGGAAGGAGTTTGAATTTTATTCTAAAGTCTAATATAAGGTCTGGGGTTTAGACCTTTAAGGGAATTTAAACATAATTTTTTCCTATTTGCTTATTGCATATTCAACTAGAAAACATTCACCCAAAGAGATTAAACTGACCCAGCAATTCCTCTTTTAAGTTTGTATCCCAAAGAGGTTAAAATTAAAAGGAAAAGGAATTCTTTTTATGAAAATATTTATAGTTTCTTTTTTTGTAAAAGAAAAAAAAGAAGGAAATAGAAGGGATACCCATTTAGGAGGGAAAACAAGCTATACATATGTATGTATGGAATTCTGATTTTTATAATAATAAATGTGATATGTGTAATTAATATTCTAACAAATGAAATTTTGCAGAAATGCCTTTTCCAGCTTGTGATTTAGATTCACAATGCAGCTTGAAGTGATCACTCAAACCTTGATGAGGTCCACAATCACTGGCATCCTTCTGCCTATGTACCTGACGTGAAGTGAATCAAAGATTGTGGAACCTGTTTCTGTCACAGAACTCTGTCCTGTGATCTAGTAAGTAATAAGTCCCAAGTACTTGAGCTGTATTGCTCCCACAGGACTCCAGAACTGTTGTATTGTCTTCCATTCCTGGGTTTGTTGTAGAAAACCACTTTGGTCCTGGGAATGATGTTTGTAATCCACAATTCCCTCCTTTCCCGCTTGTGACTTATGTATATAATCTCAGTCTTTATTTCAGCAAGGCAGAATTCTGATGAAGAGAATTCCCTATGTGGAAATCTGTTTGTCATAATGAAACTAATTAATTAAAGAGCTATCTGATTCCTGGCATTTTGTCTTTGGCTTGTTATTTCATCATTCTTGGGTTAGAGACTGGCTCAGTAAGATTCTGTTAGCACAATTGTAATGGTAATGGAACTTTGAGATGCCCCTGAATTGACTTGGGTTTTGGGTTGAATATTAAGACCCAGAGCTTGTGGATCACACATGTGGGATGGACTTGTTGACATGAAGAGAGAGGGCTGAACTGGGAGGAGCCATGAATTGAAAAAAGGCTCAAGCCCAGAGACAGCCAGAAGAAGGACTTTTGGGAATAGCAGTACCAAGTATCGTGGAACCTGAGTTATTGAGAGCCCATTGGACCTGCCCAGGACTTTTGAGGACTGCCACCTGGAGCTACTGAGAACTGAGGAGGCATGGCTGTGATGCCAGTATTTTGTCTGTCTGTTTTGATGTTGTTTTTTCAGATTCACCTGATGGTGGACAGTGGTGCTGTTGTAGAGATCCTGGAACCTGGCCGTTGATGCAGAAGCCCTGAAGGATTTTCTTGTTGTATGTTCACAGACATCCTGGAAGGGGGCCTTGCTGATACTTTCAAGGGTTCTGTTACTGTTCTACAGGCAGAGAGTGACTTTATGAGGACACTGGCTATGGCTTTCTTGAGACTTGTCCCCCCAGGAACTCAGATTGCTGAGGGCTTGCCTCAAGTGAAGATGAAAAAAGGGCCTTTCCTTGGCCTTTCAATGCTGAGATGTTATCTTGACCTTGTTATGTTTTAAGGGTGGATGGCCTTTTGTGCTCTCCTGCTCCCTTTTGAGAAAATGCTTGGTGTTAATGGATGGTACTGTAATTACCAGTCCAGGGGTGGGAAACATTTGGCTTTTTTTTTTGATGACTGGAAACTGATCTCCATTTGAGAAGAGACTTTGACTGACTAAATGAATGTACCCTCTAGGGGTGTAGTAGTACCTGGATTGATTTGAGAACTCTATCTCCATTTGAGAAGAGACTTAAATGAATGTACCCTCTAGGGGTGGAGCAGTACATGGACTGAATTAAGAACTTACTTGTGAAATGAATGAGTTATACTGTATTTTGATTTTCCCTGTTCTGTGAATGTTTGCTGAATAAATGCGGTTTGCTATGCTGGTAAACTTGGAAGTTCCCTTTGCTTGGCATTACAACCATCAGTTCTTGAATAGATGAACAAGTCAGGCATCATTGTGATGGAATGCTATTGTGCTATAAGAAATAATGTGCAGACCAAACAAGAAATAGAGAACATTATGAAATGCAAAAGGAATATTTTAGATTACATTAACTTGAAAAGTTTTTGTACAAACAAAGCCAATGTAACTAAAATTAGGAGGGAAGCAGAAAATTGGGAAAGAACCAGGGTTGTAAAACCCTCCTTTCTAAATTATACAGAGAACGGACTCAAATTTACAAGAATACAAGTCATTCTTCAATTGATAAATGGTCAAAGAAAATGAATACACAGTTTTCAGAGGAAGAAAATAAATATATCTTTAAGCATATGAAAAATGCTCTAAATAACTATTGATCAGAGAAATGAAAATCAAAACAATTCTCAGGTACCACATCTCACGAGTCATATTGGATAATATGGCAGAACAGGATAATTATAAAGGCTGGGTAAGATGTGGGAAAACTTGGAACACTAACGTAACGTACTGTTGGTGAGTTGTGAACTGACGCAGCCATTCTGGGTAGCAATTTGAAACTATACCCAAAGGGCTATAAAAATGTGCATACCTTTTGCTCCAGCAATACCACTTGGATGGCTATATTCCAAAGACATAGTACAAGTGGGAGGAGGACCAGAATGTAAAAATGTATGTATATAGCAGCTTTTTGTGGTGGCAAAGAGTTGGAAATCAAGGGGATATCCATCAATTTGGGAATGACTGAACAAGTTGTGGTATATGAATGTAATGGAATGCTATTGTGGTATAAGAAATGCTGAGTGAGGGGAGCAGAACCAAATAATTGTACACAATTACAGACACATTATATCTGTGATGACTGACTTTGATAGACTGGGCTCCCCTCAGCAATACAAGGCCATAAGAAAACTCCAAAAGATTCATGATGGAAAGGGCTACCCCATACAAATTTTTTTAATCACCTTTGGCCCTGGAATATTGAAATAGTTCCTCTTATCCTACACTTTCAGTTCTTCCCTGTAAGCTGGGACCAAAGCCAAACCTCCAACCTCCTGTAAGTATCAGGGACTTTGTGCCCCAGTGCTTCTGCAGGGTGTGTGCTGGTTCCTTCTAGCCACCTCCAACTCCCAGTTCCCTGAAGCACAGCTGGGTTTGGTGTTTCCTATCAGCAGAAGTTCCCTCTATCTTCCCAGGCTCAAATACCTGACTCCCCTCACTAGCTCCTGGGGTAAATGTTCCTGTGACTGGCACTGAGACAGCCTTAACAACAAACTCCAGGTCTTGCTTCTGGTTGTCAAAGTGAATGGTAAGTGGTTCTTACCCTGAAGGTGTTTACTCTTCAGGGGAACAAATCTTGTCCTTGATTTTTCTTCCAGTTTTCTCAAATTGTCCCAGGAAGATCCTGATTGCTCCCCTTTTCTTATTTATCTCCACACACACTTTGTTCTCCCTAAGGTACAATGTTAACACTTTTGTAGGCAAAAATCTTGAGAGCCTGCAGTTTTCTGACCTATTCTTCCATCTTCCCAGAATCCTCTATTATTTGTTTTTTTAATCAAACAGCCAATAAATGAAGGAGTGTGGAGTATAATACTGATTTTCCTGACTAGTTTCCCCTCTATGCTTTCTTTTACCAAATGTATCTAGGCAATTTGGATGAGATAATAATTAGTGAATGAAAATGAAGAACTATCTCAACATAATTTGAGAAAAATTCTAAAAGAGCAAATTGAAACTTGTCATAATATTTAAGTATAAGAAGAAGCATGTTCTTGACTCCTTTTCTGCAGTGATTCTGATTCCCCATTGACCAAGGTTCTCTACTGTTTCTGTCTCCCTAATATTCAGGTGCTCTGGTGCTTGTTTTGAAACCCTAGGGGTGCATGCTCTTTACCACCCCTAGAAGCTTCTGGTTATCCAGACTCTCTGGGAATTCTCAGATCCCAAAGGTGCAGGCCTTATAGCACCTGTCTCCCAGACCCTTGGGATCTATGTTGGAATTATGTCTCCTTTAGATGAAACCCTTCTATTCCTTGAAGCTCAAGGACTTTATTTGTTCTAAATCTCTTCCTTCCTCTGAGATTTCACATCTTAATACACACTAAGTAGATTATATTATAAAAAATGAAGTTAGATTACCATCTAAGTTTAAATACACATAGTTTTGTGTAATCTATAATACAATACAACAATACAATAGTCAAAATAAGTTTTACCAAAAAGTGATAGCTTGTATTAAAAATATTGATATAATGTTGGTGTCTGACATAAATAGGTCATTTTACTGTATACAAGGTATGTGTCGATTTATCTGTAAGGATGTCATCAATATGTGCATGGGTCAATGAATAAACTAGACTTTTTTGGTCAGATATTTATGAAGAAGCACACCTTCCTAGACTCAAATAAAAGGACTGAAGAGGAGGCCAAAAATGGTTGGGGCTGCCCGAGATCCCAAAATACCAACATACCGGGTCCTGTGGAAGGAATTCCACTCAAGTCTTCTCAGCCAAGGAAAAAGTAAAGTTTATTGAAAGTTCAAGTTCACCACGTGGGGTGCTAGGCCATTTAAAGGTGCTCTCACAGAGCAAGTCTCTGCTAAGCTATTCTACAGCACTCTCACTGAGCAAAGTCTATAGCAAACTATTCCATGGTGCTCTCACTGAGCAGAGTCTATACTAAGCTATTCCACAGCACTCTCACTGAGGTGGAGGGAAGATGGGATTCTATATACAATAAGGTTGTGGGAGGAGTCTAGGGGTGGTCCAGAGGAGGAGATTGGGGAGGGTCTTCAGGAGGAGTCAGATGAAGTCAGACTCTAGTAATGAGTGGTTCAGGTGGGAAGTTGCTGGAGGCTACCTGGAGACCATAGACAATGGTGGGCCAGGCCAATTCAAGGGTGGGAAACTATTGGAACAAAGCAAGCTAAAGACTTGGGCAGAGCCCATCTCAAGGCCCATGACCTCAGGCAAATGCCTTCCCTGGGAAGGTTTACTTTCCCAGAGCCAAAGAATCAAGGAGAGCTCAAAAAGGGGGAAGGGGTCGCAGAGCCTACACCTCATCAGGACTTTTCTTTCCCAAATACTGAAGAAAATGGGAAGACTGCAACTTCATCCAATCACTGGTGGAGCTTAAATATACTCTTGCATGTTTTCTAATTTTCCATAACACCAAGAAGCTATTGTTGAGAGTCACCATAAAATGATGAGGCATAGGGTTAGTGGTGTGAGAGACCCCAAAATGCCAACAAGCTGGATCCTGCCTAAGGATTTCAACTCGTCTTCTCTTTTTTAAAAAAAAATGCATACTTTTTATTATTAGTCATTTGGAATATTCTTTTTTTTTTAATTTTTATTGACTTGTTTTTTACTTTTAGTTTACAAGATTCAGTTCCAGAATCACTTGAGTTTCAGATTTTTCTCCCCTTCC
>CM053601.1:100078291-100110135 GCA_028646575.1 Pseudocheirus occidentalis | reverse complement strand
TCCAACCCTTGATTTCCAACAAACCTCAGTTTAGTCCAAGGGGAGGCCTTTTCTTCACTTTGACTCTGGGTGGTCTCTCTGATTCCCTGGATCCCCTTCCCTGGTCCCAGCTCCCTCCTGAATCTGCCAGACAATCACCTAAATTCAGGAGCTGAAAGCTTACAGGTTCTCATCCAGTCCTCAGGGATGAACAGCTCCCAGGTCCTTTTCCAGTCCTCAGGGCAAACCCCGGAACACACTGAAGTTCACCAGATTCAGCACACCTCAAACCCTTCAGGACTTCTCTTGCCTGGAACTCAAGGATCAGCCATGCCACCAACAAACAAAGTCTCATCCTGTTTATGTCTTCAGTCAGCCACTGAGAAGCCAAATCCAAAATCTGTCTGTTTCTATAAAATTCTCCTGCTTATAAACCCTGGCCTTCTCCCAAGTCAACAGGGAGTGTCTCAGCCAATAGAATTCTTCCACATCAACAGGGGAATTCACACCTTCCAGACAAGGCTCACACCTTCCAGACAGAGCTCACACCTTCTAGACAGAGCTCACACCTTCCATACTTAGCTCTAAATATCCAACAAATTGATTACCATTACAAAAGGTAGAATAATAACAAAGTGGAATATGATTAAAATAAGGTTAACTAGAGACAATCAATTCACTTACCCTGACCTCTGTGCCCTCATTTGTAAAATGAAGGATTGAACTCACTTATCTCTCAAGTTTTTTTTAAATTTTAATTGGTTTATTTATTTTTAATTTACAAGATTCAGTTCCAGAATCCCTCGAGTTTCAAGTTTTCTCCCCTCCATCCCCACCGTCATGGTGGTATTCAATCAAGTATAGGATCTGCAAATACTTTCACATTGGACATTAGTCTGGTTGTATAGAAGGGTTGCAACCAATGGAGTGAACAATGGGAAAGAAAAAACAAAACCAAACATGGAAAAGAATGATAGCATGTAGATTTCTTTAGTCTCCATTTAAACTCTGGTCTTTCTGGATCTTTCTCTAAATATAAATATCTCTTTCCATGCTGAGACTTGTGGAGTTGTCTTATAACTGTGCATTGCTGAGAAGATTCCAGTTTATCTGAGTTATTTGTCACACATACAATGTGTCTGTGATTGTGTACATATTTTTCCTGGCTCTGCCCTTCTCACTTAGGATCAGTTTGGATAGGCCTTTCCAGGTAAATATGAAGTCTATCTAATCCTCATTTCTTATTGCACAATAATATTCCATTACATTCATAAACTACAACTTGTTTACCAATGCCCCAATTGATGGGCATCCCCTTAATTTCCAGTTTTTTGCCACCACCAAGAAAGCTGCAATAAATATTTTTGTCCATGTGGGTCTTCCATTTCTGTGATCACTTTGGGATAAAACCATGGAAGTGGTATTACTGGATCAAAGGGGATGTGATTATTTATAGCCTGTTGGGCATAGTTCCAGATTTCTCTTGAGAATGATTGTATCAGTTCACAGCTCCAGCAACAATTCATTAGTCTTCCAAGTTTTTTACATCTTCTCCAGCATTTGTCATTTTCCTGTTTTGTCATCTTAGCCAATCTGACTGGTGAAATGTGGTATCTTAAAGTTGTTTTGATTTGCATTTCTCAAATCAATAGTTATTTAGAGCATTTTTTCATATGCTTATAGATATCTTTAATTTCTGCCTCTGAAAATTGCCTGTTCGTATCCTTAGACCATTTATCAATTAGGGAATGACTTGTATTCTTATAGATTTGACTCAATTTCCTTCCTGTATATTTTAGAAATGAGGCCTTTAGCAGAGACACTGCTTGTAAAACTTCTTTCCCAACTTCCCTCTTCCCTCTTAATCTTGGGTACATTGGCTTCGTTTGTACAGAAACTTTTCAATTTAATGTAATCAAGATTATCCATTTTTCATTTTATAATGCTCTCCAACTCTTCTTTGGTCATAAAATCTTCCCTACTCAATAAATATGAGAGGTAAACTATTCCTTGCTTCCCCACACTCCTTGCAGTATCAGCCTTTATACCTAGATCATGCACGATTTAGACTTGATTTTGGTGTATAGTGTTAGATGCTGGTCTATGACCAGTTTCTGCCCTATTATATTCTAATTTACCCAGCAGATTTTGTCAAATACTGAGTTCTTCTCCCCAAAACTTGGGTCTTTGGGTTTATTGAAAGGTATATTACTATAATTGTTGACTGCTGAGTCTTTTGTACACAATCTGTTCCACTGATCCACTACTCTATGCCTCAGCCAGTACCAAGTAGTTTTGATGACTTCTGCTTTATAATACAGATTAAAATTTGGTACAGCTAGGCCACCTTCCCTAGCTTTTCTTTTCATTAATTGCCTTGATTTTCTGGACCTTTTGTTCTTCCAAATGAATTTTGTAACTATTTTTTTCCAACTCTCTAAAGGAATTTTTGGCACTAAATATGTAATTTAATTTAGGTAAAATTGTCATTATTATTATATTAGCTTGACCTAGCCATGAACAATTGGTGCTTTTCCAATTAGTTAGATCTAATTTTATTTGTGTGAAAAGGGTTTTTTAGTTGTTCTCATATAGATACTGGGTTCTAAAATTCTTTCTAGGTCTACATATATAATGTTATAATCCTGCAAGGAAGAAACAGTGAGATGAATGTAAAACACTGTATTAATTTGTAACAAAAAGTGGAAGGAAGGAGGAAAAAAAAGAGAGGGTTATATAACACTATGTTGGAGGCTGGGGAAGATACAGAGTTTCCTGGTTGAAACATGTTTAGAATATGATGGTAAGTTCTGGGTGCTCTATTGTAGAAAAGATTGGTGCTCTTAAGTGCATCCTAAAAGGGCAGCCATCAAGACACTGAAAACAATACAAAAAGAGCATCAATTAAAAACAACAACAATACCTGGGTATGTACAGCTTGAGATGATATAGTTAAGCTAATATAATGTTAAGAGAGTCATTATAGTTGATTTTATTTATCTGAAGGAATCTCATGAGTATGAGGATATATATATATATATATATATATATTTCTTCTTGGTCTCTAAAGGCAAAAATAGAACTAGTGTGTAGAAGCTAACAAAAGACAGATTTCAGTTAAGTATATATTATGATCTATAAAATAAGAATCCTGTCAATGTTACAATGGTCTATCTCAAGTGGTAATAAATTACCCAACAGCGAGGAACTCCATGTGAATTCTAGATAAACACATGTTTGGCATGTTCTAGAGAGAATCTTACCCCAAGAAAAGGTTGAAATTTTTGCTCTCTGAGTTCTCCTACATATCTAAAATTTCTGTGATTGTACTTGAAATATATTCACAGTCCTCCAACTAATCCTGTCAAAAACTGACATTATGACATTACAGGTAATAAATGCCAGTCTTCTAAGAGGAAAATATACATATGTAAGAGTGGATTTCTTCTTTTAGAAGGGAGATGAAATAGATAGTATATGGGGGGGGAGAGAAGACATGAGTAAACATAGCATAATCATTAACTAATAGAACAAAAAAGCACCAATGATGTAGAAATGACTTGAGAGAGAAAGCAGCAGCAACAGCATCAATGAAAAGAATAAATTATGGTTGTCTCAGAAATGATAAGACCCATGGGGATGAAAGGGGAGCATGGTAACTTCTTGCAAGTATCTGAAGCTTTTGTGGAGGTTATAGTAGATATGTTTTTTATCTGAAGGACAGGTCCAGGAGGAATGGGTTGAAAATAAAGAGATAAAACACTTCTTAACACGCAGAGCTATCTAAAATTTGAAAGAACGGATTGTTTAAAAGGATGAGGCATCCACCTCTGAACCTATGGAAATCTTCAAGCACACCCCTTTCAGTCTCAGTTTTGATCCTATTATTGTGGGGTCACCTATTTTAGTAGGCATATTTCACCATTAAAAAGACCATTATCAGTCAAGTAGAGTAGAAAGACTACTGGATTGTTGATCAGAATAGGTGGCTTTCAGTTCCAGCTCTGTGCACTGATTTTAAATGTTTTGGTTCAACTCAACAAATATTATTAAGCACACAGACAGGTTTATTAGGTATGTTACATGCTAGGGTAGACACACATCTTAAAGAAGGTACTATATTTTTTTCATTACAGAGATTTGTCTAGTAGAAAGCTGTAAGACATATACAAGAAATCTAATATTCAATGTAATATTTGACCCCTTCTGATACAACCCTGTGGACAAACATGGCTCAAGAACAGATACATGACCTTTAAGTTAAGGAAAATTAAAGAGAATTGGGTGATAAAGTAGGGAATAAGGAGTGGGATGGAGTAAACAATGATTTGCTGTTTGTAGTACTTTCTCTTACTCTTTCTATTTTGCCAGGCATGCAACGAGTAGGTAATTTGCTTCTGTGGTGGTGAAGCTTCCTTGGACTTGCCTAATAATAAAAGGACAAAGATAGAGCAGGCACTTCATTTTATCACTCATTTATAGAATGGGGATAATGATATTTCTTCTATCTTCCCTCTCATAAGGTTGTTAGGAAGAAATTGTTTGTAAATCATAAAAGGGATCCATAATGGGGATCTATTGCTATTGCAATGTTTTTAAATGCAGTGTTGATTTCTGAAGATTACTATTCTCTCATGCACAGATATGTTATTTACACTTTCCAAGTTGGAAATGTTATCATATGAATAGTATTGATTCAGGACATTGTAGGCACTTTA
This sequence comes from Pseudocheirus occidentalis, assembly GCA_028646575.1. NCBI lineage: Eukaryota > Metazoa > Chordata > Mammalia > Diprotodontia > Pseudocheiridae > Pseudocheirus > Pseudocheirus occidentalis. The sequence goes on along the minus strand of CM053601.1, from coordinate 100,105,438 downwards.
TTTCTTACATATTCTTCTTCCATTAGTTTAAAAAGTAGATCTATGTGCCCTGAGAAAAAAGGAGTTATTTTCTTTCTTAAAAAAATATTTATTATTAGGGTGTCTACGTGGCACAGTGACTAAATTACTGGCCCTGGAGTCAGGAGGAACCGAGTTCAAAGCCAGCCTCAGGCACTTAATACTTACTCGCCATGTGACCTTGGGCAAGTTCCTTAACCCCAATTGCTCTACATTCTTCCTCTAAAAAAGGAAAAAAATAGTTTTCAACATTCACGATGTGCAATCTGATATAGGATATACTATCACATTAGTCATGATGTAAAGAAGAATTAGAACCAAAGGGGAAAACCAGGACAAAAAAAAGAACAAGAAATGGAAAATAATATTTTTCAATCTTCATTCAAACTCCATACTTCTTTCTTTGGATGTGGATAGCATTTTTCATCATGAGTCTTTTGGAAATATCTTACGTCATTGCAGAAAGATATTATTTTCAAATAAAGATGGTTTTCATGTCCAAAATTCTTATGAGGACTCCTATCACATGTCTATCTGAAGGCTAAGTGTTCTGCTATAGTATTTTGATTATTTTAACAATAAATATCTAATAATTTTACAGCATTTTATAATTTACAAAGGACTACTGTGATTCATGCTTGACATAGAGCATTACAAAAAATACAAGTGGAGCTTAGAAACAAATTTCTCTGTGACAGGGATCTATCAAGATACACAGATTAATTTTTTGGTGCTTTTTTTTTTGATGGAGCTTCACCAGTCAGTGAAAAATTACCCTTTTCACCAATATTTCTATGGTGTCATAAGATTTCTTCTTTGTATTAATCTAGTCTATGCATTTGAGACACATTGTTTAAGTACCAATGTAGCAAAATAGATAACATAGCATGAGATGAGAAGCAAATAAAACCACATTGCTATCTTCCAAAAGGAGCAGATGGAGAATCATATAGCTAGGAAAAATCACAGCCAGAAAGAACAACTAGCAGAGGCAGCATGTGAGGGTAATGCAAAATGAAGGATGTGAGCAAGTACTTAGCTGCACTAGTCCAGCTGCAAGGTATCTGAAAAAAACCAAATGATGAGCTGTTTTTTCTCTTTGTGTGCTGTCTTGTCTTTTCCTTTTCTCCCCCAAAACCCCAAATTGTAGACTATAAGGGAGACTGGGACTAAATTAAAATATTTTTGTCCATCTGTTATACCTATTCCCACCTCAACTTCTGTAATCATGGCTGTGATTTGAGGCACATAGGAATATCAAAATGAGACAGAAAGTCCTGTCATCATGTTTTGGAACCAAGTGACCTATGCTAAATCATCTTTGTTCAAGACTATACAGGTGACTGTGTGACATAATAAGATCCAGGTCACATCTGGGACAGGATACCTTCAATCAAAATACTCGTGCTTTCTAGGCTATGAATCCACTGTTTTGTACAAAGGTCCTTATGTATTATTGTATATTACGTGCAGAAGGGAAGGCAGGAAGAGCACTGTAACTAATGTCTGCTTTATTTATTGGTCCCAACTGGATCATCTGCTATCAAATAAGTTCTCAGCCCCACCTGTCATAAATGCCAATCATCACCAGAGGGCACTCTGTGTTAACTACCAGGCTCCCTGTGCTTCTCATAAGTTTCTGGAGTAGCTCCTAAATTCTATTCATTTCCTTTGGTGTTAATATTTTTCTTTATGATGGCTATGGTTGGCATTTCCATCAATAAGATAATAACTCCACCCCCCTTTTTTTTTTTTAGCTCTTCTGGAGCCTTTTGCCCCACTCCTCTATTTTACTATGTATGGTATTTTCTAAAAGCATGCATTTAGGCATTATGGGCTAAGCCTGACTCAGACCAGTTCCCTGATAGTTTAGGTGTAATACTGTAACAAAATATAGTACTTTCAAGGTCATTCACTATTTGTAAAATAAGGTTTACTTATACATGACAAAGAAAGTATGCAACTCCCCAGTGTGTTCTGAGATGCTGCCAGTAACACTGAGCTGTTTTATAACCATGGAAACATCTGTCTTTATAAGCTCTCCATCTCTCATGAAAGCTTCTTTGCATGTCTTCTAGGCACCCAATGACTTAATGTTACTTCTCTGCTATATACAACCATTTTCCCCTCACTCCTGAATTAATTACAAGTAATCCAGGTTTTCCATAAATTTGCAAGTACATTATGATTTCATACAAGTCATTGATAGGATTAAATTGAAATGGGTCAAAAATAGAATCCTTGACAATCTATTAGAGATTTCCCTTTGTGTTGAGCGTGTCAAATCCATCAGGAAAATCCCAAAGAAGACAGAAGGGGAATTCCCACCTGATACTAAAGAAGTATTATTTGACTTGAAAGAAGAGCAAGCATAAATCAAGATTAGTACTTTATTTGGTTCCAGGTTATCTGCGGAACACCAAGATCAATTAGTTTAGAGAAATTAAAAGACTGGCACTTGTATCAAATTTTAAAAAAAAGATAGTTCATATAATGTTGGGTACTATGGCATAAATATCACCAGAAAACACTTTATATAGTCATAATCAACATGTTTCAAAAAGAAAACACATTCTGAATACATGCTTTTTTTTTGCTTTTTAAAATTCTGTTATTTTTTGTACTTTTAATTTTGACTTAAAATGATTTGGTCAATTTCCATTTATGGTAAAGAGTTATGGGTAATTATTTTTTTTTGGAGGGCAGTTGGGGTTAAGTGACTTGCCCAGGGTCACATGGCTAGTTTTTGTCTTAAGTGTCTGAGTTCGGATTTGAACTCAGGTACTCCTGACTCCAGGGCCGGTGCTCTATTCACTGCGCCACCTAGCTGCCCCTATGGGTAATTATAGTAACTCAAAATTTACAAACATGCTTTATCATTAAAAACACAGTAATAATAAAGTGTCATCTTGTAGGTAACATGGCATAGAGCGCTTAACTCTGAATCAAGAAGACCAAGGTTCAAATCCTATCTCTGATATTTTCTTATTGTATAAAAAGGGACAAGTTATGTATCCTCTCTTAGCCTTAGGGAATATTCCTTGTTGATGTCTCTGTTTCTACCTAGTCCCCTTTCTCCCTTGCCTGCTTGCTCATTTAGACTTGTAATTTCAACTATGTTAGGAACTCTTAGAATGGAGTAGTGATGTCAAAACTCTCTCCACATGAGGCAGCTTATCAACTCATATACACCTTTAATTTTTAGAGATTTAAGTGAGGGACTAAGAGTTTTCAGAGATATGTTCATCATCACATAGCTAATTAGAATGCATCAGAATCAAGGTTTGCTTGATTGTAAGGTTGATCTTTTATCCATGATTTCATGTGACTTTTCTCTAAGATTCTAAATTATCTGATTTCATGAAAGAACTGACATTTACATAATAATTTAGAGACTGCATTTTCTTTAACACCATTTTATTTGAACCTTAATTCCCTGCAAGCAGCTGCTGTTAGTCTTATTATTCCCATTCAAAGCTGAGGTTCCATGAGAATGATTGGCTTGCCTATGGTCACACACCTATTAAGTGTTAAAGGCAAGACTGGGACTCATATTCCCAAATCCAACTGTATCATCTTTCCATCGAATGAACCTGGTGCTTCATTCTTATAAAGACAGTACTCAGCAGAGAAATCAAATTGATTAAGGACATAAAGGACTTGAAAGTTCAAGACACAATACTAAGAAAATCACATAGACAAGCACAAGAAAAAAAATAATTCCTGATTTGCTAAAAAATATTTTTAAGATTCACAAAATTTGGTTAATTTGAAGGATAACCTTGAATGCGTCAGATGCCCAAAAAACAAACTCAGGACTTTAGATCATTTACAGCCTTGCTATTACTCACCACTCTTAATTTACTCAGGTCAGAGAAAAAGTTGAATAAATTGTCATAACAATAATAACATTTTAGGAGAAAAATTGGAAGCTGCAACTCAGAATTATTGCCTAGGATCACAAATTATTGCCTTGGCTCATATATCATTGAGAATTATGCTTAGAAAACACTTCTTCCAGAGATTATGATTCATTACTGCTTAAAGGAATCAAAGAAGAATTGCATTTTTGTGAGGACCTTAAAATATATTCATCACCATGACTTTCATTTACCAGATGAGTTTTAAATGATATGGTTAATTTGTCATTTAGTTGGTGTACTTTTGTTACTATGCTGGTTTATCTAATTATTGTTATAACAACATTGTTTCCAAATTGCTTTAGAGTTACTGAGATATAATGCTTAGAATTTATTGAATGGAATAAGTAAAAAATAAAAAACTATAGAGATATGAAGAAAGGCAAAGGAAAGTGATAGGTATAACATGAGATCCAAGGATAAATAAGACACCCTTGCCATTGGGAGCTTAAAATCTAGTTGGAATTGGCGATATATTCACAAGTATAACAATTGAATTCTAGCAATTCTGTAACAAAAATAGAAAGACAATTAATTGAAAGTTTGAAGGTGAAAGATCATTTGGAATCTTAGAGATTTGTGATTTTTAATTGGTGGTAATAGCATTTGAGCTGAACTTCGAGTGACCTCTAGGGTAACAGGTAACAGGTAATTGAGGTAACAGGTAACAAACACAAGGGAATAATAAGAAATTCAGTTTTATAAAACAGAGGATATGAAGTGAAGTAGTCTGAGGAAAGATAGATTGAAATTAAAATAATTAAAGCCTTGCATGTCTGGCTAATTAGGGAGCCGTTTAATGATTTTAAGCAAATGGATTGTTTCTATATTAATATGAAAATATGTGGATATATGAAGCATCTGAAATCTCATCAGAGTAGGAATTCCCAGCATGAAAAGCATCTCTTTATGAAAGAAGGTCATATAGTAAGTATTTAGAGGCAGATTTTGAATCTAGATTGCCCTGGCTATTAGCCTAATAATGCATTCACTAGAACATGTTCCTGTTGCATGAAGAAAATGAATTTATAAATATGTGCAGGAAAATTTTAATTGATGAAATCTAGGTGGATTTAAATTTACACAAACAAGCTAGGAGGCATGCTAGTTCTTAATTGTAATATTTCTTACTAATATTTCTTATGGTATGTTCCTTTGGACTGGGTGTTTATATATGCATCTATGAATATACACATAAATATACATAATCTTAAGGAAAGAATTATATCTATATCTATACATACATGTCTATAAATTCCTTCATTCTTATGCACAGACACAAGAGTGTGTGTGTATGTGTGTGTGTATCCCTATGATAGTGTATATCTATAGCTCCTCTGTTTACTTTCTGTTTATCCTTTCTTCCTTTTTCTCCCAAACCATGACTGTCAGAGTCTGAACTTCTAACAGGCCGGAGCTATGTCTTATCTGCATACGGAATGTGCAAATAAACAAGAGAAGAAGCCTGGGAGAGAAGGTAAGAGTTTCTGGGACTCATCAAAGAGCTATAAAACACCTTTACTGATTTTCATGCTTTTGTGGCATTAAAATTTAGTGGAAAGATCATGGGATTTAAAGTCAGAGACTTGGCTTGATATCTAGCCCTGCTTCTCTAACTTTGTGACTTTGGATATGCTGTTTAATCTCTTGAGGCCTTAGTTTTGTTCATCTGTTTAAAAAGCAAAAAGCTTGAAGAATACCATGGGTTTCATGCATGGCATACTTGTAATTAATTCAGCATTAAGGGGAAAATGGCAGCAGTAATCTGGGAAGCAACATAGTCATTGGATACCTAGAAGACAAAGCGGTAGGCTTTGATGAGAGGTGGAAGGGTTATGAAAAGAGAGACTTCTGTGTAGAAATACTACTTAATTCACAGTTTTGTCAAGGGGCAAACCACTTATAACTGGTGAATATATAAAAAGCTTGGTGTTACTGGAAGTATCACAGAGGACACTGGAAAATTTGGAAGGCCTAGCAAGGCATTTAGCTTAATGGAATTTTTTTAGGTTCAATTTTGCATGATGTTTATGCAAGCAAATAAAATGTTCTGGCCCCTACCCCTACAAAATCTGACACCAAAATTATATACTACAAGGCATAAATTTGCCCGGATATCTGTGATGAATATTATACAGATAGTGTGAAGAAACATATTTAAATTAGTCAGTCACTATTGTTCTTTACTATCAGTAGAAGCTTGAGTCATCTTTTAAGTAAATGCATTTTAATGCTAAATTGCCCAGCAGAGTAGGCATCCATATTAAATTTCCTATCAAATTGCTTATTAGGACCAACATCATAACAACAAAGATAAATGCTGTCCTGATTGGTGAGTGAGTATAAATCTGCCTCCAACCATGCTTGATATCCTATCCATCAACAATCCAGGCCTAACAAGGCATTTTGTTTATCTATCTCCCCTGCCATCTTATATCCAGGTATATCCTTACCTCTTGCTGTAGGAAAGGTAGTTAAGAAAGGCTGTGATATTTGACTGTTCTATGTCTCTACTCAGTATCATCATGACCCATTTCCAAAGCTTCCTTCTTATGCCTCCATCCTTATGGTAAAAATCTAAAGTCTTTTTTTTAAAGGAACTGTTTTACATGATAATTTATATCACCAAAATCTAGAACAGTTTTAGCCACTGTATTTTTTTTTTTATTTATTCATTCATATAATGAGTGTGCTCTAAATACTGAATATTTCCTCTACCAGAGAATTGCCAATGTGTGGAAATGAAGGGAATTTCCATAACAAAAAAAAACCATTTTACACTGAGGAAGTCATAGCAATATCTGAATACTATTACTGATCAACAATAAAACAAATTAAATTAATTTTAATTATGAAGAGGAGGAAGAGACAAATTACAAAGGGGTGCCTAGACCATAGATTAGTCTTGCTCTGAATTTCCATGAGTCCTATATTGTGAAATCCAAACCTGGGGAAGGCTGACTGTGAGAGTGCAGAGAACAGAACTAATTGAATATTTTCTTATAGTAAATTGTTTCAAGATTAAAATGGCATTTTCAGGGTCTAACTTGATGCTAGTACTAGATTCAATTTTGTGAAACAATTTCTCTTTATGCCCAACTCACTTACATGAATGTCTGAGCTCTGAAACAACTTGAGTTTTAAGTCTAAGTCCCTGCAGCCACTATAGCCATAGGAATGTCAACTTGCCCCCATGTGCTCTCTGATTAAATATCTATTTAGATGAGTGGGGTATCAGGATTTGATGAACACCTACCAAACTTAATAAATGCACTTGCCGGTATGCCAATTATCAGTAAAGTGGTTTGGTGCATTCAAAGAACAATTAGAATTCTGTGTTAATAGCCCATTAGCACTAAACACTTGAAGATCTGATTCATATGTAACTGGTGCAGTTCTCCTCTTCTATTGGTCAAATTACACAATGATGATTCTAGGAGGTAGAATAAGCAGCTGAAAATAGAACATGGAAAGTTGAGAATGTGGCTAATAGGAAAATATAAAGCATCTCAATAGGTAGCACTTAATTTATATTTTTTATGGTTTCTTTGCCTTGGAAATAAAATTACTTCATCTATCAGAGGGAAAAAAGAACAGGTCTGGCTGCAGTGCTGATCTAATCTGAGTCATATCAAAAATTAAATGATATCAAAGACAAAATCTCTCACTTTTCACATTCCCTCATGTATAATGAGGGAACAGATAGAAAATATTTGATTGAATACGGAATCATTTTTTTCAAAATACCCAATTAAAATATTCTTATATATGTCATAGGAGGAAGGAGAATCATATCTGTTAAAAGGAAAAATGGTTCAGTTTTAGAAGAAATCCCTTCCACTTCCCACTATTAAATGCCTCACAATTACATGCAATGAGATATAATGTAAATCAAATCAAATCAAATGGTGAGATATACTACATTAACATAGCAATGACTCTACTCAGCATAGTTAGATTCTATGTTGGGTGTTGTTGTTTTACTTTGTCACCAGAAATTAAAAAAAAAAGATTCTACAATATTATAACCTTCTGTTCTATGTACTGTCTTGTTTTATTTGATAAATGAGTAAAGCTTCTGTATTGATGATATTCAGAAGACTGCAGTTTAGTATAAGGAAAAGAGTTTAGTGGCCTGGGAAATAGAGAGATATGTGGGTATCATGAACAAAGTGAAGTGGCAGGCAGGGGTAAGAGGGGTGGAAAAGGTAATTATATTATATTACATACATAGAAAGGATTACATTCTGTTTATTCATGATATGACTGTACAGACAATTAGAGTTCATTCCTTGTGCTTATGTCTTGAGTGTGTTATTTTCTGTTTGTTTTTCCTTTTTTGCTTTTTTTTCCCCACTATAAAAAATTTAAGGGCTGCTAAGTGATATAATGCCAGACCTAGAGTCAGAAAAATCTTGGTTCACATCCAGCCTCAGGCACTTACTCTGTGACCCTGGGAGAGTCATTTATCCCTATTTGCCTCAGTTTCTTCAACTGTAAAATAAGCTAGAGAAGGAAATGGAAAACCAATCTGATATCTTTGCCAAGAAAACCTCAAAAGGGGGTCACAAAGGGTCAGAAACAATTGACTAAACAACAATAACCTCAACAAATGAGACTAGAACCAGGTCCCTGGGCTCCTAATTCAATGTTCTTTATAAACTACAAAGTAGTTTAAAGGATAGAGTTCTGGGTCTAGACACATCTTATTGAGTTCAAATTTGGCCTCAGACACTTACTAGTTATATGACCGTGGGCAAGGCAATTAAACCTGTCTGCCTCAGTTTCCTCATCTGTAAAAGGAGCTGGGGAAGGAAATGACAAGCCCCTCCAGTATCTTTGCCAAAAGAATAACAAATATGGTAAAAAAAATAGTGAGACACATTTGAAAATGACTTAACAAAAACTTCTTCTTCTTCTATCCCACCCTTTGTAGACACAGAAAGGGGAGGAACTCAGAGATGAGCAGAAAGAATCTGGTTAGTTCTATTTAAATAACAGAATGGATTTCTTCTCTTTTGTTGGATTTTTTAATGCTTTATGGTTATGTATTGTCTATTGTCAAAATGAGCTGAAGGAGAAAATGTAAACCATTCCAGTCTTTATAAAGAAAAGTCCAAATGAGGTCACAGAGAATCAGACACAACTAAAATGACTGAACAACAAGGACAAAAAAATAAATTTAGCTCCATAACCTCAAATATAAATTCCTTTGAAAGCATCACAAGTTTATTATCTTTCTAATGAAAATTTGGATCATTGTATGGATTTGGCATCTAGTCATGCAGTACATATGGAATCAGACTCATCTTCATGAGCTTGAATCTAGCCTCAGACATTATCTGTGTGACTCTAGGCAGTCGCTCAACTCTGTTTGCCTAAGGTTCCTTGTCTATAAAATGACCTGGAGAAAGAAATAGCAAACCAAGCCAGTATCTTTGCCAAGAAAATCTCAAACGGGGTCACAAAGAGTTGGACGAGACTAAAACTAATAAAGAACAAAGATTTCTCCTCAAAGGATATTATCTGATTAAAGAGACTAGATAACACAAATAAAAGGAAAGCTTTAAAAAAGGGGGATAAAACAAGTTTATTACATTTCAGAGCTGTGAGAAATTTTAGATGTCACCTTTCTACTTATCAGAATTCTGGACATAGAGAAGTTTTGTCTTGCTCTAGGTTACAAAGTTCATTAAAATTAGCCCTAGATGTAGGCAATCCTTCCATGACACCATCTAAAGAGTAGGAGTAATATGAGTCCAAAGAACAGAAAAATCACTTCTTTTTTGCCTTTTTGGAGAGGGGTGGGCAGGGCAATTGGGGTTAAGTGACTTGCCCAAGGTCACAAGGCTACTAAGTGTTAAATGTCTGAGGCCAAGAAGAATCACTTCTTGATGAGAGTGAAAGAACTGGACCTTAAAAGACGAAAGTCAAAAAGAAGAAAGATAGTGGGAGTGAAGATGGTGGAGTAAGCAGTAAACTGCTGCAACTTCCCATTCTCTCCTCAAAACAACCATAAAATTGAGCATCAAAACAAATCCTGGGAGAGCAGAACCAGCAACAAGATGGGGTAAAACAATCTTTTAACCCAAGAAACTTGGAGGATCAGCAAGAAAGATCCATTTCACATGGGTGAAAAGGAAAGCAGCTCAAGATGGCAAGTATCTTAGCAATCCAGCATAAAGTCCCATCTCAACAAATCAGCAGGAGGTCCTGAGCCACAATGTGGTAAAAACAGGCAACCACCAACACCAGGACCCCACCACATTATTATCATAGGCAGGGGAACAGGTAGATTTCAATTCCAAGAACCACCATATGCTTCAGGATAGCCCCTGGTAAACAGACATCCTCCAGTGGCCAGATCTTCATGTATTTCACCAGAGTCATGGGCAAACTGGCAGACACCTACTCTATAGATACCCAAGGAAACAGACAGCTACTAGCCAGCACTCACTAGCCAAGATTCATTCTATAAAATGACCTGGGCATTTTAGTGAAGGGCAAACATTCAGCCACTATAATCCTGACTACCATATGATACAGAGAAGCCATGGGGAAAAACTGAAACACCCCACAGGACCTCAACACACAAGATACAACCAATAGGACCCCAGATCAGCACCAAGTAAACTTCCAGACCCCTATGTACTCCAGCAGAACAAACCAACACCCAGTCCAGTCTTTCAGTGCAGCAGCAGATGCAAGGATCCACCGTGGACCTTAGGATAACATCAGTGCAGCACCAGGTAAATAGTCAGTGTCTGTAGACACAAGTACAAGAAGCCAGAGACAATGTTCCTGCCACTGTGAGAGCGAAGTTCAAATTTAAAGAAAGGAAAAAAAGAGCTCCATCACCAACACCACTCCAAAAAAGAAAAAGGATGAGGAGAAAACATGAACAACAACAGCAAAAGAATCTGACCATGTAAAGTTATTATGGTGATGGGAAAGACCAAAATAAACTCAGAAGAGGAAAACAACATCAAAAATCCTATGGGCAAAGGCCCAAAGAAAAATGGGAAATGGTCTCAAGCCCAGAAAGAACTCATGGAAGAGTTCAAACGGGAGCTTAAAAATCATATAAGAGAGAATAAAAATTGGGGAAAGAAATGAGAGTGGTACAAGGGAATTTTGAAAAAAAAAGCAGTAAACACTGAGGGAAAAAATAAAGTGATAAAATGAGAAGAGCAGATCTATGAGTTGGGGAAGAATTCATTAGCAAACAAGAAATAGAGGGCAGTACAAAATGCAGAATAAATAATTTTGATTATATTAAATTGAAATGCTTTTGTGCAAATGAAACTAATTCTACCAAGTTTAGAAGGAAATCAGAAAGCTGGGAAATGATCTTAACAATAAGCATCTCTGATAAAGGCCTCATTTCCCAAATATATAGAGAGCTGAGTCCAATCTATGAGAATTTAAGTCATTCTCCCATTGATAAATGGTCAAGGGATATGGACAGGCAGTTTTCAGATGAAGAATTCAAAGATATCTATGAGCATATGAAGAAGTGTTCTAAATCACTTTTGACTGGACAAATGTAAATTAAGACAACTCTGAAATACCACCTCACACAAAAACAAATTGGCCATTATGATTTAAAAAAGAAAAAAATGCAAATGTTGGTAAAGATGTCAGAGCATTGGGACACTAATGCACTGCAGGTGGAGGCATAAACTGTCCACCCATTCTGGAAAGAAATTTGGAGCTACGCTCTAAGGGAAGGAAATTATATATACTTTTACATTCAGTAACACCACAACTAGGTCTATATTCCACAAAACAGAGAAAAGACCTACATGTACAAAGATATTTTTTGCAGCCCTTTTCGTGGTGAAAAAATATTGGAAGTTGAGGGAATGACAATCAATTGGGGAATGAATGAACTAGCTGTGTTATTTTATACCTGTTGCACAATAAGGAATGAGCAGGAAGATTTCAGAAAACACCTGGAAAAACAGAAAACATTGTACACAGTATCAGCAACATTGTCTGATAATCAGCTATGAATAACTCAGCTCTTCTCAGTAACTCAATGATCTAAGGACTCATGAAGGAAAATGCTATGCACATCCAGATAAAGAACTGATGAACTCAGAATGCAGATCAAAGCATATTTTTTCACTTACTTTATTCTTTCTCATGTTTTTATTTACTTTTGATCTGTTTTTTCTTCTACCTCTATGATGGATATGGAAAAACGTTTATGTCATAGGATATGTATCGACTTTATCAAACTGCCATTTTCAGGAGAAAGAAGAAGAGGAAGGAGGGAGGGAGAAAAAACTTGAAACTTAAATCTTGTAAAAATGAACGCTGAACATTTTCTTGATATGCCATTGGGGGAAAAATAAAAACTATATACATATGAAAAAAGAAGAAGAAATATAAAAGGAAAATCTTAAGAACCAAAATGAGTAAAGAACTTCCCCAAAAAAGAGATGTTGAAAGGGAACTGTTAACATGGCATTTTATTCTCCCAAATCAATACTTTTAAAATCAGTAAATGTCAAAGATACCTTCCATTCCCTGTACTGAGTACTCAATTGAGAAGTGGTAAGAAAACTTTAAAGAATACAGTTTGCAAAACTGTACCTTTTCATTTCTCTCCTTTTGTTAACAATTTCCTTATTGTTGGAATAAATTATATTTAAATTGTTATAACTTTATAAAAATGCTCAATAGGCATATGCTTCTCCAGGTAATGATATTTTCTTAATCAATATCTTTGATACGAATAACATCTGACAGCTTTTTTGACCTTTCCCCACCTCTTCCCCTCAGATACATCGAGCAATTATTCTTCAGTGTCAACAAACTTGTTTTGAATTACTCTGCTTTTTAATATATATTTGGTTAAGATGTTCTTCCCATTTTTCCCCTGGTGCCATTGCTTATACCTTCTTAGAGGGGGAAGATGGAAGGTGAACTATTTAAATTGTTTGTAGGAGTGAAATATACACCTGGATCAATAGCTTAAGTATGAATTCTTAATGTTTTCCATTAATTAACTTTAAAAATCTTTCTGCTATTTACCAAACTTAGATGATTCACCTAAATAATGCTCCATTGCATATTTCTCTTTAGGTAGTTATAAGTGTTATACTTCATTTGACAAACTGACTTAAGATAGTATTGGTCCAAATTATTTCTTCTAGAAACAGATGTAGGTCTTTTTATACATAAATACTCTGGAAGAATATTCTAGGACTAGCACTGAGTTTTAAGAAACAAAGACTAGATCATTTTGGTTACAAGCCCAACTGCATATAACCATCGATAGCAAAAAGAAGATAAGATTTTTTACCAGATTAATTAGCACATATTTGGAATTCTGTGGTTTATTATCTTTCCCCTCCCCCCCAAAAGTAGTTATTTCACAGAATGAGGTATTTTTTCAAGTGAAAAACTTCAAAAATATGGCCTATGGTCTGCCAATATAGTCCCCCCCCCCATAGGGGCAATTGGGGTTAAGTGACTTGTCCAAGGTCACATGGCTAGTAAGTGTTAAGTGTCTGAGGCCAGATTTGAACTCCTCTCCTCCTGACTCTGAGGCTGGTGCTCTATTTGCTGTGCCACCTACCTGCTCCCAAATATAGTTTTATAGTATTGTATTTACATTTGTTTTTACTTTGAGAAACAGTACCTCTTTGTTATCCATAGGGCTTAAAAAGCATTTATTTCTTTATCTTATGGAAAAATGCAAAGGAATTATTTTGTCTTCTGATCATTGTATTTGAAAAGTCCTAGTATTTTAGTAAAGTATTAATGTTCCATGGAGATTCATTGAGAAGATATTTTTAGAAAAATAAAATAATAGATTTAAAAATAAAAAGATGCATCATGTAAATACCTTTAAACTTTCCAGTTTCAGGAATAACATTTAATATTTTGGTTATAAAACTAGGAGCTATTCATCCATGAATAAAAACAATTATAATTAGTAAAAGAACAATCCATTTGGTTGAAATTTTTCACTGAAGTAACATGATAATATTATTTTTGTCCAAGATTAATTGGAAAGCTGCAAATAACATAAAGGCACGATATTAACATGCCATAAATACCCTCAATATTGTCAACGTAATATTTTTTTTCTTTTTGGAGGGGGGAAGGCAGGGAAATTTGGGGTTAAGTGACTATCTCAACATCACATGACTGGTAAGTGTTAAGTCTCTGAGGCCAAATTTGAATTCAGGCCCTCCTGACTCCATGGCTGATGCTCTGTTCACTGTGCACCTGGTCACCCCAGTAAACCTAATTTCTTTTTTAAAAAACTTTTGTTTATTTTAGTTTACATCATTCATTTCCACTAGCTTTTGAGTTACAAATTTTCTCCCCGTAATTCCCCGCCCCACCACCCCCAAAAAGCAATCCCACTGTACATCCCCTCCCCCAATCTGTTCTCTCCTATGTCCTCCCCCATCACCCTTCTGGCTTTCTAGTATGGCAAGATGGATCTCTCTACTCCAGTGCCTGTATACCTTGAATCCAAATTGCATGTAATTAATAATAATAAGAAGAACATATGTATATAGATATGTAACTTTAAATTCTAGATTCTTCCACTTCCTCCCACATCCCCCACCCTCACTAGAAAGAGAAGCAATTCAATACAGGTTGTGCATGTGTAGTTAGATAGAACATCTCCACAATGGACATATTGTGAAAAACTGAGTGTATTTCCCTCCTTCCTATCCTGCCCCCCACTTGTTCTATTCTCTACTTTGTCCCTTTCCCTTTACAGAACTGTGTGCTTCTAACAACCCCCCCACCCTGTGCTCCCCTTGATTGTCCCCCCTCTCATCCCCATCCCCTTACTCTTCTGAAGCCAAGATACCCAATTTAGAGTGGATATTTTACCCACTCTAAGGCATTGCTTCTCTAAGCCAAATTCAATGAGAATAAGGCAGTCAATCTGAGATGAATCTACTACTAAAGAATCTACTACTGCCTTCAGCCTTTTGCAGACCTGCAGGAAAATTTTTTTCTCATTTCGTATTTATCCCCATATGAACATTTTCAAATAGTCCTAGAATCATGAATGAATATATGAGTAAATTAATAAATACATTTAAAAACATATCCTAAGTATTTGCTTTGCTAAGCACTATGATATGCATTAGGAATACAAATATAAAAGTTAGACAATCTCTAAAAAGGGGAGACAATATATATAAGGGACTATTAAGCATTAAAACTTTTAAGACACTCTGTAATTGACTATACATATATACATATATATTTGTACATACACACACACACACATATATATGTATACATGCATATATATTCAATGTAATAAGAATAGATAACAAATTTGAAGTAGTTAAATGCAAGGTAGTCTGGGAGTAAGAGTATTAGCACAATGGGAAGACCAAAAAAGGAATGATTCATGTAGAAGGTGGCACTTAAAATGAATTTTGAATGAAATGGGGAATTTTTATGAGGAACAAATAAGGAAGGAGTATATTCTAGACATAGGCATGGGCAAAAAAGAAATGATGAGAAATGAGCTTGGAATGGAATATTTGATAAAGGGAGAAGGCAGAATCTACTCTGGCTGCATCACAGAGTAGGAGAAAGTCTGAATTAGTAATGCACAGCACCCAGAACCCTAGCCTACCTTCTTTCTTCAGTCTCTGCATTGGTAATGATGGCCACCCTCTCGCCTTACCTCTAATTGCCTTCCACTAGTAGCAGACCAAAAGCCCAGTTGACTTTTCTCCTCATTCCATTCAGGAAACTGACAAAGTTCTTTCCCCAGGGTTTTTCATTCATGACAAAAATTTCCACTGTGAATCAGCATGTGTCACTCTGAAATAAGATTTGAAGTTACTTTTCAGGCCATCTGAAAGATGACACTAGTGACTGCCTAATGTGTAGAATCAGTCTAAACATTCTGCTATACTTTTGTTGTCCGTGGTCATGACTCTGCTTCTTTATTCTCATCAATTTATCTTCATTCCATGAATTTTTCCCAATCAGATTCTAAGTAGTTCCCCCACCTCTATCATGCATATATACTATGATTCTATCACAGCCTTAGCAATGTAAATAGAGGGAGAAAGGGCAGTGGGCCTTAGAAGCACTTTAAAATGTCCTTAATCTCATTCACTATATTCCATTGTATCTCTTTTAACGTGTCCCAGGCTTTCAATGAAGTCATGGGCAAGAACTTCTTAACTGTATTCATTCCAGTGGGCCATAGGTACTAGCTTTCTAAAGCACTCACCCATTTAAGAAGTTATCAAATAGTGCATCTAGAAAGATATATGGGGGGTGGGGGTAAATCTTCTGAGGGCTGTAATAGAAATTGTGAAAGCTAACATCAGCTTTCTCATTCTCTCTCTCCCTCTTTCCCCCCACCCCCACACTCTGATTCTGACTAGTACCAGTAATGCATTTATTTTTAACAAATTCTACCCTTCTACATAGTTGTATGATGTATATTTTCAAGATAGGTGCTACGGATTCAAAACACTGACTATAGCTGTGAAAGGACATAAAATTCTATGGCTTACTTGAGGATCAGAATAGCAGTCTGCTAATATGGAAAGAAGGGCAACCTTGAGGTAGTAAAACCATAGTTTGAGTACTGCCACTAATACATGCTAGCCACGTGAAAATGTGCAGTCATTTACTTCTTCATATTCCAAATGATTCTCTAAGACAATGTTCCAAATAAATTAAAGACCTACAATGGTGACTGGAACTCTAATACTGATAGATCCTTGCAACAGTTAAATCACAGGTTTGAATTAAAAATGTCAGGCATCTACTCATTGACATTGCTTCATTGATATCATTCAAAACCATTGATAATGAGGGATAGCCAGAACACTAGTGACTGCCTAAAGCACAAAAGTAGAAATGTTTGTTAGATGCATCATAATTACAATTTTATAAGAATGAGGTTCATGGTAGAAGACAGAGGATTTCTTCCCCTGTAACTCAGGAGTTCATAACCTGGGTCCCACGAAATTTCTTCATAAAAATGTTTTTTCTTCTCTGCAATACTCTATGTTCAACTGTATGTTTAAAAAAATTATTCTGAGAGGCTCCACATGAGTTTTACCAGGTTGCCAAAGGAGCAACGACACAAAAAGTGTTAAAAATTGCTCTAAATATCTAACCTTTTTAAGGAGGCAGTTAGAGGCATAGAGTGCTGAGCCGGAGTTCAAATTCAGCCTAACACACTTACCAGCTGCATGACACTTACTAGTCAGGCACGTCACTTAACTTCCATTTCCCTTGATCCACTGAAGAAAGAAATGACAAATTACTCTAATATCTTTTGTAAGAAAACTCTTTTGAAAATATGGTCCACTGGGTCACAAAAAGTCAGATAAGAGTCTGCAATTTAAATAAAACCTTTTTGAATCCTTATCATTCATTTTAGAAAAGGTCCTTAGGATAGAAGAGTTTTTGATTTTCATATTGCTAAGGGTTCTGAATGGAAGAAGGAATTTCAGCCACCATTGAGCTGAGCAAGTCTCTTCAGCCCAGAGGAGGATCAGCTTTTCATATCAGGGTTTCAAATGTACCTGCCTTCTGCATCTGGGGAGATAAAAAAGAGAAATCTTTCTATCTCGCTGATCCCTAAGTATCTCTTAGAGGCTCAGGGTTCATTGATCATGAACATCTCAGGAGAAGAGCTTTCCTTTTCAAAAATCTGGCCTCACATACAGCACTGCCTCCAGAGATGCATCAAAAAGCAGGACTGTAAGAAGCATATCAATAAAACCAGCAAAAATATCTCAAAAGCCTACTCCTAACTGCATGTTTGTTAACTTTAATAAGGCCAAAATAAATGTGATATGCTAAGCATCTATAATCACTGGCAAGCCAGAATCCATCAGAACATTTGACTCTACTTTCTATATCATCTTGCATTTTCCCCTCCATGACTTCTATTCAAGGATCCCACTGTACTAAGTCCTTTATTGAAGGAATTGAATATCAATTGAAAATCAATATCAATTGAAAATTGGATATCAATTTTCTTACATGGGTGTGATATTCAGTATTGAGAATCCAGACCTCACCCAATTACCCAAGCATTTTGCTTTGTTTCATTTTTGTATTTTGTGTCAAATACAGAGAACTTAGCACAGTATTTGATGTCCTTCGATTTATCAAACAACATGCTACTATGATTTCTGGTTCTTGTTCTAGTAATCAACTTCTCTATATTATGATGAGAAGCAAGCAGCTTTGATGACCGATGAATTGTAGTATGTTTTAAGATCTATTATTCCTAGATCCCTTTTCCCATTTTTTTGCGAAATACCTAGGGATTGTGGAATTTTTGTGCCTCCAGATAAAATCTATTCTTATTTTGCCTAAGCCTATGAAGAAGTCTTTGGTAGTTTGAGTGGCATAACACCAGATATGTAACAGTGATTTAGTTTTATAGTAATTTATTATATTACTTAAAATTTGTTATTTGTCCTTCATATGTCGTCACAACCTAGTCATTAATTTCTGTAGTTACTCTTTTATTTTCTGAAAAACACTTAATTATATTAATATATTTTATGTGAGTATAGAAGAATTAGGTTTCTTGGAATTTTATACATTTTATTGTTATTTTGAATATAATTTATTTTTTCTGTTATATGATTTTTGATAATATGTAGAAGCATTTGCTTTTCTTTAGACTAGTGATCTGATATGACTATCTTGATAAACAGAGCTTTGATGATGAATGACATCTGGGTGATGCAAAAAACCTCAAGACCAACATTCTCTAATACCATGGTGACAATGTGAAATATTTCAGGTTTTCTCAAAATACTAATTAATTCTTGACCATCTAAATGATATTTGTCTCAACAGAGACCCTACACCAAATATTCATTCACTCATTCATAAAGCATTCATAATGAACTCATTATGTGACTGCCACTTGTCTATGTGTTAGGTATAGAAAGGCAACAACACAATATAAATCCAGCCTGAAAGGAACTTATATACTAATAGGATATTTTGTTTTACAGGAAAGTAGATACAGTATAATTTGAGACTGAATAAATCATGAAAACCATTCCAATTCAGTAAAGTTTGCTTTCAAACTTTCCATAGAAAGTGGTACATGGGATGAACTGGGAAGAATGCTAGGGATGCCAAGAGACTGAGGTGAAAAAAGAGGAGATTCCACTCTTAAGAGACAGTCTGTATAAAGGCATAGGGTTAGGAGATGGAAGACCTTACTTGGGGAAAAGGAAGTAGGTCAGTTTGTCTAGAGTACATAATCATCAACAAATGAAAAATCATGCACTAACTCTCTGTCCTCTGTAGTCTTGGTCTATTCAAGTTAAGTAATTTACCATCAGTGTAGTCTCTGACTAGGATGCTGTTTTCATTTTCATTGAAGTCATATAATAATATTACTGAAAACATCATTCTAAAAAGCATAACTGCAAGTACAGAACTCAGCTTTACTCCATTGGTGAATAGGAAAGCATAAGAGCATTATCCATTATCCAGAACCTGTGAAGGCATGCTATCATGGAACTGGCATACAATACTAGTGAACTCTTCTGGGCTTTCAAATTTCCCCATGATCTTCCCTAAACTGTCGAGATTTACAGCATTGAAGGACTTGGTCAGATCAGACCTCTGCTTCACTCCTGCCACTTGTCCAAAGGTTGTTGGGTAGCAAAAACTATATCTACTATTCCTCAGCCTTTTCAGAAGCCATGCTGGCTCTAGGGTAAATGACTGTCTTCCAGGTGAAGAATGCACCTATTGAGGAGAACTCTGGGAAGAATCTTGCCAACATAAAATAGAGACACACTCTACCCCACCCCCATGGTTGTCACAGGACAACTATTTCCTTTTCCTTTATAGAAATGAGTAATTGAGGCATTCTTGATTTCCCGAAGGATAACTTCTCTAGTCTGGGAGTTCTCAACCTTCCTAGTTCCTTTAATACTTATATGTGGGTATATCTGCATGTGGGTGGACTTGCCTGGAGATGTATAGAGGAGTGGTATCTCAGTTCCTAAGACCATCAGAAATAAGTGTTTTCTGATTGTATTAGGGGACCCCTGTGAAAGGGTGGTTCGACCACCAAAGGGGTTGTGACCCACTGGTTGAAAACCGCTGCTATAGTCGTATAACCTGGATGAGTTCAGTAACCATTCGTATGAACAATGAAAACTTTGTCTTTTCAATATCATCTGGAACAGAAGTAGCACCAGGTGTTTTACCACACAAGAAGGGTCTAATGGCATTCAAAATCTCTTCTTCTATTGGAAGTTCAGTTAGAGAGAGAATGACTTCAACTTAAAGTATATTGTCCCTGGCTTTAGCATTAGTTGAAAATGGTCTGCTAAGAACACTGTGGAAGTGCTCAGCCCATTTCTCTAGGATAATTTACTTGTTACTTGCCAGTGTAGCTTCATCATCACAGAGTAGTAAAGGTAGACCATGGGTCTTTGACACATAAATAACCTTCATGGAATCATAGAAGTGTTTTAGGTTGTTACTATCAGTGAAAAATTGATTTTCATCTGCATTGTTACTGAGCCAAGAATCCCGCATCTCTCTAAATTTCACTAGGACTTTATATTTGATCAAGTTGAATGCTGCTCCCTTAGAGATGGATGAATTATCCTGCTGGTAAACCTTGTGGGTTCCTGTTTTTAATTTAGAAGGTTCTGGATTTCCCCATTATTTTAATCTAATAAATCCAGATGTTTGCAATTGTTCTGGCCCAGATGAGTAAATGCAGTAGAGTACACAAAATCTCTGCAAGGTTTCTACTTTTTTTGAGGGGAAAAGACAATGCTATTTGGGCTAAGTTGCTTGCTCAAGATCTCACAGCTAGTAAGTGTCAAGTGTCTGAGGTCAAATTTGAACTCAGGTCCTCTTGACTTTAGGACCAGTGCTCTATTTACTGGGCCATCACACTGCTCTAAGGTGTCTACTTCTTTTCTGATCCCATGTTGCTAGGCATGTGGTGACTCCACTTTTCCTCCAAGTCAGTAGCAAACTGTTTACATACGGAAAAATGTTCTAATATGTTTATATTAAGATTTATGTTAGTAATGGAAGTCATAGGCTTAGGGTTTTAGATTTGTTGAATGTGACTGTTTAACTTGGAGAGGATAAGTCTATGATCAGTCTACAGCTCTGGACCACATTTCATCTATATTCAGTTTCTACCAGTTACCCTTAATTCTCTCCTCTGGGATCAAACAGAACAAGTATTCCAACTTTGTGAAATAGTCTTTCAAATGATAGAGGACAGCTGTCATGTTCTCTTAAGTGTTCTCTTCTCTAAGCTACACCCATTTCTTCAAATGATTTTTGAATGATTTTAACTTGAGGTCCATCATTATGCTGATAATTCTGTTCTAGTTGTTATCTGATTTATCAATGTCCCTCTTAAAAATCATGGTACCCAGGAGTGAACAAAGTTTTCCAAATGTGGTACAAATACAGTAGAGAATAATAGACTTCAATGCCCTTATTTACGACACCTCACTTTAAAAAATATATATATTAATTTATTTATTTTCTCATTTATATCGTTCATTTCCATGAGATTTTGAGCTACAAATTTTCTCCCCATCCTTCCTCTACCCAACACCTCAAAATAGCCCTATTCCACTGTGTAATCCCTCCCCCAATCTTCTCTCTCTTATGTCCTCCCCCTCGCCCTTCTAACTTTTGGGGAGGGCAGGATGGATCTCCCTAACACAGTGCCTGTATATCTTAATTCCCAGTTGGATATAGTTAATAAGAATAATAATAATAATAGTATATATGGGTGTATGTATATATACATACAAATACATATACATACATATATTTTTTAACATTTCATTATAGAACTTTGAATTCTAGATTCTTACCCTTCCTCCCTTGTCATCCACCCCCACTGGAAGGACAAGCAATTAAGTATAGGCTGTACATGTGCAATTACAAAGAATTACATTTACAATTGCATCTCCACAGGGGGCATATTGTAAGAGACTGCTTATATGTCCCTCCTTCTTATCCCAACCCCCTTTGTTCTGTTCTCTACCCTGTCCCTGTCCCTGTCCCATCACAGAAGTGTGTACTTCCATCAACCCTCATCACCACTCTGCCTTCTCCTCCATCATCCAACCTCTCCTCTCCATGCCCCCCTACTCTCCTGTGTGACATGATACCCAGTTTAGAGTTTATGTCATTCCTTCCCTAAGCCAAATTCAATGAGAGCAAGGATGATCCTTTCCCTTTTGCCTTCCTGTTCTCCTCCATTATTAGAATTATTTCTTGACTTTGCTATATGAGATGATTAACCCTATTCTGTCTCTCTCTGTCTCCTCTTATTCTAATCCTCTCCCACCTCAGAATTTCACCTTTTAGAGTATCATGTTTTCCTATTCAATTGATCCTGTGCCCTTTAAGTACTCATATGCATAAACATACTCAAATATGTGTTCCTAGTGATATCTAAACCCTCCTATATGCACATATGTGTATGTATATGTATATATTTGTATTCTCTTCACCTATCCTCGTACTGGGAAAAGTTTCATAAGTTACAATTATCGCTTTTAGATGTACCATGTTAATAGTTCAACTTTGATAAGTTCCTTATGGTTTCTTTTCCATGTTTACCTTCTCATGCTTTTATTTGAGTGTCAAATTTTCTTTTAAGTTCTGGTGTTTTCAGCAAGAATGTTTGAAAGCCCTCCACAACACAGAATGACCATATTTTCCCCTGCAACAATATACTAAATTTTCCTGGGTAGGTGATTCATGGTTTTAACGCTAGTTCCCTTGATCTCTGGAATAACATATTCCAGGCCCTTTGATAGCTTAATGTAGTAGCTGCAAGATCCTGGGTTAGCCTGATTGTGTTTCCACAGTATTCAAATTGTTTATTCTTGCCAGCTTGTAATATTTTCTCCTTGTTCTGGAGGCTCCAGAACCTGGCTATAACATTCCTAGGAGTTTTCTTTTGGGGGTCTTTTTCAAGAGGTAATCAGTGAATTCTTTCAAATTATATTTTGCCCTCTGGTTCTAAAATATCAGGGCAATTTTCCTTGAGAATTTCTTGAAGGATGCTAAGTTTTTTTTATCATGGCTTTCAGGTAGTCCAATAATTTTTAATTAGTCTCTCCTGGATCTATTTTCCAGGTCAGTGTCTTTTGCAAGGAGATAGTTCACATCGCCTTCTATTTTTTTCATTTGTTTGGATCTGTTTAATAGTGCTTTGATTTCTCATCAAGTCATTTGCTTCCATTTTCTCCACTCTGATTCTGAAGGAATTATTCTCTTAAGAAAGCTTTTGAGATCCTTTTTCCATCTGGAAAATTCTATTTTTTACTGCATTCCTCTCCTCATTGGCTTTTTTGGGCCTCTTTTGCTATTTCAGTTAATCTATTTTTTAAGCTTTTATTTTCTTCAGTCAGATTGTTGACTCTCTTTTCATGATTTTCTTGCATCATTCTCATTTCTCTTCCCAATTTTTCCTCCACTTCTCTTACTTGGTTTTCAAAATCCTTTTTAAGCTGTTATTTGGCTTGTAGGCAGTCTTCATGTCTCTTGGAAGCTTTTGGTGTGGGAGTTCTGACGGTGTTGTCTTCCTTCCAGTCCATGCTTTGATCCTTTTTGTCCACAAAGAAGGAATCTAAAGTTTGGTTGCTGTTCTTACTTTGCTCATGTTGGCAGTCAATTGATTATTTGATTTTTTTCTTTAACTCTGTGGAACTCTGCTTCCAGAGGGGGAATCTCTGTCCCAAATTGCTAGGGTTTTTCTCAGCTGCTGGAGCTATTGGAGGCAGCTGTTTTTTTGCAGCCCCCACCAGCTTTGGTTCACTGAAAATGCACCTTAGGACTGCCACCCAAGATCATGATCAGCATCCAGGCTGCTCAACACAAGAGCACTTAGCCTCTGAAGGAACGCTTCATCCCCCTACAGTCTGCAGGCCAGGAGCTCTGAAGCACCTATGTGGAAGATGCTGAAGGGATGCCACTTCTGCAGATTCCTTCCCTGGAGGCAGTTTGGCTTGACTGCTTTTCTCTCCCAAATTTAGCAGAATTCCACTGACCTTTCACTTAGTCTTGTTTCTTATGGATTGATAATTTTGGAAACTTCCACAGCTGCTGCTGATCCAATTTTCCTGAAGGATGGAGCTGCAGCTTGTCCTGGCTGCCCCAGGGCCAAGCCAAGGTCTCACGCTGTGTTTGTTTTTGCTCCCAGCATGCTGAGATGAGCACTTCCTGCCAAGCTGCCTTCAGGAGGAGATGTGTTTTTCTGTATTTTTGTGAGTTTTAGAGCCCTTAAATTTGTTTAGAGTCATATTTTATGGGTATTTCAGGTGGCTATGTGGGAGCTGTGGAAACTTGTTGCTTCTATGCCACCGTCTTGGCTCCTGACACCTCAGTTTTAAAAAGTGGAATGAGATTGCAACTTTTTTGTGTTTGATTGTTTGTTTTTTAGATTCAAATTTTGATCTGTCTATAAAAAGATGTTTACCAAAGGGGGTAGAAGTACAATTATCCCTTGAAGTAGTATCATCTAGTCTACTCAAAATCTTTTGCCTTTCTGATTTGGCTATAGACACAAAACAAAATAGGGTCCTATTTAACTGAAGTGAAAATAACTGTAGCTCAAGTCCTGTTTATCTCATAGCATATTTCATAGCACAAAGGAGATATCTTGCAGTTTTAAAAGAAGTAAAGCATCTCTTTTTCACTGTGCCTTTTTATTTTATAAACAACTACTTTGGGCCAATAATTCTATAAAAAAGAAAACAGTAATCACAAGCCAGGGGCACCTGTTTGTTAAAAGCTCTTTGTGGCATTATCAAATATCAAGGTGTAAAAGGATCTAAACAGAACCTCAGAAATTTCCAAATTTTGTGAAAAGAGAAAAAAATATTATAATATTTTACTGGAAGAAATGAGAAAAATATATTAGGGCAACTATCAAAGACACTTGTGGTAGTGAAGAGGCTCAATCAATAAGAGATAACTTGATTTCAGAAAGGCTCATCTTCTTGAATTCAAATCTCACCTCAGACATAGTATTAATAGCTGTATGACCCTAGGCAAGTCATTGAATCTTGTTTGCGCCAGTTTCTTATCTGTAAAATGAGCTTGAGAAGAAAATGGCAAATCACTCTTGTATGTTTTCTAAGAAAACCCCAAATGGGGCCATGATGAGTCAGACATGACTAAAACAACTGAACAACAACATAAGTCAGTATGGTATACAACGCTTGACTTGGTGTTAGGAAGATCTAGGTCCAAAGTGCGTCTCAGATCTTTATTAGTTTTGTAAAGCTGATTAAATCACTACTTTTGTTGATTTTAATTTTTTTTTCTGAAAATTGTGGTCAGTATTACCATGTCCTCTACAAGGTCATTTTGAAGTTCAAATGATATATTATATGAAAGCAGTCTAGTTAGAGAACAATTTAAACATCTGCTAATAGCATTATGTTCAGCAATTTTTGCTATACACTTAAAATGTTATCTTAATGTAGAGTGAATAAAGGCATTGCTCACTTGTTTCATGGCATTACGGAGAAAATAAACTTTGGAAAATTATTTTGAGAGAGCATTTTGGCATGGTAGCTTCCTTTTAGCCTTTAGCCTCCAGGTGATATACAAATAAATATTTACTTACCAATGAATAATTACGCGTAAAATATAATATTTCTCGCACTTAAAATTTATTTAAGATTTTGTGATTGACTATAGTGAAATGTACTTTTGGATGTTTTGTTTAGAAAGCTGAACCATGTAGCTGTCAAAAATGCTACATCCCTATGCTGTCTTTTTCATTGAATCTTCTTTTGAACTTAGATGTATACATTGATTGGTTGTGCAGCAAAGCATAAATAGCTCCCATAAGAGTGATTAAATTGTGGATAATGAGATTTCTGAATTTAGAGTTAGGATAATATGGTATATCAGATTGGAATTTTCAGATTTTCTTTAGATGTTTCTAAAATTGGATAACTAAATTCTGCAAAAGGAGAACTAGGAAAGAAATATTACAAATATTTTGTTAAAAAAACATCTGAATCTATGTATATCATTCTTTTTTTATAAATTGTAATTGTTTCTTGTTTACATCATTCATTTTCATGAGATTTTTGAATTACAAATTTTCTACCCATCTTTCCCCTGCCCAAACATTAAAACAGTAATCCCACTGTAAAGCCACTCCCCTGATCTGCTCTCTTACTTTCTTGTAGGGCAGGGAGGATCTCCCTACCCCAGCCCCTGTATATCTTAATTCCTGGTTGCCAGTATTGCAGAGCTTTAAATTCTAGATTCTTTTGATTCCTCCCTTGTCACCCACCACCAATGGAAGGATCACCAATTCAATACAGGCTGTGGATGTGTGATTATACAAGACATCTTCATAGTGGACATATCAAGACAGTGATCGTATGTCCCTCCTTCCTATCCCTACCTCCCTTGTTCTGTTCTCTATCCTGTCCCTGTCCCTTTCTTGAAGTGTGTGCTTCGAGCATCCCTCTCCCAGACCCTCCCTTCCCCTCCATCATTCTCCCTCTCATCCCCATGCCCACTACTCTCCTATGTGGCATGATGCCCAGTTTAGAATTTATGCCATTTCTTCCCTAAGCCATATTCAATAAGAGAAATTGAAAGTAAAGTTGTAAGAGTTATCCCTTGCCTCTTCTATATGGGATGATTAACCCCATTTTGTCTCTCCCTGTCTCCTCTCATTCTAGTCCTCTCCCACCTCAGAATTTCACCTTTTAAAGTATCATCCATAAATATTCAATTCATCCTATACCCTCTATATACACATCTACACACATGCTCAGATACGTATTCATATGCATGTATAGCCTCCTAATTAGACATATGTGTACGTATACTTATATATACATTTGCATTCCCTTCCTCTATGCTCATACTAAGAAAAGTTTCATAAGTTACAATTATCGTTTTTCCATATTGGCATGTAAATAATTCAAATTTGCCAAGTTCCTTATGATTTCTTTCCCTAGTTTACCTTCTCATGCTTCTTGTGTTTGATTGTCAAATTTTCTGTTCAGTTCTGGTTTTTTCAGTAAGAATGCTTGAAAGTCCTCCACCTCATTGAATGACCATATTTTCCCCTGGAATAATATGCTCAATTTTGCTGGGTAGTTGATTCTTGGTTTTAATCCCAGCTCCCTTAATCTTCAAAATATCATATTCCAGTCCCTGT
>CM053601.1:100057995-100077791 GCA_028646575.1 Pseudocheirus occidentalis | reverse complement strand
GAAAAGTGCTCAAGGTCCTCCTGGTTCTCTCCTTATATACAGTTTAGCTCCTCCCTGCTCATCCCCTTCCTGTTAAGGTGTGAACTACTCCCAAGGAGTTAACTGGAAGTAAGGAGCTAAGCCTTTACTAGGTGCTAAGTGCCTTTACTAGGTGCCAATAGAAAGGGACATGGAAGATCTTCTGATTTCATTAACATTACAGGTGTCAAATTTCAGAAATTCAGATGCAGGTGCAAGATGAAAATTAAGAGGGAGAAAGACCCTCAGAAAATTATAACATGAGGAAAATTAGTTATCTTTGGGAGGGAAGTTAGAGAGCTGACATATGCCTATTATAATTAGGATCATGGGCTCTGTTCTTCTGGCTAGTCCATGATCTCTTAGTCTTCTTCAGTCCGTTCCAGATGGCAAGTTCTCTTGATTCTATTGCAATGATGTATAATATATACATGCTTCATTCCTCCCCCTTTCTCCCTGTTCCCTATATCCAATCCTTCTGTAAGAAGGAAGTTGTTCAAGATGTGAATTTTGGAAGAAGTATTTTTGAACCCTGATGCAGACTCTTATTATCTGTGTGCCATTAAGGCAGCCTCAATTTCCTCATCTCTAAAATTATGATCTCTAAGGCCCTTTTTCTAAAGTTCTAAATCTATGATCCTATCTATGACCTATGAATTATCATTTAAACAAGTGACCTGAAACATGCTATTCCTTTTAGGGAGAAGATGGATATAGGAAATGGAATGAGGCATACATATTTGAGTGTCTAGGTATTCTGGGAATTTGTTTTGTATCAAGAGGCATATTGTAATAAGAAATTTGCTCTTCTTTGTAATGAGGTGGAGGTAGGAAAGAAAATATACTTAAA
The DNA here is from genome assembly GCA_028646575.1 of Pseudocheirus occidentalis. Classification (NCBI taxonomy): domain Eukaryota; kingdom Metazoa; phylum Chordata; class Mammalia; order Diprotodontia; family Pseudocheiridae; genus Pseudocheirus; species Pseudocheirus occidentalis. The sequence goes on along the minus strand of CM053601.1, from coordinate 100,076,923 downwards.
GTAAAACAAAATAAACAAAAAATGAAATATAATTAACAGATAAAAATATGATAATTTTTGATAGAGAGTTTGGGAATACTATTCAGGAATACATGTATGGAATGCTACATGAATTTTCAGTTGAAATCACTATATTATTAATTTTACCTTACTTTTACTTGGTTACAGGAGGGCTTCTGTGGATTGGGAACAATCTCTATGCTTAATTAAAAACCAAAAGTTTCAATGAAACTGAAAGTATGAAATAAAATGTTTTAATCTTATAGTTAAGATTTCCACAATTTAACTGATTCTAATTTTCTTTTCCAACATTCTTTAATAGTACTTTCTATTATGTATTTCAGTTTCAAACAAAAATGGAACTGTTGATTATATAGGACACCATTCCCTGCCTTTGTTTCTAAAGTTACTCAGTCTTCCTCACAACCTGTCTCTGATATATCTCTCTAGCTTTTTTGAATATTATTTCCTCCCATGAACTACAAAATATCCAAATTAGACTTCCTGCACTATTTCTTTTATTCCATCTCTTGCCTCTGCACCTTAGCACTAGTTGTCTACCATGCCTGGAGTGTTTCTGCTCTTTATTGTCATTTTTCAGAATCCGTGGTTTTCTTCCAGGCTCATTTCTAATATCAATTTCTATATAAGACCTCTGTTGAACTGCCTGTATGATAGTATGACCACTCATGCTCATTTTCTTTAAATGCATTTTGTATGTAAGTGTATAGTTTATGCCTTACTCACTTCTTAAGGACAGGGACTCTTTGCAAATGCCCTTGTATCCCCATATCCTAGCATAATATCTGACTTAGGGCAGACAATGAATAAATGCTTGATTCGTTGATAGAGTTCCACCTCTTAAAATTCACATATTCCTAAAAAGAAAGAAAATGGTTCACTTCCAGTGCCACCCAATCCATGAAACCTTCCTTTCTTCTTCCTAAGTATTTTCTTCCTTCTCCCTAATTCTTAGTTCACTTTATTTACATTCTTCCCTCCTTCTACAACTCCCCTTTTCCTCTCCAGTAGTATTCTCCCTTCTCAGGACAATTTGAACTTCTTGAAAACATAATTTGCATAGAATCTTGTTATTCTGGGTACTTAATAAATGTTACTTTAAATTGAATGCAAACTGTATAGATGTGTTTTTTTCTTTGCCAGATGTTAACTATTTGAAGAAGTTTTATCTTTTTTTTGGAAGGGGAAGGGAATAAACATTTATTAAGTGCCTAGTAAGGATGTTTTGCAAATATTGCTTGAATATTTAAATAATAGTTCAAGACAAGCAAGCCTTTCTGGAAAGGTTTTTGAAAAAGCATACTTTGATACAGATATAAAAATGAGGTTTAAGTTTGAATTTAAAGAAGGTTTATAATTCTAATGTGATTAAAATGGTTTTTTTAATTCAATATTCCTGTTCATTTGGAGAAGTTTAGTCTTATATGATAATGGAAAGAAACATAGAATCATAGAATTGAGGTTGGAATGGATCTTTGAAGTTTCTGTTCTAACTGTTAGCCAAAGAATCAGTCACCTCTACATCATCTCCAACAAATAGTCATTTGACGTCTGACTTTATGACTCCTAATGACAGAGGAGTCACTAGCATGGTATAGAATTCAATTTGAGGGGAGTATACAAACGTACTCACACATTCCTCTTCTCTCAAAAATAAGTCTTTCCTTTTATAGAGAGTTACGTCAAACTCAGGGGCCTTTCTCCAAAGCCTAAAATCCTTGGAAGTTTAATAACCACTGGAGCAGTGTTATTCAGTTCAATCATAAATGCTGACTTTTAAATTATTTTTTTTCTCCCTGAAATCATGGCAAATAAATTCTGCTTAGACTAACCAAACCTCACAAACAGATGCATTTAAATAAAAGTGGGCATAATAAGTTGTTAAGTGAAAAAGTAAAGTGACTGAATAGCCCCAATAGATGTATATAGCATGTGGCAGAAAATCAAATAGAACCTTCTTCTCTTGGCTTCCTATTGATCTCAAGGAGAAGAAAAGTCTAGTTTCCTTATTCTCCTACCAAAAATTCTCCATCCTTTATAACAACTACACACCTTTTCATCCTTGTTTTCTGAAATCCCATTTTCTATAAGGAAATTTGAATGTTCTGGATATATTTCCACCTCACCCTCACAACCCCATCCAAATTTCACATACAAATAGATTTCTGTCAATCAAACATTAAGGCAAAACTTCTTTTTTCTTTATTTAAAAATATTTCTTCCTTTTCTTCAAACAACATAGCCTCCTCTGAGTTGACTGTCACTAAAGGATCAGAATATGTCACCTGGATTGATGAGTGCTCCTTCATTGCCTAGAGTAGCTCCAGTTGGAGGAAATATTTAGAATGCATTTCATAAAACTTAAATGACTTACCAGTAATCTTTCCTTTCTCAGTGTGTCAATCTGAAGAGAGTTCAGCAGCCAGTAGTTACATTGATCAAAAAATGTGAGAGAATAGAATATTATTCATGTCATCTACCAAGAGAGACAACCCATGCTGGATGCCCTAAAGAAAAAGAAAATAGATGTTGGATAATTCCCCCTCTTCTCTTTTCGTTCCTCTTTTCTCTCCTCTTTTTCTCCTCTCCTTTCCTTTCCTCTCCTCTCCACTTTTTCAATTTTATCTGATTCATAAATGTTCTAAGAATAGTAATATGATATCTTGAAACCTCATAGATTTTAATTCTCTAAAACTATATATTGAAGCTCAAATAGGCTTTTTCTATTCATTAGAGAGAAAAACCTAACTAGATCAGAACAATTAAGACAGTGTCTACAGGTATTATTTAAGAAAGCACTCTGTGCCTAACATGCTTCTATGGATTTGGGAGGATACAATTGGAATTTAAGATATACTTCCCAAGAAAGTTCTTAAGGAGATAAGATTTATATACATATTTTATGCAATATCAGTACATGACATGGTATATATTATTCACATATATATTATACATATATTGACTTAGATAAATTATGTGGTATGTTTACTTAATTTTTAATTTGTTGTAACCAATGTTTGCTGAAATGCTCTCTTTTTTTAAATTACAAATTCCAAGTGTATAAAGTTCAACTGTGGGCACCAACCTCAGTGGTATGTTATCCAAATTTGGCAGCATGGTTGGTAAATTAATATCAGACTAATGATCGGATTAAATTTTTAAAGTTAATGAAAAGAGCATTATGGCAGATGAGATTACAGGACTACCAGTTTCCCTAACCCTATAGATTCTAAATTTATGACGATCCTGTTGGGCTATATGAACATAATTCTAAAAGATTTCTCTGTTATCCTTTTAAGTGCTTGAAGTTATAGCAACAGACTAAAGATCATCGAAGTTTCTAATCCTGAAAATAAAAATGTGTAACCAAGCCAAGATAAATCTCTGGGGTAGGACTTAACTTACTTAAGCCCTTAAATTCATGACTAAGCAGCATAGTTTTCTACCATTGCTATAATGTTTAAATGATAAACCCTCACACATATCACCCTAAACACGTATTATCAATATTTACCAATGACTTTCCAGATATCCTATATAAAGCAAAATGTCAAAAGCAGAAGTTTATATCATTATAAAATACTCTCCTATGGTCAGATGTATTCTGTATTTTTAGTAGCCTATAGGTTTAAAGTCATACTTAACTAAATAACAGCAAAAACAATTAGCCTCTATAGACTATAAGTAGCAGAGTAACTTTGTTGGCAGAGAGATTGTGGTCACTGCGAGTTCCCAACACTGATTATATCACAGGTCTAGTCAATAACAACTAAAACAATCCCATCAAAGCCCAAGGCATTATCCATTTTGTTGGAAGTAGGAAAAATGGCAAAATAAATAATGGCAGCCAAGGACCTTTGTTGCTCAAAGTTAATTCTTAGAGCCTGGCAAAAAATTAAAATCTGGGCAAGAAAGTTATTGTTATTGCATTGACTGGTTTAACATACAAAACAGTGTGATGAAACTACTTCTATGAATCTAAGAAAAAAAAAGATTTGTTTACATAGGAATAATGGCTGTTCCCACTCAACGCCATCACAATGATCTATGTGACATAAAATACAAGGTTAAAAATTAGCACTCCTTTGTGTTTGGTAGCCCAAGAAGGCAATACGTAGCAGAACAAAATGGAAATAGCTATATTCCTCCTGCCCAAAATACTTTGGAATACGTAAACTATAACAAAAGCAGACAAACCAGGAGTGGTCATAAAATGGACTGAATATATGGAAAATTTCACCATGCACCTGTAAAATAGCTTATCAAAACTGGAGGCAGATACTGGCAGATATAGGCAAGGGCTCCATACTGCTTTTTATCAATAGCATCTCATTATAGCATCTCATTTCCAAGTCATATACAAATATATTACTAAATATTATAGAATTACCATAAAAAAACTTTACCCCAAAGTCTAAAGTAGTTGAAAATAAGAAACAAAATTGAAAAGCAACTAAATTAGATGATCCTATTAACAGTAATCTCAGACTAGAATTCCAAAAATCCCTGTTTGAGTTTTACAAAATGAATCCAACAGTCAGAACAAATATATCAAAAACAAAATAAAGGCAGTATTAATAATAACCATAGTGAATAAACTCAATTTCCAGAGTTTTTGACAGAAATCCAAAGCATTCCAGAAATTGTACATAATAATATATGGCAACAGCTATAGCCATCATGTGGTCCATAGGAGGAAAGGACCATAAAAAAGCTGTTAAGGAATAAGGTTGCTGTTAAACTCCAGCATGTGGGAATTTACTTGAGATCTACTGAAAAACTAAGGAAAAACAGTGGAAAATTGTATCAACTTCCCTATTAATTTTGTTGAAGGTATCATCCTCCTCCTCATTCATCAAGCTGATGACTATAGCTTCATTTGTATTCATACCACATATCCAATTTGTTTCAAATTTTCTCAGTTTTCCCTTAATATCACACACACACACACACACATGCTCACAGAGTGTGTATATGTATGTATTTGTATATAGACATAGATGAATTATAAATTTTTTTCCGGTTAATAGACTTTCCACATTCGAATCCATCCTTCACTCATCTTTTAGAGATTTTTTTTCTAAAGTATAGGTATAACAATGTTAACTCACCTACTTATTAAACTTTAGTAGCTCCCTTTTACCTTAAGGACCAATTATAAAGACTTTCCTTTGGCATTTACAGCTCTTTATAACTTTGCTTCTTCCTCTTTTCAGTTCACTTATGTTTTGTTATGTTCCCTGATCTCTACATTTCAGGTACACAAAGAGACTTTCTGTTCTTCATAGATGAAACTAAACTCCTTGCCATTTTGTGTTTACACCTGTTGTTCCTCTTGCCCAGATTCCTGGAATGCTGACCTTCTCACATTCACCTCTTAGTTACCCAGGATTCTTTCAAAACTCACTTCAAATATAACCTTTTTCAGGAGGCTTTTCCTTATTCCCATCATACCTCTCCCCCCCCTCGCTCTCTCCACCTTTCTCTCTCTATTTCTTTCTTCCTCTCTCCACACACATACACACACACACACATACACACATATGTGTATATGTATATGTACAAATATAATATATACATATATATGCCTTATAAGTGCTGACATATATATGTATATGTATGTGTATGTGTATATGTATATGGATGTATGTGCATTGTCTCCCTGATTAAAGTATAAATGCCTTGACAGCAGGTAATGTGTTTGCCTTTATTTATATCCACAGTAGTTAGCATAGTGTCAGGCCCATAGTAAGTGCTCAGCAAATGTTAGTTGACTGAATCTAGATTCCCTTGTTCAGCTACTTAAAACAAATTTCAAGAGCTTAAGTAAATTCAGAATCAAAGGAATAAAAGATATCCTTATGTGGTAATATAGAGGGATATAATGGAGATGGAAATAGAAAATTCTAAAATTAAGAAGACATCAAAATATACTACTCATTTTTAATAAATTCCAAATTTGAATCTTATTACTGTTCCATTTCAGTGAGGGGAACATGGGGAGAGGATTAGTGAAGAAGGATACTTGACATTATAAAATCCAAGCAACTAATTGTATTTTTCTCATTTCATTTTCAACAAGTTGTTTTGATATTGCATAGTTACAAGAGCCAGGAGTGTTTAATTGACCATGGCTGGGAAGATTTGATTTTATTTCAAATTAATTCAAGGCTGTTTCAATGAGCCAATAGTAAATGGGACTAGAACCAAAAACCTGGACCATCCTGGTACGGGGTTCAGTGTATCAACTTGGACTGTTCTCATACATGGAATAGGTAATATCAAGTGAACTACATACACACTACTGCCAGTCCACAAAAAGCTATACTCACAAAATACATAGTCCAATATTTCAATTCCTTACATTACATAAAGTCCAAACATAAATGCATATGATCAAATTAGATATAATCAAAAGGTGATATTCGATAGAAAATTGGAACTTTCCTAAAGCATCAGAAACAGCAATTCCAACAAACTGGAAGAACCTCTTCTTTATTTCTTTCAGAGTTCATGTTGTGTAGTGAAAAAGCAATTGTTTGGAGTCAGAACACCAATATTTGAGTGCTAGCTCTGACACTTATCAAGTGGGTGATCCTAGGCTAATCCCTGAATACATTTGAGTTTTTTGCTTCTTCATGAATGAATGAATTTATTAAGCCCTTATTGTTCAAAGTTCAAGGCATGCAAATGAAAAAGTAAGACAGTACTATTCTCAAAATCCTCAAATTCTAAAATAGAAATATAATACATACAGGATATTTCAACTTCAAATCAGAGGGGGATACCCCTGGTCTTTGGGGAACAATATTAAAGCAGATGAAAAAGTATCAATTTATAGCAATAAAATTATACCTTTTCTGATGATAAATTAATTGACTATGCAAAAGACTGTAAAAATGAACTGGTACTATCTTTTTACGTAAGGTTATTGTAATGATAAAATGGGATAATAATATCTAACAGGATAATGTCAGATGAAGAAGTATAATTTTTAATGCATTAAATTTATATAATTTAATATATAATATATAATACCCATATAAACTTGATTTTAACCATAATCCAGTCATATTTGGTGAAGGAAGAAGGGGTGTAGAATTATTTCCATTATATAAATAAAGAGCTGATTCAACTCAACCAAAATTACATCAGAAGGTGGGGGTTTCTTTTTAGTTCCTCCAATAGAATGAATTTCTTGAGATCAGGGACTATTTCCTTTTTTTCCTTTATTTTATCCCCAGTACCCTTCACCACACCTTGTCCTAGTAGGCATTCAATAAATATTTGTGGAATAAATGAATACATGTCTTAGTAAAATCAAACAGTTGGGGAATTTAAAAGGGAAAAATTAATAAACAGATAAACAAACAATAGCATACTGGGCATATTGAATGTTCTGCTATGATTCAAAAAGCCATGTATATAAAAAAATGGTATGTGTGTGCCAAAATCTTGACTTTTTTCATTCTCATTCTGCACCATTCTCCAAATATATCCATTCAAATGCTTAATGCTTGTTTGTGAGTTAAATATCTTCCAAAATTCATGAAATGAGTTTAGCAGCATCACTAAAAATGCATAAATTAGTTTATGATTTATGTAAACTGAAAAATAGTAAATCCTTCCTAAATTAGGCCGCTAGTTGCTAATATAAATATATTTTAAAACTACAGAAAACACCCATTTCTCTCAACATAATGAATAGTACATTTTAAGTATGTAGTTTGTTTTGTTTGTTGCCTGGTTACTTATTTGTTTTTGATTTAGGCCTTCTTATTTAAAAAAAAAAGGAAAGAAATATAGACCAAAGAGAGAGAATCTTCTTGTGGTAGTTTTTTTTTTCCTATACATCTGTTAACTATGTCTGGAAACTTCATTTACTTTAAATAATATGTAAAAGATGCTTGAAACTAGAGCACCTGGAATTCTAGAAAAATATCTAATCCTCACTAGTACGTTTTTTGGCTCACTAACATGTTAGCCTATAAAATATTATGTAGATAGAGAATTGATATAGATACACACATATCTTTTCCTATATTTCAATTTCTTCTATTGTATAGTCTAGTCCTAAAGATGTGTAATCTTCCTCTGGGGGAAGAAAATAAATAATTTTAATCACATTAATGATGAAGTTCTCTACTCAGCCAAAGTTGTAAGGAATGGTAAATTGACATTTTAATTATTTGATTTTTTGTCTCACTAAAAGAAAAAAATGGTCTTTTCAATGTACTGTTCGCGTTGTTATATTATTGTCAGTGTGATTTAAAAAAATATGTTATCTGTTAGATTCAAAGAGGGAATGATGAATTATTTCCTTTATCTTTTAAATATACTCAGAGGCTATGAAGCAATGATTTTGATTCAGTAAATATATTGAATAAATAATCAAAAGTTTAGAGGTCCTTCTAGATTTTATAACAAATCCTTTATTCCTTTAAATGAAACCTAAAATATTCACATGATTATAGTTCAAATTTTCTAGATCACAAAAAAACAAATTTTAAATTCTTAGCATCATTTAATACTCTTTGAAGTTGTGGAATGAGGAAAAGCTTTCCCCAAATTAGAGCTATTAAAAACTCGAATGTGTTTTTAATAGCTCAAGGGATTCTAAAAATCATTAGATGATGAGCAGAGGAATTTATATTCAAAACTAGAGATAATAGGAATCCAATGAAGTCTTTCCAGGATTCTATGATCTTTCATCTAACTTTTGGGAGAATAATCCCAATGTTGTATATTAAATGGGTGATAGAAGTTATTGATAAGTTTAAGAGAAGACAAATAAAAATACTATTGCAGTAAATGAGGCAAGAGATGATGAGGCCCTAATTTAGGTTTTGAGTGGCATATATGGATAGAAGTGGATGAATGTAAGAAATATCATAGAAGTAGTTGCAAACAAGACTTTGCAAATATATTAATGGTTAGTGAGATAGAATGTCATTGACCAAAATTGGGAAAGTAGAGGAATGAGTTTGGGAAAAAAATGAGTGGTAGCAAAAAGGCAAAAGAATTAGGACTTAAGTTGAACCTAAGCTCCTAAGGTTGAACCAACTCCATCTAATCTCAGATTAAAAGGCTGGGACACACTTTATATTTAAACGGTGCTAGGCCACAGTTTATACTTAAAAATTCAGATCATTCAGGGCACTTCCACTTTGGCAGTATTCCATCCAGAGTGAATCTCTTCAAGAGAATGATAATCAAACCAAAGTCTGTCTTGTGTTTGCATTTTGTCACCCACAAAAATTGCTGAATATCTGAGACAAAAAATATTTTAAAGTATATTAAAACAATTTCTGAATGAAACTGTGCCATAGCTGTTAGTAGATTACCACATTCTTCAGATTAGTTTAGACTTACCAATTACAAAAATCATCCCTATGTGGAATAGATTACTCTGTTTTTTAAAATTAATCTGTACTTGAGTTAAGTTTCTGACATCTCAAATCTAACACAACAGAAGAATCACAATGATAACAGTCAACCTACTTTTAGCTGATAGAATCATTCATTTTTATTTATTTTCTACTGGGGGTTGAGATTGTTAGGAAAAGCATCAAATAGTCTTAGGAAACTAAATTTCCTGTTTTTCATCTTTAAAGAAAATAAATACCTCCTGATAGAATGAATGAGCCATAGGAAGGCATTTGATCTTGACTCCATGAGATCAGAAGAAACTGAAGATAGTCAAGTAAATATTTAGTTTTAATTAATGGTTTTGTAGTACCAAATAGAGATCATATTGGCAGGGGGGGGGAAGAAGAATGGAAGGAAGAAAAAGAACCTTTATACAAGTGGTATTTTGTGATAAGGTGAATTCTCGTCTTCAGTTCAAGAGATATGAATTAAGTTCTCACATATGCAAGATATTGTGTATACAGGGGTGTAAATGACCTTATGTTCTAATAAAAATGATATATTTGCCATTGTTCTTTTTCTGTCATTTCCATCATGTCCTACCCATATTTGGTCTGTTCTTGGCAGAGATACTGTAATAATTTGCCATTTCATTCTCTGACTCATTTACATATGAGGAAACTAAGGCAAGCAAGGTTAAGTGACTTGTACAGGGTCATATAGCTAGTAGGTGTCAGAGGCCAGAATTGACCCCAGGAAGTTGAATACTCCTGTCCCTAGGCTTTGTACCCTATCTAGCCCCAAAGTGATCTGACACTCAGAAAAATAAACGTTATAAGATGTTCCGTGGTAAGGACAAAAAGGAGAATCAGATAAACTATCATTTTAAAAATCTGAACAAGAAATGATCATTTTTGTTGGTAGAGATTAGATAAGAATTCATGGAAGATGGATTTTAATAGGTAAACTTATTAACATGAATTTTACGTGAAAGAGTGTGTGAATGTACTAATGTATGTGAAGTTAAGAAATACTTAAGTCTAGAATGGTTGAAACAGAGTGCATGAGGATAATAGTATGATATAAGGCTACAAAAAGTGAGTCAGGATCTATGAACAAACTTAATGAATAAACCTTTATCAAGTACCTTCTATGGTGCAAACTGTGCTAATCACTAAACTGAAACACCAAACTGAGGTATTTTACTCCATGGAAACTAGGAAGTCACTGAAGTTAGTAAAGAGAGGAGTGGCAAATTCCAACCTGTGGATGAGAAAGGTTATTTTAGCATCCGTGTGAGATTGGAACAGAGGAGACTTGATACAGGGAGTCAGAGTTGGTTAGAGTTCAGAGAATTAGTTCAGAGACTACTAAAACAAATACAGGTCAGAGTAAGTATTAATATAGGTGAGAGAATATTGTTGAGGTTGAATTGGCAGGGTAGAGAAACTGACTAAAAAGACTCCCAAAACTTGAACCTGGGACCTGAGAGGATGGAGATACCATCAATAAAAACAGGGAAGTGGGAGGAGAGGTTGATTTGGGAGGACATGAGAGAGCGAGAGAGTATACATGTTGACTTGGCAATTCTGGAAAATGTCTCTAGGTGAAGATTTCAAGCACTCATTTCAAAACTACAGTGAGCAAATAGAATGTTTGACAGTGGAAAATAGTCCTGTCCTTAGAGTCAGGAAGATCTAGATGCAAATCTTGCCAATAACAACAGGGGCAGTTTACTTAAAATGTCTGAGTGTCAGCTTCTTTATCTGTAACAGAAAGATAATGATCTAGATGTCTTCCAAAGTCCCATGTAGCTCTAAATCTAGGACCTTATAACTAAAGTTTAAGCACAATTTTGGGGACCATTAACATATTGAAGGTAGTTAAAAACATGGGAGTGGATACAATTGTCAATGGGAGACTGTGGAAGAAGAGAAAATCACTAAGGACTAAATGTTGGTTGAGGGGACAGGAGTGAAAAATCTACACCTAGGGAATAGGAAGAAGACTATGAACTAGTAAATTAAAGGCTAACTGTGTAACATCAATTTTAGGGAAGCATTTAGGTGACATAATGAATAGAGTACTGCATCTGTAATTGGGAAGACCTGAGTTCAAATTTGGCTCAGGCACTTACTAGCCATGTGTCCTTGGGAAGTTACTTAATCTCTGTCTACCTTGGGTTCCTTAATTGTAAATGGAAATAATAGTATCCTTTACCAAGATCATTGTGGGGATCAAATAAGATAATATTAGTGAAGCTCTTAGCACTAAGCCTGACTAGTTATTATACTTAGTCATGTTTCTTGGGCCATAAATCTGTACAATATTTGAATCATTCTAGTCAGTACATACACACACACATACATATATATATATATTTACATACATACATATGTGTGTGTATATGTGTGTGTGTGTGTGTATATATATATTTGTCACTATAATGTACAATGATGAATAAGATGGTCAAGGAGTTTAAAATCTAGCAGGGAAAACAAAATATGTACACAGAGAAGCGCTTTACAAACTAGAATATTTAAGTAATATAAGATTAATTTAGTTTAGTGTTGAATGTATCATTCAGCTCAGGGTCTTGGCACACAGTAGGTACTAAATAAATGGTTATTGATTAAGTTCTTCCATAGACTCTGACTTAATCTCTACATCCATATATCAATCTCTTCTCCTTCTTAACACCCACTTCTGGCTGAGAGGGGGAATAGGGAAATCTTTATGAAGAAAATGAAGCTGAATGAGGGGTTTGGGGGATGGTGTTAAACCAACAGAATAAGATGGGAATGATGAGTGGACAACAAGGTTTTTTAAATTTCCTTTTAAGGAAATGTATGAAAGTAAAAGTGTAGAGAAATGCTATGATATCAAAGAATAGACTATAGTACAATCGAGGAGAAAAATGGATTATCTGATGGGATATTAACATGAGATATACTAATCTCTTGTTTCAAATTAGTCTAATATTTATTAAGAAAACTCATGAAAACAGTGTAAAAATAAGAATATAAAGTGAGAAGTTGGTGCCTAATTACTTGTGCTGTAGTAAAGCAACAAAGTGGTTAAACTTAGAATTCAAATCTAGTACTTTAGTATGTTATCATTGACTACAAACCCATCAACTTGGGTCATCATATAACTCCTTTCAAAGTTTATGGATTCTTTGTCTCAGTCTTGAAGTATGACTATAATTCTGGAGATTTCTGTAAGTTCCCGAGGCAGGCAGAATTCGCCAGAGAGGAAAAGAGAGTTATATTGGTTATTTCTTCGGCTTAGATATATATATTTTTGTGCTTCAAGTTTCTTGTAAGTTAAGTAAGTCCTCTAATAAATTCCGTGTATTGTTAGTCTGAGTGCTTGTAAGGGAGTTTTTTTTTCTTTTTTTTCCAAAATGAGCCATATTCTGATGTTCTTACAAGAAAATCTGGTTTGGATAATTCCAAAAGCAAATGATTTGTGAGAAGCCTTCAACAACTGAACCTGATATACAAAAACCAGGACCCAGGACTATAGGCCACACATTACAGTTGTTAAATAGAATCTACTTTTGACAAACAAAGGGAAATCATTTTAAATTTAGTTTATCTAGTGGGATTATTCTAGGCATATTACTATACAAGTCTTTTAGGGAGGATTCAAGAATGTCTTTTTTGTTGTTGTTTTGTTTTGTTTTATTTTTCTCAATTACATGTTGTTCTTTGACAAGATATTTAAACAAAAAATCCAGGTCCTGACTATTCACAGACTGTACTAATGTGTTGTGTTCATTAAAGTTCCATCTATTGGACAATACAAGAGGTCATCTATTTGAAACACTTCATAGAGACAGCCATTGAGGAAACGTTATTCTGTCTTTATGGCATTTACAATTTTGAGGCTATGTATAATTATAATTTCTAAGTTTTCTTGTTAAGTTCTCTCAAATAATGGTATCAAGATAGCTTAGAAATTGAGTATTACACAAGTTGAATCTGTTTAAAAGATCATTGTTTCAGGGCTTGACATTTTCTAACCCTAAAAATCTTTCTGATCATGTTACGATAGATTTTTATTGTAACCCTTCCTCCCTTCCCAAGAAAACATAAATACCTGTCATTAGGAATCAAAACAGCATACACATATATGATGGAGTCGATAAAACAATTTTCATTCATGTACCAAGAGTCTAAAATAAATAAATAAATAAAAGTTTTGTTGATCAGTACTGCCCCATGCTTCATGAGCCTATTATGGGGTTTTCTTGACAAAAATATTGAAGTGGTTTGTCATTTCCTTTTCCAGTGGATTAAGGCAAGCAGAGGTTAAGGGACTTACCCAGGATGGCACAGAAATTAAGTATTTGAATCTGAATTTGAACTCAGATCTTTCTGACACAAATACAGCATTCCATCCATTGAGCTACATAGAAGCTTCCAGGTTCAGAGTAAAAATCTCCAAATTTCTCCTTTGTTTGGAAGGATGAGGGGGAGCCGTGATTTCCATGGAATTTCTTAGTTTTAGAAATTTTATACACTCTCTACTTCTCACAATCTGATGGCATAGTAAAAATTAGAAGTGGAGAGAGAAAATAGTAAGCGTACATGTCTGGATTTGGTAAACATAGGTGAGATATGGCATTTCTAGACCAATGAAAAAGAACTTTGGAGGACCTGATTTTACTCTTTTTTTTTCTGAGAACTAATGTGAGGGAGTAAATTGTCAGTAAAGCAAAAGTAACCTATACAATGCAAAGTATCATTTACCAGGGGGTCATTTCTATTTGGGTAAAGGTTTCCATTAATGTAGCCATTGCATCTGGACCTGGACTCAAAGAACTGAAGTTGATGAGGGTCTTAATTCAAGATTCCTGTGAAAGAAACATTTAAAAAACACTAATGCAAAATTATTCTCTAAATACACCCAGAAACAGAGCAGCAACCAGATTATTATGAGTCATGGGAGCCACCGAAAATGGTATCTGTATTCACAGTGTTATTTAGATTTTGAACACACTGGGCTGCGGCTCAGTCTGTTGAAAAGTACCCAGCACAGCTGCACAAATAGTAATGACCAAATAGAAACATAAGAAGGGTTGGGGGAAGGAGAGAGAGAGAGAGAGAGAGAGAGAGAGAGAGAGAGAGAGAGAGAGAGAGAGAGAGACAGAGAGAGAGAGACAGAGAGAGAGAGAGACAGAGAGAGAGAGACAGAGAGACAGAGAGAGAGACAGAGAGAGACAGAGAGACAGACAGACAGACAGAGAGACAGAGACAGAGAGACAGAGAGGGACAGAGACAGAGAGACAGACAGAGAGACAGAGAGACAGAGACAGAGAGAGACAGAGACAGAGAAAGAGATAGACACAGAAAGAGAGAGACAGAGAAACAGAGCAACAGGGACAGGAAACAAAGACAGAGAGAAAGAGACAGAGAAACAAAGACAGAGACAGACAGAGAGACAGAGAGAGAGGCAGAGTGACAGAGAGAGAGACAGAGAAAGAGACACAGAGAGAGAAAGAGACAGAAACACACACACACATAGACTAATAGATGACATGTGTAGCTTTTACTGTTTCACAGAGGAAGAGAATAGGTCATGGTAAGTGTTTAATAAATGTTCTCTGTCTATAGAAAATGTGATATTGCTATGGATAGAACCTTATTGTAGTAAATTATCAAAATATAAAAGTTACCTAGATCCCTATTGCCATTGATTTTTATATGATTTCTATTTATAGAATCATGAAATAGAGACTAATAGTCAGATATACACTGCAGTAAAAAAGAAACAGTTTATGTGTACCACCCACACTGTCAAAGATATATAAAGTGCCTGTCACCCCATTGATTTCAGTGGAATATATATTTGCATCAGCAGTCAACAATGAAGGTAGAAGAACTGTAGCAAAATGAGATATTTAATGCTAAAAAATGTGAATAATGTTATGTCATTGAATGGCGAAAGTTCCAATAACAAAAAAATGGTCCAATTGGGCTAAGATTCAATTAATTAACTTCTCTACTTTAGTCTTGTCTTCAGAGGTGGAGAAAATATGTGAAACTTGAGAGTATAATGAAATATAACTACATTTTGTATTTTCCCTTCACAATTTTCCCTTCACATCATAAAAGTAAAATATAACTTCAATTTCAGCATTGCTTCAATTGTTAGGTTCAAATATTTGCCATTTCAATCTGATTTGACAATTGTGTACTTTTATTTTTTCTCAGCTTAAGAAGAAAAAAAAGAACATACCTTCTAATATTACTAATTTCCAAGAATGGAATTAGGTTGTCTGCCTCTATGAACACTTCCTCCAGATTCTCATAGTTCTGTGACTTTCTCTGCTCTTTTGGTTAACACTTTCCCAGCATAGGAAGAGAAATGTGTGAGATTGCTTGCATATTGTCAGGAAGTAAGGTTTTTGCTACTTTCTGTGTCACCATTAAAATACAAACCATAGCTTGTATTGACTACCAGCAAAAAAAATACCTTGTGAAGCAACATTAGACATTTACAGGTGATTTTTGAGAACCTTAATCTGTTCTTATTCTGAGAAAGAGAACTATTTGAAAAATAATAATACTGAAAAATATATCCTAATCATGTCATGTTCTTCTGATATAGCAGTATTGCCTTGGCATCATGCCATATATACTTTCATA
Source organism: Pseudocheirus occidentalis (assembly GCA_028646575.1). NCBI lineage: Eukaryota > Metazoa > Chordata > Mammalia > Diprotodontia > Pseudocheiridae > Pseudocheirus > Pseudocheirus occidentalis. The sequence continues at coordinate 100,060,877 of CM053601.1, read as the reverse complement.
AATTGATTTCATTGTGAGCAGCTGCCTACAACAGTGCAGAAATACATCAATCAATTCCTAGACATGTGGGCATAAAGAGACCTTAGATATCCTTTGGTTGTACAATTCCAGAAATATCTCAGTGGGATATATGGATATAATTCAGTATTATGGAGCATATGTCTTCAATCCATGCATTGAAAGGGCCATCCACAATTACATATGATTGCAAGTAAAAGGTAGGTGATATCGGTGGCATTCTTTTGTCAGTCAACAATTAGTCAATAAAGCATTTATTAAGCAATTAGTATGTGTCAAACAACGTAATGAGTGTTGGAAATGAAAATATAAGCAAGTAGAAAGCCAGTGCATGAACTCGCAGAGCTTATATTCTGATATGGGAAGGCAACCTGCAAAAGGTAGCTGGGAAAGGGGTTATCAGGACACTCTCCAAAAATTGATTTTATAAGAAGTACTATTCAACCAGAAAGAAAGGGTTCTCAAGATTGTGATTACTTCAGAGTTTGAACCACAATGCTTAATAGATTTCCAGGATTAAGAAGTTTCTGAGGGTGTAATGGAAAAATCCAGAATCTAACCCAGTGATAAATGAATAAAATTGTGAAGCTTTATGATGTTCAGTTGGGGGATAGATTGATGAGGTCCTTATTAGGACATCAGGTCCTCAATAGAATGCCACTCCCCACATATATGGATTACTTAAATCCCATACACCCCTTAATTATTTAGTTGCTCTCCTCACTATGGGTCTCAGTACCAAATGACCTTATATGGTTCTGATCCACAATCACCAGTGGATTAGGTTGGTTGCAGTTGTGAGCTATACTCTACTTTCCTTAACTCTAGGTATTCTTTGGAAATTTTAGAGTGAATTGCTGTTGAAGGAAGTAAATCCTAGGAAGGATTCTAAAGCTAACTCCACTTTGGTCACTAGAGTTGGGCAGTTTAATGACCCACCTAGACATATAGAACCATTGTATGGCCAATGGTACTTGTTACTAAACAATGACTTGCTGTTATTCAGTTGTTTCAGTCATGTCCAACTTTTCAGGACTACATTTGATATTTTCTTGGCAAAGATACTGGAGTGGTTTTCCCTTTCCTTCTCCAGCTATTTTTACAAATGAGAAAATTGAGGCAGATGAGATTAGGTGATTTGTCCAAGGTCACAAAAGTACTGTATTAAGACTGACTGGAGTTGAAATCAGGAGAATGAGTCTTGCCAACTCCTGGTGCTTTATCTTCTTCACCATCTGACTGACACTTAAACAGTACTGGATTCCACCAATACTTAAGGAAAGCAATGAAGGATCTAAACTGCTTATTGGAAACAGATGTTGCTGTTCATCAGAAGAGGTCCTAAGAAGATCATTGAGGGCTCTACATTTAACTAACATTGGTTACATTAGGGAAGGAATGGGGACAAAGTTATGAGGTACTGTACTATGAGTTCCTCAAAGATTCTATGAGAGGGTTCATGCTTATGTGCTCACATGTCATTGAAGCTTTGTTCCAAAGATGAACTAGTAATCTCTGGATGTGAATAGACTATTGAGAAATGCAGAACATGTATTAAGAAAAGATGGATTCTTTTTGATTTAATCTGCGAATTGTCTTTCCATTTCCTTTTGAAGACTTGTACAAGCAGTTTTATTGTTCTTTTTTAAAAAATTTTTGTTGGGTATTGAAGCTATTTTTCTTTGTTGGTTGGTTTGATTCACCTAACAACAGGTTTTCCCAGTCAGAGTTAAGCAGTAAGGTTTTCCATTATTCTTGTGGAAGTTGACTCTTCTTTTAACGAAATTTTGATTTAGTGCAAGTGAGAAATTAGAGGTGGTGAACTGTTTTTTTTCCTACACACTGTCATCTTTGCCCTTCAACACTGTCAATAACAGCAGCTTCCTGCCTTCCCACATATGTTATTCTACTTCAAAAGACAAGTTTCTAACTCTGGGATGGAGTTCAAGGACAGAGAAATTTTACACTATATAAAACTTAAAATTTGCCTTTTCAGTAACTTCTCATTTCAAATGTATTTAACATGGGCAAAGTCATATGACCATAGATTTAGAGTTGGAGAAACCTGCTACTATCATCTCTAACACCCATACATTTAAAGAAGCATTTCCCAACCTTTCTTATTCCTAGTACCTTCCATATGTTGATTCTTTCCTATTTGTCTCTTATGCAGTGAGTTTGTACATAGCTCTTTGCCTGTCGTGTCCTTCATTAGACTGTGAGATCTTCAAAGGCAGGAGCAATATTCTGCATTTCTTTGTATTCTCAAGGTTTAGCTCAGTGTCTAGCACTTTTATGAAAAATATTTATAAATGATTTTTAACTGATTTACAATCAAGAAAACAGCCTGGGAGTGATTAAGTGATTTTCTTAGGGTTACATAACTAGTAATTATATGAGGCAAAATTTTAACTGTAGCCATCTCCAATTCCATTGTTGAATTCCAAATTCAGTATTCCATTTACTACACAACCACCACCCCCGGTTGTCAAGGAGTTGTAATATTAATGGAATCTGAAGATCATCCATGCCCCTTTGTCTTGGCAAGTAAGCAGGTACTTAGCACATTGCTTCAAGTTAACACCTTGTTTAAGCTATTTAATTAATGCAGAAATAGATAACACCCTGGGAGGAAGTTGGTGATATAACAGGATGGGCCGGAACAGGGAGGAGCTAATACTGTGTATATAAAGAAGAATTTCTTGGGGCAAGAGACTTGGAGGCAGAAACTACTGTCAGAGAGAGAGAGAGAGAGAGAGAGAGAGAGAGAGAGAGAGAGAGAGAGAGAGAGAGAGAGAGAGAGAGAGAGAGAGAGAGAGAGAGAGAGAGAGAGAGAGAGAGAGAGAGAGAGAGAGAGAGAGAGA
>CM053601.1:99990749-100052252 GCA_028646575.1 Pseudocheirus occidentalis | reverse complement strand
GTAAAGGGACATGGACAGGATAGAGAGCAGAACACTGGGGACAGAGAGATAGGAAGGAGAGACAGATGATCATTGTCATAATATGTCCACTATGAAGATGTCCTGTATAATCACATATCCACAGCCTGTATTGAATTGATTGTCCTTCCAGTGGAGGTGGGTGAGAAGGGAGGAATCAAAAGAATCTAGAATTTAAAGTTCTGCAATTCCTGCAACTAGGAAATAACATATATGGGAGCTGGGATAAGGAGAGCCTCCCTGCCCTACCAGAAAGTAAGAGAGCAGAGCAGGGGAGGGGCTTTACAGTGGGATTGCTGTTTTAGGGTTGGGAATGGGTCAAGACAGGGAGAAAATTTGTAATTCAAAAATGTCATGAAAATGAATGATGTAAACAAGAAAACAAATTTTAAAAATGTTTTTTAAAATAGTGATTTAGAGCATTTTTCCATATGCTTAAAGATTTCTTTAATTTCTGCCTCTCAAAATTGCCTGTTCATATCCTTTGACCATTTATCAATTGGGGAATGACTTGAATTCTTATAAATTTTACTTATATTTTAGAAATGAGGCCTTTATTAGAGACACTGGTTGTAAATATTCTTTCCCAATTTCCAACTTCCCTCTTAATCTTCATTACATTGGCTTTGTTTGTACAGAAACTTTTCAATTTAATGTAATCAAAATTATCCATTTCACATTTTATAATGCTCTCCAACTGTTCTTTGGTCATTAAATCTTCCCCACTCCATAAATCTGACAGGTGAACTATTCCTTGCTTCCCCAGATTATTTACAGTATTGGTCTTTATACCTAGATCGTGCACAAATTTAGATATTACTTGGTGTATGGTGTTAGATGATGGTCTATACCCAGTTTCTGCCATACTACATTCCAATTTTCCCAGCAGTTTTTGTCAAATAGTGAGTTCTTATCCCATAAACTAGGGTCTTGAGGCTTATTAATCAGCATATTACTATAATCATTAACTACTGAATCTTTTGTACCCAATCTATTCCATTGATCCACTATTCTATTCCTTAGCCAGTACCAGGAAGTTTTGAGGACTGCTGCTTTATAATAGAGACTATAGTCTGGTATGGCTATCCCATCTTCCTGAACCTTTCTTTTCATTAATTGACTTGATATTCTGGACTTTTTGTTCTTCCAAATGAATATTGTCACTATTTTTTTCTAGTTCTATAAAGTAATTTTTTGGTGAATTGATTGGTATGGCACTAAATATGTAATTTAATTTAGGTAAAATTGTCATTTTTATTATATTAGCTCTACCCAGCCATGAGCAACTGATGTTCTTTCAGTTAGTAAGATCTGATTTTATTTGTGTGAACAGTGTTTTGTAGTTGTGTTCATAAAGGTACTGGGTTTGTTTGGGCAGGTAGATTCCCAAATATTTTATAATGTCTACAGTAACTTTAAATGGGGTTTTTCTTACTATCTCTTGCTGTTGGACTTTATTGGAAATATATAGGAATGCTTTGATTTATGTGGGTTTATTTTTTATCCTGTAAATTTGCTAAATTTATTTGTTTTCTCAAGTTTTTTACTTGATTCTCTAGGATTCTCCAAGTATATAATCAGGTCATCTGCAAAGAGTGATAGCTTAGTGTCTTCTTGGCCTAATTTGATTCCTTTGATTTATTTTTCTTCTCTAATTGCTACAGCTAACATTTATAGTACCAGATTGTATAAGAGGGGTGATAGTGGACATCCTTATTTCACCGCTGATCTTATTGAAAATGCTTCTAGTTTATCGCCATGGCATATAATACTTGCTGATGGCTTTAAGTAAATGCTGCCTATTATTGTAAGGAAAACTCCATTTATTCCTATACTTTCTAGTGTTTTTAATAGAAATGGATGTCCCATTTTGTCAAAGGCTTTTTTCTGCATCTAGTGAGATAATCATATGGTTTGAGTTAGTTTTATTGTTGATACGATAAATGATACTGATGGTTTTCCTAATATTGAACTATCTTTGCATTCCTGGAATAAATCCAACCTGGTCAAAATGTATTATTCTTGTGATAAGTTGCTGTAGTCTTTTTGCTAATATTTTATTTAAGATTTTTGGATCTATATTCATGAAGGAAATTTATCTATGATTTTCTTTCTCCATTTTGTCTCTCCCTGATTTAAGTATCAGTACCATATTTATGTAATAAAAAGAATTTGGAAAGACTCCTTCCTCACCAATTTTTCCCAAATAGTTTGTGGAGTATTAGAATCAACTGATCTTTAAATGTTTCATAGAATTCACTAGTAAATCCATCTGACCCTGGACATTTTTTCCTGGGTAGTTCTCTGATAGCTTGTTTAATTTCTTCTACTGAGATGGTGTTGTTTAAGTAATTCACTTCCTCTTCAGTTAGTCTGGGCAACTTATATTTTTGTAGATATTCAGCCATTTCACTAAGATCGTTAAATTTATTTGCATACAGTTGGGAAAAATAATTCCTAATTATTGTTTTAATTTCATCTTCATTTGGAGGTACATTCACCCTTTTCATTTTTGAGACTCAGAATTTGTTTTTTTTCTTTCTTTTTTATCATATTAACTAAGGGTCTATCAATTTGATTGGTTTTTTCATAAAACCAACTCAGTTTTATTTATAAATTCAATAGTTTTATTACGTTCAATTTTATTCATCTCTCCTTTGGTTTTTATTATTTCTAATTTAGTTTTTAATTGGGGATTTTCAATTTGTTCTTGCACATTCAGGTTAATATAGAAATCCATCTTACTCAATATGGAGACAAAAAGGGAAGAGGATATTACATAGAGGTTGGGGTTATTAGGGGAATACAATAGGGGAGGCAGTGGTTGGAAAGAGACATTTGAGGAGTGACTGGATAAAAAAGGGAGAAAGAAGGATAAAGAGGAAAATGGGATGGAGGGAAATGTACAATTAGTAATAATAACTGTGGATTTTAATGAGATGAGCCAACCCATAGAACAGAAGCAGGTAACAGAATGGATAGGGTAAAAGAGACATACTTGGGATAGAAAGATACAAACAAAGTTGAAATGAGGCCTGGAAGAGAAACTATTGTGCCTAAAGTTAAGAGGGCAGGAGCAATTATCATGATCTAAGACAAAGAAAAACAAAAATAAATTGAATTCAAAGAGATGATAAGGGAAACTATATTTTTTTGCTAAAAGGTATCATAGATTTTAAAAAATTAGAGAACTGAGTCAAATAGATAAAAAAAATAGTTGTCATCCCCAATTGATAAATGGACAAAGTGTATGAACAGTTTTAAGAAGAAATCAAAGGTATCTATAGGCATGTAAACATGTTTTAAATCACTAGCAATTCAATAAATACAAATTAAAATAACTCTGAGGTACCACCTCATACCTATTAGGTTGGCTAATACTACAGAAAAGGAAAATTATAAATGTTGCAGAAGACATGGGAAAATTGGAACACTAATGCGATGTTCTTGGAGTTGTGAACTGATCCAACCATTCTGGAGAGCAATTTGGAGCTACACCCAAAGGGCAATAAGGCTATGCATACCCTTTTATCTAGCAATAGTGCTACTAGGTTTGTATCATTAAGAGTCATAAAAAACTGGAAAAAGGACCCACATGTTAAAAACATATGTATAGCAGTTCTTTATGTGGTGGCAAAGAATTAGAAATTGAGAAGATGGGGAGTGGATGAACAAGGTATATGTGTATGTGTGTGTGTGTGTGTGTGTGTGTGTGTATGAATAAAAATATAAAGGAATGCTATTGTAGTGTAAGAAATGATGAGCAGGTAGATTTAAGGGAAAAAAACCAGAAAGATTTATATAAACTGATGCTGAATGAAGTGGGCAAAATCAGGAGAACATTATACACAATCATAGTGACATTGTGTGATGATCAACTATAATATACTTAGCTCTTTTTAGTAATATGATGATCTAAGATCATTCCAAAAGATTCATGATGGAAAATGCTATCCATATACAGAGAAGGAACTATGGCATCTGAATGCAGATCAAAGCATACTATTTTCACTTTTTCTTTTTTTAATTCTTGTGGTTTTTTCTTTTTGTTCTGATTCTTCTTTCAGAACACAAATAATCAGGAAATATATTTAATATTATCATATATGTATAACCTATATCATATTGCTTGCCATATTGAAGAGGGAAGTGGGGAGGAAGAGAGGGAGGAAAAAGTGGGAACTCAAAATCTTATAAAAAGAAAAGTTGAAAACTATATTAACATATAGAAATGTATATATATATATACATATACATATATATGTATATATATACATATATAAACATATAGAAGAGAAATGTAATTCTACTAATTGGGAGAAAAAAATATTAAAAGAAAGGAAATCTTTTAAAAATGCTCTGAGATATCCCCTCACACATATCAGAAACTGTTTCTTTAGTTTTCTGTTTGGGGTCTATTTTCTTTTGCAACATGGCTAATATGGAGCTATATTTTGCCTGACTACACATGGATAATATTTAGTAAATTTCTCATTTTCTCAAGTGTAAATAAGGGGAGATGGGGAGGGAGAGAATTTGGAACTCAAAATTTTAAAAATTGTTATTACATAACATTGAGAAAAAAGAAATAAAATGTGGCCAGCTCACTTCTTAGAGGTCACTGGTTACCTACCTTCCAATCTAGCAAGTTGATGGAGGAATGTTTTCAAACATCCTAAAAGAACAACAATGTATAAAGACTTCATTTATATTCTGTGGATTGGGTGATCTATTTTTTTTTATCCTTTGCAATCTTCAAATAAGATATTCAGATTTCTAAACTGCACTGAAATTTTCACATACACCACAAAGTGGAAAATTATCCACTAAAATCTCAAAAGGACCTAAATGCCCTTAAGGGGCTAAACATGACTATTCTGAATTTAAAGGAAGCAGAACCTTAATAACTCATCATCACGGTGCCTAGGCAGCACAGTGAATAAAGCACAGGCTCTGGAGTCAGGAATACCTGGGTTCAAATTCGGCCTCACACACTTAACACTTGCTAGCCACGTTACCTTGGGCAAATCACTTAACCCCAACCACACTACAAAAAAACATTAAATAAGTCATTATCTTGGTTCCTTGACTCATATGCCTCAGTATTATCAAATGGTCTCGGAAGGGGGGGGGGAAATTCATTGAGAATCTCCCTAATGAGCTATTTTTAAAATTTTATATTTTTATATTGTGTTTATATATTTTAATTTTTCCATACATTCCTTTCTCTACTACACCTAAAAAATCATGCCATATAAACAAAGAATGAAAAATAATGGGGGAAATGTAATTCAGCAATACTAACCAACAAGGCACCTAACTCCAACATTCTGCACAATAGTCCATTCCCACAGTTTCCCACATTCATGAAGAACAGAGAAAAGTTCATTTTCATATCTTTATCCCCATGGTTATCATGTGTGAAATTTCACACATGACTATTCAACATGACTAAATATTTCTACTTTATCATTAAAGTCCTTATCTGAATGCCTAGTCTTGATTTTAAAATTATTGTGAGCTCTACAAGGCAATGTTCACAAAATAAATATAACAGCCAATCATATGATCATAGAATTCTGACCATTGAGTCAATCTAGTTTATTTTACATAAGAAGAAACTAAAATTCCCTGAGGTAAAGCCTCTTGTTCATAAATACATAGTAAATAAGAGTAATTATATATATATATATATATATATATATATATATATATATATATATAAACAAGTCTTTCTGACTTTGTGGTTGATGCTACATTGACTTAACTATGATACTTCTCAGATGTGATAGATTATATATCTGCTGTCCAGAAATCAGTCCAAATAATTTTGAAGTTCATCATGAGAGTTGTCTTTCTTATGGCAACTCATGAGAAGGTAGCATGGCACAATGGGAAAAGCATTCATCCAGAAGTCAGGAGACCAAGGTTCAAATCTACAAGTGCTTCACATTCACATTTACACTTGCATGATCTTAGGTAAGTAACTTTCCCACCTGTTACTCAGTTTCCTAGTTTGCAAAATAATGAATTTGTCAAATATTTTACAGAATCAATTCTAGATAGACTTCAATTTTGAATATGATTTTAGAAAAAAAGTAAGAGGAATAGATTGTTAATAGATATGAATTTTACAAAATAAATTTGATAAAGATTTTCAGGACAAGTTTTAAAGAATAACACAACTTAATGATGAGATTTGTATCATTAATGATACTTGCAGCTGCTGTGGAGGTGTAAGACCAATAGCACCAGCACACAGAAGGTATGCTAGCACAGGTTCTTTGATCTACTTTTCTAAAGGAAAGACAGTTTCAAAGGGGTTAACACTCTTATTAATTAAACAGCAAGAAAGATATGTAAGTAGAGAGAAGTGAATATCCAAGAAAGAATCCAATAGATATGTCTCCAACTGTCTAAATAGAGTAAAAGAACAATTTATATTACCACACCAGGGAGCTCCAACATCTGGGTTCACAAAGTCCGGGGAGGGGGGGGCGTTCCATGGGGCTTAAAAATGGCTACCCAGAGTCTCATCTCATCAAATCCTAAAGTTTTCAGGTGAGCATTCTTCCAATCAGTGAGTAACAAATCTAAATCTCACCTCAGAAAATATATGCACTTTCAACTAATTGGCTCAGAACCAGAAGGCATCACAACCCACTGACTCAGTTCCTATTTGACTCAATACCAAAAGATGTTTCTTGAAAACAAGCCTCCCCATAAGCTTTATGAGACACACCATGGACTGTTTCAACACTGTGAAGTGGGCTGGAGTTCAAAGAAGCAAGATATCTGTGATTTAAATACCTGTGTACCATTAGACCTGGCAACACAGCCCCTGTTCCAATGGGAAAAGGGAACACATGTGGTCTCATAGGCCTATAAATGGACAGAGAAGTTCTTATATTCCCTTAACCCTTCAAGGTTTCATTTGTATTGGCTTCTTTTTGTCCCAGATTACCTTGCTTACATTTTCACACTAAATGGAAAGTATTTCAATGTTTAACTTCCTGCAATACCTTCTGTTAACATTAATATTCTGTTTTAAAATGATTGTTAAAATATCTGTTTAAAAACAAATTATAACTTGCTCAGAAGTTTTACCTGACACTTCTTGTAAATCATAACATAGCTTTCCCCCCCATAGCATTACACTCACCAACTGCACCCCCTTCCCCAACAACTTCCTCCCAGCTTTTACAAGTCTGATAACCTTAAAGAAAAGGATTCAATAATGAGAACATGTTTATTTCTGATTCCTAACAGTCCTGAGAAGCATGATATAAATAGTTGTGAACTATAGCTGCTAATAACACGTGCCACTAGTACTCACTTTACTTGAATATTTTACTTTGTAAAGATTAAAAGTCCAGTCACAAACATGGACATAAATCATAAATAGGTATGATCAGTTAGTCATGGTCTGAACATCTCTTAAAAACAACACAATATTTTATTGTTCCCACCATTTAGACACATGTATAAATAGCTTTCAGCAATTTTTACAAATTCATCTTGGCAATACATTCAACTGTCACATGGCTAAGAATTTTGAAATTACTAATCCCAATAATACATAAAGAAGACAGGATAATAAACCCAGTGAGAAAGACAGGGAGGGGAAAAGACATATCTATCTATCTATCTATCTATCTATCTATCTATCTATCTATCTATCTACTTATCAATAAATAGATAAATAAGTAAATAAATAAATAAAATGTGTGTGTGTGTGTGTGTGTAACTTTTTAAAAACCCAATTAATAATGTATATGAGTGATAAGCTCTTGTAAGCTTTACTTGGGGTTTTGGTAGTATCTGCTCCCTAAGAACAGCCTCAGGGAAGTTTATCCACTTAAGAAACTAGATCTAAAGTAATAAAAGATCTCACAGTTAATCTAGTTCAATCCTCTCATTTTTATGGATAAGGAAATTGAGATCCAAAGAGGGTAATTATATAATATATATAATCATATAGGTAGTAGTCATCAGAGAAAGTATTTGAACCACATGTACTTCAACTCAAAATCTAGGGCTTTTTTCAACTTTTTCATAGCCAGGTTATACCTGGCACTTCAGAAAAGCATCATCTTCTCCCTAATGGTTATTTTTCATTTCAAGATGCTGCACCTAATATCTCAATGTCCATATTATTTGTTATAAAGAAACAGAATAAGTGTGGTTATCTTAAATGCAGACCTTTTAAAATCTCAATTTCAATTATATTACACCTCCATCTAACACATTTAATTAGTAATTTGTACCAGTTATCCTTAATTGGCTTCCCTTAAACTTAATAACACATACAGACTTTTTCTGAGTCTCAAAATCTCTCTCTCTCTCTCTCTCTCTCTCTCTCTCTCTCTCTCTCTCTGTCTCCCTGTCTCTCTCTCCCCTCTCTCTTTTTCCATTTGTCTCTGTCATCTCCACAGCTTCATGAAAAATTCATATGTTGGGGTCCTTTCTTTAACTCCCTTATTTAATAACTCATTTCAATATCTGTTTATTATAGGCTTTCTACTTGTTTAAGTTTTTCATCTTCATGAGCAAGTTAGTAACCATTTGTCTTGTTTCACCAAAGATAAATACAGAGTGGTTAAGTTTCAATTTAAGTATCACACTGAATGATGGAGACTGTAAATGCCCTGGAATTGCCTACTCCCTAGCCTTACCTACAAGGTAGAACCTGATTTGGAAGAGTGTTAATGAACCTCACTGCTTTTCCAAACTATGAAACATGTATGTACATATGTACGTATGTATCCCAATATTTTTACTTCAAATAAAGCACAGTTTTAGTTGTTATTACTTTTTATCTATTTTTAACATTTTATAAGGTATCAAAACATTGATATTTGGATTACTTAGCCTTCTCATCAGTTATAAAGTCTTACACTCACCTTCACAGAAACCTTCCTAGATATTTTGGTATTGTCTAATTAGTAATATGAATACTTCAGGACACTTGCCCAGAATCCTATCTCATCAATCAATAATAATTCTTTGCCTAAGAGCAACTCCTATCACACTGCTCCTGACTAAATAGCAAGCTCAGGTCATAAATAACCACCTATTAAGGCTCAGTAAAAGAGACCACACTGACCTAATTTTGACTTCTTTATAAGTCTTCCATGTGGTCAAATCTCTGGTACCATTCTTTACTTGAAGATGACTTAACCCACATGGCAAGAATCCCTTCCCATGCCCAACATTGTACTCATATCCTGCTTCCTTGCACCACCAACCCCAAATTCTCTTCCTAGTTTCCCATGGGAGTACCTCTATATATGCCCCATGACCAGAACAGAATATCAGGATGCCCTAGGGGTAACCTTGGCCTGAAGTTTGTCCAAACTTTACATATGTGTGTATACACAGATATGTATATGCATATATTGCTATATACATGCACATACATACCTACAAATGTTTGTGTGTAAGTGTGCATGTCTTCCTTTCAAGATTCATGTTTTTAATTACAGAAGGAAAAGGCTGGGAATAGGAATCCCTTGTTCCCATGGACTCTAACTCCCTGTTCTTTTAGCTAATACTTGTACCAGAAATAAAGGTTTATCTTCCTATACTCCCATTCCAATTCTCCTTGAATTTATAAGTAGGAACAGGGAACTTTACTAAGGTATATAGCTATAGTTTGAACTGAATTCTCAAGATTATGCTGTATGAATCAAATCAGTCAATCAGCAAACATTGACTGAGGGCTAGGCAGTGATTCTGGAATTTCTGGCAATAGGTAGCAATTTTTAAAATAAAATTAATAAAAATCAGTAATTTAGTATCAGCTACTACTGCATTTGGGAACATATCACTAATAGTGTGGATAAAGTTAATTAAATGAATAACAATTGAGGAAAATTAAATAGTCACATAATTGTCAAGATAGATTTTTTCTTAGCATATCAAAATAAAACCCTTTGAATTGGCCTTATAACTGAAACAGCATCACAAATTCTACAGGGAAAAAAAATAAACACCTTTTTGCTGTAACAGATGGCCTCAGATTCTCATCTCTCAATTTTGTAAAATCTTTATTTGGCATTTTAACAGAATGATGACTGTCATAATTGTCACTCTCTAGTTTGATTGGTAAAGACAACATATTTCTCTTAGAGAAATAAAACAAGTTTGGATTTCTACAAGCCCCTGAAGTACATATTAGAAGTGTTGTATATGACATTAATATCACTAGTGCTCTGTGGATTGAATCAGAATGACAGAATGGCTATGCTCCAGGATGTTATAACATTTCTTGTCAACAGAAAATCAATCGTAATGTACTGTGTGCTAACTACACTTGATGAATTCAATTAAAGATGTCTAAAAGAAAAAAAAGTTGTAAAAATATGACTACTGATTCTTAATGGTTTTTTTAATATTTTAAGAAAAGTTTCATTAGATATGTAAAACAATATTGAAATTATTTTTAGTGTATGACTGAATGAAGTTCTCAAGTGTCTTTCCTCCTTCCTCCTCCCAAGTTACTTCTTTTTTTTAATATTTTTTATGCCTGGTTTGGTTTTGCTCCATGACAATAAAGGCTTCTATCAACTTGCTTTGATCATCTTGTCACTCAAAAAACAACCTCCCTTTTCTCTATTCTGCTTTTCAGAGAGCTAAGTCACTGAAGAATCACTGAGTTTAAATGAGAAAAAGAGAAGAAATGGGGGAGGGGTGGCTAGGTGATGCAGTGAATAAAGCAAGAGCCCTGGAGTCAGGAGGACCTGAGTTCAAATCACATCTCAGACACTTAACACAAAAACTAGCCATGTGACCTTGGGCAAGTCACTTAACCCCAACTGCTCTCCAAAAAAAAGCAAAAAAAATTTAAAAAAAGAAAACAAACATTAAAAAAAGAAAGAAGAAATAGGAAGAATAAAGATTTAGATGTTATTAATCAAATATTTTTCATCACACAAAATGTACATTGCCTACCTTGCTATCATAAAACCCCATTGTTGCTTTTGGTGGAAAAAATTGTTTAATATTATATCGACTCAATCACAGAAAATTGCCATAATATTAAATTTTTCTGCCCTCCCCCCCTTAATACTTTCCAGTTTTGAGGTGACCTCTGGGAACAGCTTTTTGTTCTTTATATTAAGCAGATTAATGCCCATTAAACCTTGGGGACTTTTGTAACTCACTCCCTCTTGGTTGAGGTGTTTCCTGGGCCAGTCTGGAGATGTGATGAGTCATTTGCTTGGGGGAAAACACCAAGCCAAAGATTTAATTCAAATAATAATAATTTGTATGTATCTAAGCTGCCAGTTCAATTAAAAATGACAATATTTACCAGGTAAGTAGGACAACTAGGGAAAAAATTGGAGCAGTTTAAAAATGAAACAATATTTAACTCATTAAATCCAGGATTTGCTATGTAAAATATATTTTTTCCTGGTATATTATCCGCCATAGAAAATTAAAATAATTAGATCTAAGAGCAAGTTCCAAAGTGTATTGAAAGTGTCAGATGTTCATTCAACTAAAAAAGATTTAATATACTTTCCTCTTTAGTCAATGGTTACAAAAAAAGCTTTTTAAAGGGATATTTAAGGAGTTTTTAATGAAATTGTTTTATCCCTCAATGATATTTTATAGTCTTATCTCACAGACTACTAAAATTCCACACTTGTTTCATAAAAAAACTAATGTCTTATATGAACTAGTAAACTTAAGAGCCTAGCACAGTGCTCTGTACACAGTAAGCATAAGATTAATATCTGTTGAATTTAATATGCTAAATTTCATAGACAGTCAATTTGGGCACCTTGCTCTGTAACATATCCACTGACTGAATAGAGATTTCTTTGAGTCCCATAAGCCCAGACAATAGAGAAACTAATTTTTAGAATTGTATAAGACATAAATTCTTATGTCCTACTCCATCTAACTTGAATAATAAAATTTTATTCCCATTCAATTTTTTTTCTTTGTGAGCATACTAATTATGAAAAAGTTTCCTTCGATACAAAATCTGCGAGAGGAACTGAGTTAATGCCATAGTATTCCCTAACACAATACTACCCATGATTAAAGAGATATTATGCGTCTATTCTACCCATTTCTAAGATGATAGATGGAAATATTATGAAATTTTGAGCCAAAGAAAAGCCTAAATAGAATGTGGATGCCATGTTTTTAATTGTTATGCAATTAACAAATTTCTACATGTAATTCATGTAAAATACCTCTTGTGGATCATCAAAAGGTTAATGGGGAAAAATCAGTTCTATATATGGGGAAAAAATAGACAAGAAAAGAAACTTCCCCCAGTAGATCAGGAATTGTAGTAGCAAATTAAATACATGTGTGTATACAAGCACCTATAATTTGGTACTATGTATTTATGTATGTGTGTACATACATATGGATGTGCATGGATATGCACACCCTCCAATCCCCATTCTCTTCCTACTTTCAAAATGTGATGAATCTGTGATTCTGTGCTTAAACTCAGGAAGCACATGACAGTGGTCTTGCAGAGCTGTTGTTGGAAGAGGGATTACACTCTTTCTACTTGGCCCCAGAAGGCAGAACAAGGAGAACTGGGTGGAAGCTAAGAAATGCAAATTTCCACTCAATTTAAGGAAATATTCCCAACACTTTGAGGTACCCAAAAGTCAAATGATGGGTTCCCCTTCTTTGAAGTGCTTCAAGCAAAGATCAGGGTGATTACTTGGTAAGAATGTTATAAAGAAGACTCCCTTTTGGCTATGGGGTAGGTTAAATGGCCTCTAACTATGCATAACCCAAAAAAAGTGTTTAAAAAATTCACATTGACTTGACTTACCTGACTCCAGCCTTTTCTATACATGAAAGGAAGTATGAAACCAATAGTAGTGAGGCCAGAGGTGCAAAGCATGAGTATCCGATGTACCTGTGAGGATGAAAATGATGGCAGAAGAAAAGAGCCCCCCAGGTGAATAGATAACGTTACTTCACGAAGAAGATCATGGGATGGGATGTGCATGTGGGGAGGAGGTGGATATATGGATGTATATAGGGATATGTACATGTATACTCACAGCTACTTAAAATCATGAAAAAATCAAATTTCCTTTTCACTTGACCTACTTGTAAAAGATTATTTTCACCTAAATATCACCACCCTCAGTGATTCTGTAAATCAATAGATTGGAGAATGTAATCTCCGCTAATTCTGTGATTCACAATCTCATCAGTGTGGGCCATCTTATTGTAACAGATTCTCTCTCAACTATAAATTATTTTTAAGTGTAATTATTGTGCATGGGTTTTCACTTACCTTCCATACAGGAATTTCCCCACATGGTAGAAGTAGTCTTCTACTATGTTTAGTATACAATAGTTGCCATATCGACAAAAGATATTCATATATAATCTCCCATAATTTTGCTCTATGAATAACTCATATTCCCTTTAAGTTTTATTATTAATGTTTTATTATTTTAATATTGTTGTACTAATATATTAATGTAGCATATTATAACAGAAAATTATATTTTCTATATAGTATTATGTAATTATATTAATATAATGTTATATATTCATATTATATTATAATTATCAATTACATTATAATCAAGTCAATTGCTTATATGCTAAAATTCATATCATCATTTAGGCAATGAAAATTCTCCTTGAACTAATTTAATGGAATTTGTTTTGCTTGTTTTGTTTTTTAACAATAGCATCAGGTAGCATTTTCAGAGTATTAAAAATTTTGTTTGTTTAAAAAGAGATCTTGGTATCTTTCAAAGTGTTTTAAATTCTATTTCATTTTTCCAATTGCATGTAAAACAGTTTTTGCATTTTTTTAATTTTGAGTTTCAAAATCTCTCCTTCCCTCCCTCTTCTCACCCCTCCCTGAGATAGAAAGCAATTTAATATACATTATATATGTACGCATGCAAAACATATTTAAACATGTGAAAGAAAAATGGACCAACACACACACACACAAATATGAAAACCAGTATACTTTGCTCTGCATTTAGATTCAATAAGTTCTGGAGGTGGAGACATTTTTCTACATGAGTCCATGGGGATTGTCCTGGAACATTGTTTTGCTGAGAACAAATGTCATTCACTGTTGATCATTATACAATACTGCTGTTATTATAGCATCACTTCATGTAAGACTTCCTGGGTATTTTTTCTTTGTTGTTATTGGTTTTTCACTCCCCGAAAGCAAACATTTCATCATTTCTTATAAGACAGTAGTATTCAGTCAAAATTATATACCACAATTTCTTCAGTCATGCTATAATTGATGCATATCTCCTCAATTTCCAATTCTTCCTACCCCAAATCACGTTGTTGTTCGGATTTGATCTTTTCATCAAGAAATGCTTATAAGTCCTTTATTTCATTTAGTATTCACTCCGGTACCTCCCACATAGATAATACTCAGTTTTGTTTTGTTTTCAGAGTAGATTATTCTCGGTTTCATTCCCAGTTCCCTTGACTTCTAGAATGTAATATTCCAAGTCTCCAATCATTTAATGTAGAAGCTGTTAAATACTATGTTGCCCTGACTGTCGTTCCACAGTATTTGATTTGTTTATTTCTGGTTGCATGAGGTATTTATTACTTCACCTGGAATTTAACTACAATATTCCTGTGAGTTTTCATTTTGGAATTTATTTACTGTAGTAATTGGTGGGTTTTTAAATTTCTATTTTAGTCTCTGGCTCTAGAGTTTCAGGGCAGTATTCCTTAATAATTTCTTCAAATATGATGTCTACTTTCTTTTTTATATATGCCTTGTTTTATATATGACTTTTATGTAGTCCAATAATTTTTAAATGATCTCTCTTGGACATATTTTTCAAATCTCTTGATTTTCCATTGAGGTATTTAATATTTTCTTCTATTTTTAAATTTTTGATTTGCTTTATTGTTACTTGTCTCATAAAGTCATTAGTTTCCAATTTTTCAGTTCAAATTTTTAAGAACTTTGATACATTGTTTTGTGTGTGTATGTGTGTGTATGTGTCTGTCTGTCTCTCTGTCTGTGTTTCTGTGTTCCTTTATCAAGCTGTTGATTTTTTTTCATTCTTCTCTTGCATCACTCTCATTTGTTTCCTCTATCTTTCTTCTAGTTCTCTCATTTGATTTTTACAATATTTTTTTAGATCTTCCAGGAGTTATTTTTATGGCCTCTTTCTCCAATTCATAATTTTCTTTTAGACATCATATGTAGCCATTCTGGCACTGTGACTCTCTTCTGAAATTTTTGTTCCTCTCTAACACCATAGTAACTTTTTGTGGATTTTTTTGGGGGGGGCAGGGGTCCTTATTCTCAAGAAATTTTCTTGGTTTTAACTTAATATTAAAGTTGAGCTGTGCTCCTGATATTCAGGCAGCACTGTCCCAAGTTTCAGGTTTGAATGCTGTTATTTTCATATCTAATTTTAAGAACCTGTAATTTTCCAGTTCTTGCAAATTTGTATGATCTAAAAAACGTATGTTCACTTCTCTCCTGCCCTGTGTTCTGGTCTATGAGTGAGTATAATCACTCTTTTCTGCCCTGGACCTGTGACCAGGATTGCTACCCCCTTGACACAGCAGAATCACTTTAATGTACTTCTACTCCTCCTTATTCTGAGACTATGAGCTGTGTGCCATAGATCCTTGTTAGGCCAATGAAAAAGAGTTCTGTACCCAGCACAAGCAAAATGTGCCTTGTATTCTTTTTCTGACCAGTTAACCAGTACCCTTGCTGTCTGTTGGCTGAGTTCAGAAAGGCACTTCTACTGATTTAGTTGCCTCCAAGGCCTGCACTGGTTTTCTGGCTTCTGCCTGGGATAGGGACTTAAATACTGGCTTGCCTGCCTGGGTCACCTTGTTTTCCACTCTCACCTGAGTGAGACAGATCTTTCCTATTCACCTTCTAAGTTGTCTTTAGCTGGTAAATGATTTTGCCCAGTTGTTATTTTGGCTGTACCACTCTAAAGTTCATTTGGAGGTGAAATTTTAAAGTTGTCTGAAGCAGAATTTAGGAGAACTCAGGCAAGTACCTGCCTTGCTTTGCCATCTTGATTCAGCTCTCTCCTATATATTAAAATTTTTGTTACTTCCAAAGTGGGCTTCATGCATAATTATAGAATTTAGTATTGGAAAAACCTTAAAGATATTCCAATCCAACACCTCTCCTTGAGGAAACTGAATCCTAGAGATTTTAATTCAAATTCTCCTGATCGAGTTACCAGAAACTGGATCTGTGTCCAGAGTGAGTGTTCTTTATTCTTTTTTTTTTAACTTTAAATAAATCAAATTCCAATGCACTTCCTGACTGATTTTATACACAGTTCATATGGTACTTCATTGGTATAGTTGAAAAAACAATGCCACTCTGCTATATTTGTTTATGAAAATTGATTGTCACAGAGATGCAGGAAGATCTCTTTATTCCATTTCATATTTACCTATTATCTTCTTTGCAATTTTACTGAAATATTGTCTTCAATGACTTGTATTAATGGGATTTCAGATCAGGCTATTATAGGCAATTTTTTTTACTCAACTCCTTTTCTGAATTCAATTTAGGAAAATGGCAATGAGAAATTTTTTTTTAACCTTTCATATGCTTCTGAATACCAAAAGGACAAAATATTTCCCAAAGTCACTAATACAAAGTCAATCTGTAGAGTGACCATATCAGTTTAATTGGAAGGAGTGACAAAATCCCTTGCCCCAGAGAATCAATTTCCTCTCATTATTCCATTATTTTGATTTCTTTCTTATGAGTCTTAAAATCTTATGAGGCCAATAGTGAGGTTCAAGCATATTTTAGACAAAGCCTTAAAGACTTTTTCAACCAAAATAGACTTATTATTTCCCTTAATAAAAACTAATCAAGATCATTTTCAAGAAGTTATGACCATATTTTATGAGATTGAGTTTGGGTTTTGAATTACTTGAATCCACTTAATTGCTTTATGAACTTGAATGAATAATTAGATTTTGTGTAACTTATGTTTACTTAGCCATTAAATTAGGAAAGAATAGGGCTTTAGAATGAAAAAGCAGGTTCTATTAAAAGAGACCTGCTCATTGTTTGAAGTCTACTCCTCCCAGAGTTGTTGTGAGCATCAAATGAGATAACAGGAATTTTAAAGCACTTAATATAGGGTCTGGTACATAATCTTATGTTATTAAGTAAATGTTAAGTAAATTAAGTAAATATTAAATAAAATGTTACTTAATAAATGCTGACTCCCTTCTTTCCTTACCTCTGCTTTGAAGGGCACTCAGACTTCATTGAGATATTTATTCCTTGGTGTTTGAAGGATATTTGAAGCCATTATTGAGTATCAAAAAAGAGAAAATATGTTACTATATTTCAAGAAGCATTTACAAACTAAAAGTTACATGTCAGATCTTAAAGATACAAAAATGAAAACAAAGTGTTTTTTTTCCTACCTTAAGGAGTTTACACTCTACGGTAAGGTATGTGTATGGGAAGAGCTTAAACAGATAAGTAAATCCAAATAATTTAGTAAGGCAACAGTAAGTAGAAAAACCATCAATGATGGATCAGTACCATTTATTACCTTTAAGAACATTTCCAGGTCTTCCTGGAATATGGACCAGTAATCAGGCATGATAAGTAACTAGAATATCAGGGAAAGTAGAAGGGTCATAAATATAAAATATTACTATATATTCCACAGTTTTATTTTAATCCTCCCTCCCCCCATAGCTGGCCCCATACATATCTGAGCATCATCATCAGCCATGCCAAACGTTACTTTCTCTTAGCCATTAAAACTACATTCTACTATTCCCCCACCCTCTTTTTGGAGGGGGGCAGGCAAAGCAATAGGGGTTAAGTGACTTGCCCAAGATCAGACAGTTAGTAAGTATGTCAAGTGTCTAAGCCCAGATTTGAACTGAAGTTCTCCTGACCCCAATGGTTGGTGCTCTATTCACTGCGCCACCTAGTTGTCACCCTGCTGTTCCTGTTTTCTAACAGAATGGAAAAAGGAACATTCAGCAGATATAGCTAGATTCTACAAATCCCAAAGAAAAATAAACTTAAATGTTTCAAGGTTCAGGATTAATTTATTTTCTTTTAGACCATTTGAGTTCCAGTAAAATCAAAATTAATTAAATGCCTACTATCTGACAGACACCATCCAAAGTGTTAGGGATACAAAGAAAGAAAAATCAACACTTGATATACCATATTCTCAAAAATCTCACAGTCTATACAAAGAATTAAATATATACACGATGTGTGTGTTTGTATGTATGTATATATGTATATATGCATGCATGTATGAATGTATGTATGTGTGCACATCTGTATCTATAGAACTCTCTTGACAAACAGAAAGAGAGACGAGAAGAGAGAGAATTCATATGGAAGCCACTAAGATTGAGGAATATTGGAAAAGGCTTCTAGGAGATGATAGGATGTTAGGATTATAGGATAATAGGAAAGAGGGGAAATATAAGACCTAAGAAAATTTGAAAAGTACAAAGAGGCTAAGTTGTGAAGAGCTTTTACTTCAAAAAGGATATTTTATATTTTATCTATTGCTCTATTAAGTTTAAATCTACTCCCATTTATTTTAGGTCCTAGATATGTTGTCTAAGATTGTTCCCTCAATGGAAATGCAATGGAAATTAGTTTGCCATTCAAAAATTCTTTCAATTTTTTTTTACATAAATATATTAAATAAGACACCTTTTCTGTTCTTAGAAGATTAAAAATACACTAACTTTAGGGATCTATTTTACATAAATGTACTTTTAATTATGCCTATTTCTATACCTATACCCATACCTATACCTATATCTATAACTACACTTTCACCTATACCTATATTGAGAGAAGGAGACAGACAGCACAGACAGAAAAACACATAAGACTCAGAGAGGCAGAGACAGACAGAGATAGAGACAGAGATGAAGAAACAGAGAGAGAGAAAGGGAAGAAGGGAAGGAGGAAAGGAGGGAGGGAGAGGGAAGAGAGAAAGAATTTTAATGAATAGCATTATAACCATTTAGGAGGTCAGGAGATTCATTTCTCCCACCCACTCCCTCTCTGTCTGTAGGAAGGCAGTCAGATATCTGGATGGTCCATCAAATATGTTAATATTTGTAAAACATTTAGCAAAGTGCATAGTCATATTAGCTGCTTAATAAATGCTCATACCCTTTCCTTCCTCTTCACTCTAACTAAAAGTGATGTATGAAAACTAAGGAAAAACAACTTTCATTATCATAAGGAATGTTGTTAATCAGCAAAAAAAAAATTTGATTATATTATTAGAATTTACCAGTGAGGTACTGCTAAGTTCAAGGGTTTTGATATCCCACTACCCCTAAAATGGAAAATATTTACTTATATGTGTTCATATTATTTTCTCTATTAGAAGGCAAGCTCCTTAGGTCAACCACTTTTTACAATGTTTGCATATCACATACTTTCAAATTGAATGGAATTTCATCAAAGATTAATTGAATTCCATTGAGCTGAGTTGGTTTGGTACATTGCTTATTTTTCACATGTGCAATAATTTCTCTAGAAACCTGAAACACCAGGTAAAAATGCTTTATAATAATGGAAAATTTGTCCTTCCAAAAGGGGAATACACTTCCCCAAATTAAGCAATTTACTTGCTTTTAAAAGGTTCTGACCCTTCATGCCAAAATTCTATTCTTTCCCAATTTAACAGAAAGGAAAATCTATGTTACACACAATTTTATGTTTACTCATATTTTCAAAGCCTATGCAGTGTCATCCAAAGAACACAAAACAAGAAGGCGTACTTACAAAACTTTTAAAGCTTCCAGAAAATGCTGCCAGGCTCCTTTCTGTTCTCCCCTCCTTAATATCCTTGACATTTTTCTGGAATTCAATATCTGATGAACCATATTTTTGACTCATTGTAGACAAACTCTTTTCTTTCTCCTTCCCTTTCATAAACTGACATGTAAATAATAGTTAACTCTGAAATAACAACATATAATTCTGCAATATATTCCAAAATCCATTTCATATTTTAAAAATTTTATAAAAGGTAGGTTTTATTGCATTGTATCATGACCATTCATGAGGTTTGGTGATTCACATTTTCTTTCTAATAACTATGGTAAGTTAAAAACACTAAATTGCGATAATAAATGAATCCTGAATGAACTATTACCATAGAATGATGAGAGGGAAATTTATATCTGTCAATCTATTCCCAGTATAACTAGTCTAAGGGGGCAGATTATTCTTCAAGGAAGCTATGATTATTTCAGTCACCCCAGAAAGTTAATAGTATAATTCCTTTTTTGACAATGAATAGAGAAGAGTTTAATTAGAAAAAAAGAAATAAAAATTGTGCATTATTGACTCAACTGGACCCAGAACCAGCTCTTCCTAAAGGTATGCTGTCAATTCATTTCAATATATTTCCTTTAAGATAATAAAGAATGCTTTATATAATATTGAAGGATATATTTTAATAATCATCTAGCACTTTATAATAACTTAAAAAAAGGAGGAAAGATACATTCAGGAATCTAATCCCAAAATCACTTGGCTAATAGATAAAAATCTAGTCATCATGTATTTGCTCTTGGGAGCTTCAAAAAAGCTTATGGTACTTGCTCATGCCAATGGTCTTTTCATTCATCTGTTACCATTCTGCTTGTTTTCCTCTCTACTGACTTTTAATAATTGAGATTGGAAATTGTGCCCACTCCCTCCTCTGCCAAACAATGACCCTTAACTTCGGTGGCACTAGCCATCTGGAACCATCTGCCCTCTTCTCTCCACATCATTGGAGGCCTAATTCACTGCTCACTTAAAGCTCGGAACTACCATTTAGCTCAGTGGGAGTTTAAAGGAAAGATGAGTGGTAGATTGAGCCCTCATGATCCCCTGCTCATTTCTGAAATGCTGCCAAGATGGTACTTCTACAAAGATGACCAGTATTCTTTCAAGTAGTTATTATATATTAGATGCTACAAATTTCTGAGGAAAAAATAATCTTACAAAGTGAAACCTTGGTGCTTAGCTGAGAATACACACAGATACAAACAGTACAATTTAATAGATTTTTTACAGTCAAAAAGTTACTTTCTACTTTTCTCCTTGGTTTCTTCCTTTAGAGATAAAGACATATGGGAACACAGTATTATGAGAATAACAAATGAGACTGGAAATAAATTATTTAATATCCTGTTATCTCTGACCTCCTCCCCTCAAGAAAATAACCATGTTGGAATCTGCTTCTATATTCTTTCAATTAGGCCTACATGTTTGCACACATAGAGAAAAATACTTGCTCTCTCAAGGACACAAAAGATTTGTTAACTTCTACTGATGGAAATGGACAGACAGAAAGACAAACACAATCATTCAATCACAGAAAGGCAGTGCCCTTTCCAAAAAAGGAAAGAAAAATAAAATTAAGTGGAATAAGAGATCTATTTTTTTTTACCTGATAGACTTCTTTGGCATTCACATGGACCCCTCAGAAATAAAGGAAAAAATGTGTTTAAGAACACAGAATAAAAGCTATCAGATTACATGATAGATATGCATTTTCATGTGCAGTCATCTTTTGTTTTTTGGTATTGTATTATGAAAATGCTTGTTTTATTACATAATTGAAAATTAAATAAATTTTTAAAAATATTATTCTAGAAAACAATTATAATGAAATTATTTGAAGTGTGTGTGCGTGTGTGTGTGTGTATGTGTGTTTGTGTATAGATGGGTCTGTTTGTATTTTGCTGACTACAGACTAAGAACACCTGCCTTAGAAGTATGGTTACTTTGAAAGCATATTTCCTAGCATTAATACTTAGCATCACTATGCTCAGAGGAGAGGCATTGGTGGTGAGGCGAGGTAGTTGTAAAGCATGCTATATGACTTCGGGTTACTTTCTAGGGGTTTATAATTATTATGATGCTGACTAATTGTCACATGGAAATGGTTGTGACTTAAATGACTTGTCCATAGCTACCCATCAGATTTTCTTCTCCACTAGCAATGCCCAGGATTTCCTTAATTGTGAATAGTAGTACAATAGAACTATGGTATTCAGGACCACAGATATCACATGATAGTTCTCAATTACTATCAGAGTAAGTTTTAGAGTATCAATAGCCATATGTGAAATAAAAGCAAACTGGGGCAACTAGGTGGCCCAGTAAATAGAGAGTCCTGGAGTCAGGAGGACCTGAATTCAAATCCAGCATCAGACACTTTGCACTTACTAGCCATGTGAACTTGGAAAAGTCACTCAACCCCAATTCCCTACCTTCCCCCCTTCAAAAAGCAGGAAAAAAAGTGAATGAATTTCAGATTCTGAAAGGCATTAAGATAAACAAAATAGTTATTTAAGATACATTTGTTTTTTCTGTCCTTCTTCTGCCATATTTATGACTTCCCCTAACTTTCCTATCAATTTCAACCACCCAAAGGTGGGGCATAGAGTGTGTAAAATCACAAATTTCCTAGAACCCTGCAACATAGTGTCAATTGTATTGGTATCTGGTGACAACATAAACATAACATCTACCCTAATGTCTAAATAACAAATTTGTAGAGTAGTCCTTTAGAAAAGTTAGCCAGTTCATAAACTAATAGAGGACTCATTATGTACCTATGTGATCATTCTCAGTTGAGCATTCTCAAACCCGGACATACGATATAAGGAAACATCTGGGTCCTGCTTAACATATGCCATAGAGGCAATGCAAAAGTAACTGTGGTTTGAGGCAGGGACATATAAGAGTTTAATAAAGAGCCTCGGAGACCTGGTTTGGCCTTCATATAGCCCTTGAAAAGCAGAACCAAGAAATCAATCAATCCTTAAGGCACATATTAAAACATGCAATGTATTGACTATAACATCAATATCATTGACCATAACATCGATATCATTGACTATAACACTGATATAACCAGACTATTGTACAGTGTGAAAAAGTTTGCAGATCATATACATGATTGTATGCCACTATAGGGGGTGCAGGGGGTGGGGAGGAAGGAGAGAAAAATCTGAAACTCAAGTGATTCTGGAACTGAATCTTGTAAACTAAAAGTAAACAAACAAGTCAATAAAAAAAATAAAAGAAGTGCAATGGTACTTGTCTTGAAGGATTTTATATTTTAATGAAAGAAATAATATGGACAAATGTAAATATAGATATTATATGTAAAATGAATACATAATGTTTCTTAAGAAGTAATGCACAAGAATCTAGATTTGCAGTATAGATCACACATGGCTCATACAGAAGTTACATTTGATCTGAGGTTTGAATTATGTGTGTATATGTGTATATGTGTATGTATATATCTAAATCTACATATAAATATGTCCACAGCTGATTGTTGCCTTCTTGGGATGGGGGAGGAAGAAGGAGAAAAAAAGAACAAAGCAAACAGTGAACAACAGAGAACAAAAAAAACTTATAAGGAAGCAAATAAAAGATGGACAGTTCTCAACACAATGCAATTATTGTATAGGCTTTCTTGAAATGGATGATTGCTATATATTTGCAATTCTCCCTTATGTTCTACTGTGCACATTACATGCTTTTTTCCCTTTTCTTATTTAATATTTGTTTCAATATTCAAATATACAATATATTTCTTTTTCTTTTCTCTATTATATAAGTCTAAAATAAAAGAAAAAAATACGTTAGATATGACAGATCTTTGACATGATTTAGACATAAAGGGTGATGTCATAAGCAAGTTAGAAGAGTAACAAAGAGTCTACCCATCATATCTTTAGGGAGGGGAAGAATTCATGAACAAACAAGAAATAGAGAACACTAGAAAATGCAAAAAAGAAAATTTTGATTATGTTAATTGTTTTTCTCTCTTTTTCTAAATAAATCAAAGAAATGCAACAAAGATCAGAAAAAAAGCAGAAAGATGGGGAGCAATCTTTACAACAAGATAAAGGACTCATTTCTCAAAAATATAGAGAACTGAGTCAAATTTATAAGAAAATTTGTCATTTCTCAATTGACAAATGGTCAAAGGATATGAACAGTCAGATTTTAAATGATTAAAGTTATCTATAGGCATATGAAGAAGTGCTCTGAATCATTTTTTGATTAAAG
The DNA here is from genome assembly GCA_028646575.1 of Pseudocheirus occidentalis. NCBI lineage: Eukaryota > Metazoa > Chordata > Mammalia > Diprotodontia > Pseudocheiridae > Pseudocheirus > Pseudocheirus occidentalis. Next base: position 100,028,140 of record CM053601.1, on the reverse strand, counting down.
AAATGCAAATCAAAATAACTCTGAGATACTACCTCACACTTATTAGATGGGGTAATATGACTGAAAAAGAAAATGATAAATGCTGGAAAATATATCAGAAAATTGGGACACTAATGTACTGTTGGTGGACTTGTGAACTGATCCAACTACTCTGGAGAGTAATTTGGAACTAGGAGCCAAGGGCAACCAAACTGTGTATACCCTTTGATCTAAATTACTACTACTAGGTCTATATTGCAAATAAATCATAAAAAAGGATAAAGGACCTATGTGTGCAAAAAAATTATTGAAGTCCTTTTTCTGGAGACAAAAATATTGGAAATTGGAGGAATACCCATCATTTGAGGAATGGCTGAAGAAGCCGTGGTATATGAATGTAATGGAATACTACTATTGTGCAATAAGAAATGATTAACCCACATATTTCAGAAAAACCTGAAAAAAACTTTTATAAAATGATGCAAAATGAAATGAGTAGAATAGGGAAAATATTGTACACAATATCAGCAACATTGTGTGATGATCAACTATGAAAGATTCAGCTCTTCTCAACAACACAATGATCTAAGATAAGAATACAGGACTAATGAAGGAAAATGTTATCCATATTTATAGAGAACTGATGGCCTCAGAATGCAAATTGAAGCATATATTTTTATGTAATTTATTTTTTGTGTGTTTTCTTATCCTTTTTAATCATTTCCCCCTTCATATGGAACACTTTTGCATGATTGCACATATATAGGCTATATCAAACTGCCTACTGTTTTCAGAAGAAAAGAGGTGAGGGAGAAAAATTTGGAAGTCAAAATCTTGGAAAAGATGAATGCTAATAATTTTATTGATATGCAACTGGGGGAAAATTCTATTAAAAAGTAGATATATTATAATAAGCACATATGTCTATAATATCCATTATTACCTGGAACATATATTCTATAAACTCATTATAGCTTCCATTGCCTGGCACAATGTACTGAATGAGGTGGTTACTTCAGAAATATTGAATAAATACATGCATATAATACATACACATGTATGTATGTATTCATATGTATGTACACATGCATTATTTATGTATATATTCAATTGAATTTTTGATAGTACTATAACATGTAACTTACAAATAATTGCAATAAAATTAATGTGAATATATTGCTATATTGCAATTTTTGAAACTTTTGGAAACATTAAAATAAATAGATGCCTTTAAATATTAAACCAATTAGCCTTACAAAAAGGCTAAATACTAGCAGTCCAATCTACACCTCAGGGGTGTGTTTTCCAGGTTCTGTTTCAATGGTGCTATTGCACTGGAATGTTCTTCCAAAGAAATCTTCTGGAACTCTTTTCTTTATATGAAAACAATGGCAAAAATGTTATACAATTATGTGCAAAATGTATTCTTTTCTATTTTTTTCTCAAGGATTATAATTGAAAGAAGAATGTTCTTCCTTGAATGCAATGTAAATGAAGATGCACTCCCAAGGTTGGAGAAGAAAGTTGCAGTTACAACAAAGTTAGCCAAGAAGTGCCTGTCAAATTGACCACAAAATGCATACCAGCCACATTCAGAAATATTAATATTTTAAGATTACTTCAGGACATTTCCCAAGTAATTCAATATGAAACACCTCTGCCTACTTACAGTATAAATATTTTAAAATACCAATATAGTACAAAGAGGAGGGAGTGTAAGATATTCTAATGTGAATGTATTATCCTTAAGAAGCTGAAATTAAATGGAGTACTTATCATTACTTCAGGAACAGCCAACATGAACTTCATGTTACTTGTTTCCCAACAAAATATAGGAATTCAAATGTGCAAGAAAATTTTCAAAATCATGAGTTTGTCATAATCAGAAAAAAATAACAACAAAACAAAATGAAAACAATAGCAAATCTCAATAGTGCTTAATTAATAAATTATGCCTGTGGCTAGAACAGCAGTCTTCATTTGGCTTGGCTAAAAAAGAAGAGAAATTTTGTGAAAAAGTGTATCTTTCAAAATCTTACACAAAATTTTACTTGATCCTTGATTCTTATTTGCCCCCTGGGAAATTTTATTTCTAATTCTAATTTTCAAAATTATTAGTCTGCAATCAATCCCATTTTCTTAAGTTACTTTAAAAGGAAGGGTATATTATGTAAATTAATCCACTATATATCTTAAAATTGTTGTCACTCTTAATAATTATGCTGCCCAACTATTCACCTTTCTATACTACTTAAACTTTATAAAATGGTTTTCTCACCACAACCCTGTGAACTATTAACTACAAGCTTCTATCATGTTGTTATGTGCACAGTATCACCTTCTCACTGGAGGCTAGCCTTCTAGATATAAGGATATAGCAATGATTTTTCCCAGGAGCCAGGCTACTGCCCTAGGATACAGAGTCTGCTATTAGGTCAGTAGGTCAAGATATGGTCATGACAACTGAGTAATATGCTGTGCCAAGATGTAGAGAGCCTGGCCCTAGAATACAGAGCCTACTACTATGTCACTAGGTTAAGGCATGAGCATGACAACTGCGTAATATGATGTGCTAAGATGTAGAGAGTCTGGCCCTCAGAGAATACTTAGAACATCATCAGAACACCTCCCTTCTATTGGAAATCTTCCTGGCCTCATTTCTCAATGATTCACAAATAATAGGTGTATTTGAGTAATGATAGATAGATATAATACTTGCCTGATATCTACCTTAAAGTTTGTATGAGAGATCCTGTAGTATGGGTCCTGCCTGATCTTCTTCCAGCTTCTGTTATCATTGGCCTAGTCATTCTACCCAGATATTATTTGTTTGTGTCATCTATGAACCAGATCCTTATGTTTAGATAATCCTCACATTACATATATGTGTGTGTATACACACACACACATACATATATAAGTTGAAGCTACATTCAACAAACAAAATAAGTGAATCCAAGCTAAACACCACAAAACCTTCTCTTAGGGTTTTGACTAAACTCAGAAGGACCCTAGGTGGATAAATGGACCCTGATAGAATACATGAGAGGGAAATAGAAAGAATAATAACAAAAACATTCCTTTTTTTATAACATCAAATTGTGTTTGTCTTTGGGAGGAAAGCAAACCAGAGTTTGAGAATGAGGAGGTAATTAATAAATTTGAACAGAGAAGTTTCAGTTGAATGATGAGATTGGAAGCCACACTATACATACTATACTCCCTTTTGTTTCAAAGGAGGAAAAGGAAAGGAATTGGAAGCAACTCTTTCAAATGAATTTTCCAAAGAAGTTAGCCACAAAATTGGGGAGAGATATAGAATGAGAGTGAGTAGGGCTGGGTGGAAAAAAGTGAGGATTTTTCAAAATGGAGGGCATTTTTGTAGGCAGTGGTGAATTAGATGGTAAATAGAAAGAGTATGAAGATAAGTGAGAGTATGTCATAGAAGGTAAAATTTGCAAAAGAAAATGAGATTGAATGGGATTACTTGTGCATGAGGGCAAAGGGTTTTACCTTCACAAAGAGAAGGATTAATTCTTCATGTGAGACAGTGATGAAGGCACCTGGTAGATGAGAGATGAAAAAGAAGAGGAGAATCTAAGCAAATGGCCTCAATGTTTTCAGCAAAATTGGCAAGCTTGTCAGATAAGAGGTATGAGAAAGGGTGTCATGAACAATCTGAAGAGTAATGAAAAGATCTGGAAAAACTACTGAAATGAATGGGACAGAGAATTAATTAGATATAAAAGGAAGTTTTGTTACAGTAAGGGCACATGTGACATAGTGGACCCATTCAGTATGATTTTGTGATTTTCTCTAGCTCCCTTCAATAGCTTGATTGTAGGAGCAAAGGCAGCAGTTGGCAAAATTGATTCATGGCTAAGGCTTGGCAAGTCAAAATAGGTGATATGGTAAGGCTACAAATGATTCAAAAGAATAGGGTAATATAGAATTGATTTGATTTGCCAAGGGGTCAATGTAGGAAAGAGAGAAGAGTGTAACTAGGAGGGGAGAATGGGCTGGGAAGGAATGGAGTTCAAAGATTGAAAACAATTGTGTGGATTAGATGTAAGATATGTGGTCTGCAAAATCACTAAAAATACTGAGATAGAAAGAACTTGTGTCTTGCCCAGAGTCATACACCTAATAAATGTCTGAGGCAGAATTTGAACTCAGGAGAAAAGACTGTCAGCTAGCCATTAAATTCCATGATGAAATAGAAGGAGTATCCTAAAGATCAGGAGACAAAAGCTACCAAAATTTTATTAGGTGGTAGATATGGATTGAGGGAATTTCCAAAGAGGAATACTTTTTTGAATAATAATGGTAGAAGGAAAACCTGGAAGTGCTTGTGGTGAAAAAAAGCATTCTAACTCCCCTTACCATGCCAAGGGAGCGAATTACAAAGAGTGAAAAGTAAGACTGTTAAAAAAAAAGGCCAAGAAGACTGTAACAGTAGGAGGTAGAAGTCTCAATAAGATACAAAGAATGGAAGGAGTAAAAAAAGAAAAAAATAGGATTAGGGCAATTCTGTTACCTGTGCAACATAAATTTCTGAGATTACAGCAGAATGGGGTTGATAGCTTTATTATTAAATATTAAAGGAGATTATGTTGAAGGGAAGAGGAATAAAGGAGCTGAATTCTGAATGAAGACAGTAGGGTTTAAAATTCTTGGGATGGGGATAGGATGCAATCAAGGTATTTGTTAATCATTGAGGAACAGAGGAGAGTGACCTTAGGGTGTAATACTATCAGAGCCTTAGGCAATTCAGACCAGAAAAATAGTAAAGGTAACAATTATCAGTTATAGCCATAGTCAACAACAACAACAACAACAACAACAGCAACAACAATAACAGAGATGATGATGATGATGATGATGATGATGATGATGATGATGATGATGATGATGATGATGATAAACAAGTGCTGGAGGTTAAAGTAATACTATTAGGCAAGAGACCAGGCTGAATAGTTGATGGAATGGTCTTTCTCTTCTTTCTGGGGAATGGTGAAAGATATTTGATGGAGAGATTTTTTTCTCACCTTAACTCAAAAGCAAGCTCTTATGTATGCTTTTCTCCCTCCTTTAGGGAAATTCCCAGGCTTATAAAAGTTATAGGATAACGAGTAAATGTTAGAAATAATGTAATCCATTTATTTGGCTCTAACTGGCTACATTATTGATGTGAAATGTGAAAGCCAAGGAGCCTGTGGGCTTTGATTAAGGGCAAAGGGGTAATATTTAATAGAACCAGAATTAGAGCCCATATCTCAGGAATCTAGATCCAGAGCTTTTTGTCCAAAATCTATCTATTTAGATTCTATGTGCTACTACATATAACATTGCATTCAGAATCTAGACATTACCCTTTCTAGTTAATTGAAGATAATGCTTAGGAGACAAATGAAAGAGATTTTAAAAATTAAGAGGTAGAGTGTTCAGAATAAAAAATATTTAAACTATTTAAACAATGCCAGAATAACAAGTACCACAGAAACAAGAACAACAAACACTGGGTAATAGAATCCAGCAATCTTGGCTAGTGATCCTTAATTTCTTTTTGTCCTTGAACCCAGGGTTCAGAAGTCTAGAGACTTAACTATTTAAATATTGTATATTCAAGTAGAATGTAAGCACCTCAGTGTTGGTTATTTTTTCGTTTTCTCTTTTCTTTTGTCATCATATCTCTATTTTCTTAATATCTTGCACATAGCTCACACATCATAAATGCTTGCTCAATGTTTGAATTGCATTGAACAAGCTGCCTCTAGTATTTCAAAGTATTTCCTAAAATTATTTCATATATTTGAATGTCTGTAGCTGCTAAGGGTACTTAAAAACATTGGCAATAAACTGAACCAAGAAAACCAGATAATGCAAACTAAAAGAACAGCTCATGTTAAACAAATAATTTGATTAGAAATCTTTTAGCAAGAAATTGACATATAATGAACTGGAAACACTAATGAACAAACAGGGCTTTTTTCCTAAGTTGAATGAATTCTTTCCTTCAGTCAGACATAAATCAGATGAAAGAAATTGATGGAAATTTGAGTATATGTTGGGGAATATCCTCCAATTCTGCTTTGTTTGTTTTCCTTCAAAGTGAGATGCAATTGCCAAACTGCCAATCTGACTGCTTCTATGGGTTGGAGAAAGTAAAATACTTTGACCATAGCAACATCAAAAACAAGTTGATTCTAGAAGATTCTGAAAACCATTACAGAGGCAAAAATGAACACTTACTGTATGAGAATCTTAGAAGAAAAACTAAGGGAAGAAATAAAATTACATTTGGTGAATGAAAGGACAACACATGCTGGGGTAATTTCATTTCCTCACATCTAACTCACTTCTCAAACTTATGTAATCAGAATTCCAGTTCCACCACCCAACTGAGTGTTCTCTCCAAGTTTTTCCAATACTCCTAAGTACTAACCCTAAGTTTATGGCCTCTTCTCAGTCTCTGTGATAGTGCTCTCCTCTGGATATTCACCTTCATATGTAAGAGCTCATTTTCATTCTGTTTTGTGGTATCTATCATCTATCTCCCATCCCCTAAATGGGTCAGTTTTCTGAGGCGTCAGAACTCTCTTCTATTATTTCTATACAGCTAATCTCAGTGTTCTAATAAACTCTTCCATATTCAATTATGTTCTCTATCAATATGATTTCCAAATTCCTCCTTTTCTATGATTTTTTTCCTGATCTCTACTCTTACATTGCCACCTACCTGAACAGTAACTTCTCACTGCAGAAATAACCTCTGGTAATTCACTTCACTCTTCTTGGTCTCAATGACATCATCTTTAATTGAGAGAACTAGATTCAATATCTAACTTCCCTTCTTTCTCTATGTTTCTAGTCTTCTTAAGTCAAAATACTACTCATAACTATCAGTAATTAAAACAGTTTAAAAAAAGATGTTTTTTTTTCTAACTTCCGTATTGATTATACACCATTGGTCACCTAGGCATAAACTTAGAATTATACTTGACTGTCCCATTTCTTTCACCTACACAAAATATAATTACTTATCATATCTTGTTAAATTCCACTGCTTAAGAACTATCTCATCTATATCCTACTCTACATTTTTAGCCTCACAGCCAATTTTTTTCTTTCTTTTCTTTCTTTCTTTCTTTCTTTCTTTCTTTCTTTCTTTCTTTCTTTCTTTTTTTCTTTCTTTCTTTCTTTCTTTCTTTCTCTCTGTCTCTCTCTTTTTCTCTGACTCTCATTTTACATACACACACACACACATACATCTTGTTTTTTTTTTTTGGAGTACCACAATAAGCTACTATTTATCTCATTTCTTCTAATATCTCTCCTCTCCAATTCACCCATCATATAAGAACCAAAATCATCATAATTATGTGGAGGTTAAAACATGCGATTTCCAGGATTAAGTTTTTAGTAGTTTTCTATATCCCTCTGAAGAGAAAAAAGAAAATCCTCTGAATGGCCTTTAATGTCCTTCATGGTCTGCAACCAGCCTAGATTTTCAGGATCATTTCATATTACAATTCTTCACAAGCTATATGTTTCAACAACACTGGCCTATTTGCTGCTTCACAACCTTGTCATTCTATCTGTGATATTTATACATTTTCTCAGGCTGCCCACCACACCTGGGATCTCATCCCTGCCTCATTGAATCCTTAGTTTCCTTTGAAGATCATTTGAGGCATTATTTCTTTTAGAGGAATTCTTTTACAATTTCCTTCAATTATTAGGACCTTCTTCCTAGTCAAATTATCTTATTAATTTATTCATCTGTATAAATATTATACTCCCCTGTAGAATGCAAACTCCTTGAGGTAAGTGACTATTTTTGTTGAGGGCTGTTGGGGCTTCCTTTCTGTTCTCAATACATACCGTAGCACCTTGCACAAAGTAAGCTCTTAATAATTGAAGGGAGAGATTTTCTGACTGGTCAAGTACTGGGAGGGAAATGGAGACAGACTAACAGGAGGAGAAAATAAGTAATGAACTAAGAAACTTTGAGAAATATAGGAAGAAAGTTTCATGAGCTTCTCTGTCAGATGGGCCTTATTTAATTGAAATAGGGCTAACATTTCTTCTTATTTTTGGGTTGGAATTTGGATGGAATTGGCTAAAACATTGAGGAGAGAATACCTTTTGAAGAATCACCATGAGAAATGAAATAGGAGATAGGTTCCAAGCATGAGTTAGAAGTCATCCTGTTTCACCGATATGTGGTTTAAAATAATGGTTGTTTTAATTATCTAGGTAACAGGACATATATTAAGAAGTGATTTAACAAGCAAAATGTTTTTAAATGCAGTCTATGGAATCATCAAGAAATAGTAGTGGAATCACAAAAATAAATCTGTACAGAGTATTAATAAGGCATTTTCTAACACCTTTAATATAGAAAAGTATAGTCCTTGATGACATCTGTTTGAGTAGTCACAAGAATCAGAACAGCAACAATATCAAAATTTGTGAAAATGTTAGCCTTGAGGTTGTATTATATAAAGAGAATTATGTTCAATAGACATAACACTATCTGTACCTCCACCCAAATTTAGTTTTTCTTAAAATCTCCTTTGAAGTAAATAGCAGACAATGTTTTTGTTTGTGTTTTATATAGTGAGAAAAACAAATGGCCCTTACAGTTGTAAGGGAGTCAAAATGAGCACCAGATTCATCATAATAATGAATTAAAATGTTCCCACGAAGAAAGTGTTTAGTTGTGAGATTAAGATCACCAGTATCCTCATAGAGTGGGATTACATGATATCATAAAACATGATGACACAAATATTGTTCATTTATATCACTATAAAGTTAAGTTTATTGTGTTACAATCAGTACTAACATTTATATAGTCTGGGCTCAGCATTACTAATTGTCTCCCCATAAACCTATTTTATAGTGATATAAACAGTACAAATAATGCTGTCAAGCATCTGTATTAATGCCTCAAATAAACCTACAAATATATTGTCTGAATATATCCTTTACAGGGCTGATATGCAAAGACCAGGTAGAAAGTGTCCACTGTAATCTGAGATGCAACAACCAGAAAATTACAGTAAACACAATTGGTCTGTCATGTGCATCTCCTTTAATCATTTTGTATCACTCCACTTAAGGAGCATGTGGATTTACTTAATGCAAAATGACTAGATCCAGCAACTAAAACACTTTTTCAGGATGAGAGAAAAAGTACCTGGGTTATTTTATGTCAATACATATTTGATTGGAAAGTGCCCCGATAATTACTTATTGATTCAAAAATTGTTTAGTGTAATCCATTCAAAAAAAATCTGTGCCAGGAAAGAATAAAATGGCATTTAAAACAGCAAGCAATGTCCTTATACCTACTAAAACTCATCACATCAATGGAACAGAAATAAATGTTTGTTCTATACTTGCTGGCTTGTAGCCCAATAAGCATTTTAGATAAAGATTTTCCCATTCATTCTGGTGAAATAGATTCACGATGACCAATCTTAGCCATAATTCCCGACAGTTATATTCCTGACAGTTCCTGACAGTTCCTGACAGTACAATTTCACAATCCCACCTCCTCCACTAAAGCACACTTCAAAGTATTTCATTTTGTGTTCTTAGACAACTTATAAAGTCATAGGGTGAATTATAAAGAATTCTAATAGGTAATGAGAATTATTGCTAAATGCAGGCAATGGAAAATGAGAGCTGATTATTTTTGCATTAATACACAGTGACACATCTGCTACAAAGCAAGATATGTGTTATTATAAGTAGTGGGGTGATCATTTGATTTGCTTTGTGTGGTTTCATTATCACAAAGTATTTTTTAAACAAAATTTGAAAGCCCTTAAACAAACATATAATTTTCTATCTCTTACACGTGAGCATAACAGAAACTCGGAGGAATTATACAATCTATTCAACAGTGGCTTTATAAATCTTCCTAGAATTTGCATAGCCTGATCAGTTCTCACTAATGAGCAACTGCAAGGTGACAAAATTGAAAGTGTGAGGTGATTCTTGTATCCCATCAAGCACATATCTATTCTACTTTTCTCACCTTACACATGATCGTGGAGGGTAAATGTACACTTTCATTGAAGATTACTAAAAAATGCTCAGTGACTGATAAAAACCATTTAAAAAGTGATGATGCTGCAAGTAAAATGTAAGCTATTTATATTGAGTGACAAGTATCCCTGTACCAAATCAGGATCAGAAAGGAGGAGAGAAAACCAAAAGCAAGAGTTAACCTCCACATCTCAACTACAGCATTTTACAAGCTGCTTAAAGAAGTTACCATGGTACAATGGAAAGAACATTAGATCTGAAGTCAGAGAATCTGGGTTCAAATATGGTAAATGAAAAACTGATATTTATTGCTTATGTTCCTTGGGAAAGTCACTTCTAGGACCTCATTTTGCTTAGATCTTAGGGCAGAGACCATATCATGTGCTTCATCTATTGACTTCAGTTTACCTAGGACATTGAATAAAATCTTAAAAGAGGTGCTCAAAATTTATACTAACATGATAAATCTTTAATCACTTATTAAAATTCACTCTTAGAAAGATAACCATACGTTTCAAAACTAAGCTTAGTAATGTCTAGAACTTTTAAAAGTAGTCAGATTATTATTTTTATACATCTTTGGAGCAAAGAAAATTATTTTCTTTCATTTTTTTCGAAGCTCAATTATAGTGCACCAGATTTTCACTTCGAAGAGTGAAGTATTTACTTCACTTAAATAATTATTGAAGAGGTGGAAATGGAAATAAAAAAAGATAATATCTCTTAATCCAAATAGTAAAGAGAACACAAAAGTCCCATTTGTTTTGAGAGGAATGAAAAAGCTAACAATTAAACATGACCACACAAAAAAAGTTAGAGCACCATGTAGCTTAAAACATTCTGAAAGGCTGAAAATTATGAAAATGTAGAAAGATAAAGAATATAGCTATAACCATAATCACCAGGAGATTACAAGGACTTGACAGTAGGGAAGTAATATGAGAGTGGGGGTAGAATTTTCCTCTTGAGAATACATTTACTTTCTACCATCTCAATTCTTTACTCTCCAGCTCTATGTAGAATAATTGTATATAAACTTCCAAAGCCTAAAAGATAAATCTCTGTGGATTCCACTTTTGCTTTGGCTTTTATGTGGGCAAGATCCAGATTGGCTGACAGATCTGGACTTTTATCAAGACTACATTTGTGGTTAAACCATCCTCTATCACCATTGTCTTCTTCTCACTGTGAAGTGCATTTGATTTAGGTACAATTATAGATAATTACAGTGATGAAAGGGAGATAAGAAAAAACTGTACACACACATAAATATGCATATTTATATATATAGTGTATACATTAAGTATATGTAGTATGCATTCTATACATAACTATATGTTTATAATATGTGTTATATACATATATGTACATATACATATGTATGTGCACATGTATGCATGCATGTATGTGTATATGGTCCCATGGTGAGATGATTCTCCTCATTTTATGGTTCATAAAATGGGCCTGAAAGAGGTTATGTGACTTGCCCAGGATCACACATATATCTCAGGTAACTGTATTCCTCCTTCTCCTGCTCTTCTTTCTCTTTTTCTTATTAATCCTTGTTTGATCATCTTTCTTTAGTATTCAAAAAATTTGCATATTATATACTTATAAAAACATTTTCACTGTGAATCTTTAATGCAAAAATCCTTATCAGATATAGTTTATTCATTACCATTTTCTCCAGGAATATATGTGTATGTCTAAATGTATAGCTTTAGATCCATGTGGACAATAATGCTCTACTTCCAAGTACAGATATCCACCTAAGGTGGACGTATATACATGGCTATAAATCTTCAGTGTAGGTAAATCCAAACACCATATTAAAGTCATAGGAAGTCTTTGACTCACAAGACTGTTTTTTTTTTCAAATTCTATTAGACATCATACCAAAAATATCAAAGTCTACCTGGTCTTGTTCAAAGTCACCAGGGAGTAAACCTCAAATATGAGTAGCAAACACAAACTAATATGCATGAGAAAGGTTAAATGGTTTCTGAGGAAGTTCTGGCCTTGGCATTGTTAATGTGAATTTATGAGCTATTTTAACTGAATGAAGGGAAATGCTTCTTACCTATATATAAAATAGGTACCCATTTTCTTTGGAGGAAGCAAAGAGAAACAATGCATTATTATTATTATTATTATTATTATTTTTAAAAAATTAAAAGATTAAAAAAGGTTGTCCCCTCAAGGACCAGGGTAAGATCAACAGGGTAAGATGGGTGGATGTAACTAAAGAGACCAATAATTATAGTAAAAAAAAGTCCAGAAACTTCTTTCAAAATGCATAAATTCTTTCTAAGCATATGTTGACCAGGACCTACTAATAATACCATACAGATGTATTAGAAATCCTTATTCAAAGCCAAGACATGTTTTGTTGAATTTATGGAGATTAAATTTCAATTGAGATTAGTCAGGCTGTATTAATGAAACTCAATTACAACCATGTGAACTTTGACATTTTAGCTCTCTATTCAATAACTTTTTTAAAACAAAATTTGTTCTAAATTAAAGATATCATAATATACTTCCAAAGACAAATCTAATGCCTTTCTTCTCTGACCCTTTGAGTTCATTATTAAAAATATATATATGTATATATATTTTTTTCTTCTTCAAGGTATTGCTCTAGGAATGAGGGATAGGGAATGAACATGAAAAAGGTTTTCTAACATAAGGAAAAAGAAAATATTAATAATTAAAGCTATCAGGTAAGGATTCCCCTAAGAAATGGTGCCTTAACTTACCCTTTGAAGGAACCTAGGGATTCAAAGAGGTACAGGTTTAGGAAAGTGCAAGGGACAATTTGTACAAAGGCATGGAGGTAGGAAATGTATGGGGAGTAGGAAGAAGACTGGTTTGGCTGAATTATAGAGGGCAAATGATGGAATAATATGAAATCAATTGGAAGGATATGTGGGGGACTGTTGCGAAGCTCTTCAAATGTCAAATAGAGAAATTTACTATTATTCTCAGGAGTAAAAGGAAGCCACCAAACTTCTTGGAATGAAAGGGTCATACCTGTGCTTTGAGGAATATTTCTTCAGTTATTTTATGGAGAATGGATCTGAGAAAGGAGAGAAAGTGCACAACATTAGGAGGCCATCACTATCTTTCAATTGAGGTGATAAAATCTGAAAATGGTTGGTCACCACTTGAGTGAAACAAGTGGATAATATCAAGCAAACACAGACAAAATAAAGGTGATTTTGCAAAATTTGGGGTATGGGGGAGGGGCATGAAAGTAAGGGAACAGTTCGGAATGATTTTAGATTTCAAACCATCTACGGATCATAATATCCTTAACAGAAAAATCAAAATTAAGTAGAGAAAACAGGTTTAATGGAGGGAAAATAATGAGTTTCCCTTTGTACATGTTGAATTCGGGATGTCTATGACATTCAACAGATAATTAGTGAAGAGGGACCAGAGTTAAGTCAGGAGATTGGAATTGAATAGGTGGGTTTGTACTTAATCTTTGTAGGACCTGGCAGAATTAAGTCTCACATGTAGAGGTTTTGAGGAGAGGTAATTCAGGTTCAAGGTAACATCTAGGTCTCCCTAGATCTGTAACTACTTAAAAGCCTAGTTCACAAGCTACCACTGATGTATTTAATTTTACTAGTCAACCAGAGGGTAAAAACAAGTCTTATATTCCAAGCAAAATCATTTAATTAAATTGAATAATAAGAAATATAGGCATAGATCATTTTGTAAAGGTGGTATGCATGTTCCCAAAGATATCCACACTTTCTTTGGGAAGCTTAGGCAACAGATATGGAGAAGTTCATATGGAAGAAACACGTGGCTAAGATTTATCTATGAAGCGGCAACTCATGGTTGTAGCACAAAGCCATCAGGGTCATTTGATGATTTTTCTATTGCTCCTCCCGGTAAATGTGCTTCCTACTGATCTTATTTAGACATAATTAGATATTGCTCTTGGGTCTCATCTTTGCATATCTCTGCTACTGTGACTTCTTCCAAGCTTCTTTCTGTTTTCAGCTTCTAGGCTTTCTTTTGTCAGGGTTTACAGGGGTTATTTTGGTTCCTGTCTCCAATGGTATTGTGGCTAGAAAACCTCTCAAAGGGTGTGAATCCACCACTGTGGTCATAACAGACTCTATAATACACCACACCTCCCCAAAGCAAAACAAAAAAAAAGTAGTATGCCCCAAGGCAAAGATTAAGTCTTTTGTATTCCATCCTAGGAAGATCCAAAACAATGTCCCAGTCATCTACTAGTGATGATTTAATTTCTTTATTAAGAATGTTATCTCTCCAAACTCACTTTAGGGGAATTTTGAAGAATAAATATCAAAGACTGGTGTGTTTCTGAGTAGTTGTATTTTTCTCCCATGGGACTTTTTTGGGTCTTGATAAGCTGATATTTATTATTACCAGGAATAAAGCAGGAAAGTCACGTTTTCCCTCTTGCTGAGCTACATTCCTGACTTTATTATATTTATATGTCAGACAACTTCTTCCTTATCTCTGGTTTTTACCTCTCCACATTCTTTCCTCAGTGATTAATTTTCAGTGACTGTAAATTATACGAGTTATGACAAGTTAGGGTAGCTTAGTGGATAAGGCAGTAGGTCTGAAGTCAAGGAGATCTGAGTTTGAATGTGACTTCTAATACTTACGAGCTGTCTGACCCTCAGCAAGTCACTTAGCCTGTTTGACTTTATTCACAGAAGGAAATGACAACAACTTCATTATCTTTGTCAAAAAAAAACACATGGAGTATATTGACAGGGCCACAAAGACTCAGACATAACTGGATGACTAAACAAAAAATGTCATCATAGTCAAGACCAGCACATACAAATTCACATGTATCATAGTTACATAAATTAGCATGCCACTTAGCATAGAAAACACAATTAATATGGTTACCAGTGGCCATAGTGAAGTGCATATGTGGGTACATATAATATAAGGGTACGACATTCAGATGAAAGTTGCATACAGCTAGCCAGAGCATATGACATAAACACAGTGCATTATATGAACTTCACAAGAAATAACTTTAGTTGTGCAGATTTAACAATTAGGCAGACACTAAAATATAAGCTATACCTTCTCAGCGATGCAGAGGGCATTTGTCTTCCTAAAGTGAGGGTAGAGATAGAATTGGATACTTGAAGAGAAAATCAAATTTGGAATAGCTGCTATGGGTCAGGTATTGGGGAGCCATAGATTAATGTGACAGAGCAAAGTTGAGGATGAATAGCATAAATTGGTAGTGGATACAAAAAACCATTTGTGATTTCCTCTAGTATCGCTTTTCAGTAAAGTGGTAGGAGAGATAGTGAATAGAGGAGACCAAAGTCAGGTGCACCAAAGCTTTGTAGTAGGTGATGGAATAACAAGAAGGGGGCATGTTTCCTCTCTAGAGAAAGTCCTCCATCTATATGAGGGAGAGAGGAGGGAATTTCTCAGTTGTGCAAATCCGGGAGAAAGAGAAGGCAAAGATCATATCTCCAGACCATGATCCACGCATCAGAGCAAGAGTAGGTATATAAACACTTTTTCTAAGAAAGAAGGGAATACCTGGGGCCCTTTATTATCTTAACAAATGGGCTAGTCTTCAGGGCATAAGTGTTCAGGGAAGACTAGTGCCTTTGTATGAGGGCTGCCCAATACTTTGTTTTGGGCTGCTTTCAATCTTTGGTGTCTACCTGCCGAGGAACTCTAGTCTGTTGCTGTGAGAAACTGTAGCATGTATAGCAGCCACACCCCCGTAAAATCATTTTGGCAGATAAGTAAAGGATAACTTCCAAACCTCAAGCCTTTGCCTGAATGAGGGAATGTCTATCCCAAGCATGTGGGAATTCCCTAGTAGAATAGTGGGTGTGAACAATTTGTTCCAATGGGCCATGAACATAGCTGAAGCAGGTACTGTAGAGTATTTAGACTTTGGTTAGACATCAAAGATACCAAGGTCATCCACTTCATACTGAGATATCACTGGTCATCTTAACTTTTGTCTTGCTGCTGGACTTAGATGACTCTGGAAGATAAGTGAGGCTGACAAATTCACACAATTCTATCTCATTTAATCTAATTTATTTGCAAGTAAAAAGATATTACCTATACCATTTTACCACTTTTACGTACCTCAAAATCCTGTGGTAATAGGCAAGGGATAAAGCAGCAGGTGGGGGTTGTGTAGTCACAACTCTGAACACAGGTGGCCCAGATCAGAGGATCATCTTTTTACTGGATTAAAGCAGCAGTAGGATTCAGCATATCCTTAGATGTCTAAGCAGATTTTCAAAGAAATATGCTGCATACTTCCTGGCATAGGGACTAATAAAGGTGCCCTAAAAATTGTCCATTTTACCTAACTTATAGTGACCTGCTTACTTCAACAGGCAAAGATCTTTCCTTGCAGTTGAAATACAAAAAAAATTGTGCAAAATCTTTTGTAAAGATGATTCCCTTCACCATTGATACATGAAATGTGTGCATGCTTGTGGATGACACAAAATTCATTAAACCAGAATGATGCATAGCTCATATTACATGAGAACTCCATAGGTATCCCCGTAAAATAGAAACCCTGAGTGAAACAAGGCTGGTAAATTAAGATCAGTTTTCTAAAGTCAGACCTGGATAAATGTTTTATTGGCAGAATCACTGTGATGAGGAATGCTATGCAACTGGTGTAGGTGTTGCATTTTTGTTTTTGTTTTGCCTTTTTTGGAGGGGAAAGGCAGGACAACAGGGGGTTAAGTGACTTGCCCAAGCTCACACAGCTAGTAAGTGTTAAGTATCTGAGGTCACATTTGAAGTCAGATCCTTTGGACCCCAGGGTCAACGCTCTCTCTATTCACTGTGCCACCTAGATGTTCCAACTGGCTTAGGTTTTGCAGTCAAATCTAATCACATCAACAAGCTTTTATGCCTCACAAAAGGAGTGAATGACAACCTTAGAGATATAATTGCCATTTGTAGGAAAATGCAATGCCTCCATCTTCAGTGAGTATACTCTCATCATGATGAACCCTAAAGAAGTCAAAGAAAAATTTTATGAAAATCTGGAAACGCACATCATTAATATGCCAAAAGAGGACAAATTTGTATTGCTAGTTGATTTTAATGCAAGAATAGGCACAGACTATCAAATATAGTAGGGAGTTCTAGGGAGGAGTAGAATCAGAAACAGGAACAGCAACAGTTACTAGTGAAGACTTGGGCATCTCATGAACTTCTCGTCACCAACAATGTCTTTTATTTACCTCGACACAATAAAATTTCATAGTTGTGCTTTTGCAGCAAAAAAATTAAACTTAATAGACTATGTCACTGTAAGGAGAAGAAACAGGGAGGGTGTGGAAGTGATACGTATATGCACACAGTGCCGGAAAGTTCATAGACCCAGTCTCTTTAAGTGAAACATTAGCATTCAACAAAAGCTGGATCCCCTGGCCAAGATGATTACCAGAAGACTTAATGTTAACAGATTAGAGCTCTTCTCCAGGTAGGAAAAGTTTTTTGCTGACTTGGAGGGAAAACTGAGCAAACACATGGGTAGCAAAGCGAAGCAGAAAAGGAGTGAGAAGATTGCAAAGATTTAGTATACAGTCCTGTACTTAGTCCTCTGGGCCAGAATATTCACACACATTAGGAGTGATTTGATGAAAATGATGGAGAAATTCAGAAATTGCTAAATGAAAAATAAGAACTCACAGGATTTACCAACAGGATAGTTTGTCTGTCTCTAAGCAACCAGCATTTAATTCCATCAAAAGTAAAGTACAAATGAAATTTAGAAAGATACAGGATTTTTGACTCAAAAAAGGGCAGATGAAATTCAGTTTTATGCAGATAGTAACAATCCAAAACACTCTTGTGAAACTCCAAAATCTATTTATGGACAAAAGATTTATGTGGCAACTCAACTACTCAGCAACAATGGAGTTACATTGATTAGTGATAAGGTTATAATCCTGTAGAGAAAGGCTGAACATTTTCATTGTGTTTTCAACAAACCATTATTACCTAATCCCGATGAAAGTTTACCACAAGTTAAAATCAATCCATCTCTAGCAGAACTTTCAACTGAAAAAGAAGTTTTGAATACAATTAGTTTCCTCTCCTATGGCAAAGTATCTGTTGCTGCTTATATTTCAGCTGATGTTTACAAGTCAGGGGGATCACTCCTCATACAAAAATTGAATAAAATCTTCTGGATTATAAAACAAGAGGAGATTATCATCCAGGAGTTCAAGGATGCCTCCATTGTCCATTTCTATAAAGGAAAAGGGAAATAGGTTCTCCTGTGACAATCACAGAGGGGTCTCTATTTTAGACAATAGTGGCAAGATTCTTGCCAGAGTTCTCCTTAGCATATTCATTCTTCATTTAGCAGAAAGTCATCTACCTGTAAGACAGTATGGCTTCAGAATTGACTGAGTAATAGTAGATACTGTGTTTGCTCCCCAACAACTCCAAGAAAAATGCTGGGAGTACAACACAGGTCTATATACAACATATGTTGATCTAACCAAGGTCTTTGATACTGACAGTCATGAGGGCCTGTGGAAGATAATGGCAAAATGTGGTTGCTCAGTGAAGTTCATGAGTATGATACACCATGAGTCCAGCCTCTGAGGCTAAGATGGAAGAGAGTATGTGTCAACATTCAGCCACTTTTGCTAATTCTGACTGGAAAATGAACACCAAGAAAATGAGTTCTCCATCATCCATACATGGAACCATCATTTGTAGCAATGGAGATAGCAAATGTAATGGATAAATTAATTTACCTTGGTAACACACTTTCCAGGGATGTCCTCATACATGTTGAGGTTCATGCATGCATTGCCAGAGCTAGCTCAGTGTTTGGGAAGCTCTGACAGAAATTGTGGAAGTGAGGAGATATTAGACTGACTATGAAAGTGAAGGCCTGCAGATCTGTGCTGGCCTCATAGTTGCATGCCTGTAAAATTTGAACAATATACCAGTAACATGCCACAGAACTATATCTTTTTAATTTCATTTGTCTTAGGAACATTCTGAAGATTACCTACCAAGGTAAACTCCTTTCTCAAACTGAACTGCCTGGCATTCAAACTATGGTAGAAAGCATACCTTCAATGAGCTGGTCATGTCATTCAATGCCAAATTAATGTGTGACTAAAAGACTATTTTGTGGAGAACCTCCACAAGACAAGCACTCACACAGAACTCAGAAGAAGCAATGCAAAGACACTCACAAGGTTTCTCTGGAGAACTCTGAAATCAAATGTGAGACATGAGAGACACTGGCATCTGACCACCCAACATGGCGGGCCTGCACCAAAGAAATACTATGCTTTATGAATAGAGTAGAATTGCAGTAGCTCAAAAGAAATGCGAGATGCACAAATTTAGGAAAATTTCCAAACCAAATGTTCTTATGAACTATTTGTGCCTAATCTGTGGTAGATGCTAGTGAGTTCATATCAATCTGATCAGCCACAATCAAACATACTGTACATGGACCTTATCATGCCATCTTGGCTCTCTTTGCATATGAAAGACAGCAACCAGTTCCTCAGAGCTTTGTTCTGTTGAGGAAGAGAAAAAAAAAATTCAATGAAACTCCCCTACACTGACAAGAACACTGGGCTGCTCTAGGGAGGAGGGATTCTTCCAAAATAGGACTTACTTTTTAGTGCTTCTAAGCACATTTTAACTAGGAAAAGATGATTTTTAGGGCCTTAAGCATTACGAGACTCAGAACTGGGGACTGCCTGGTTTCCATTTATGTGAAAACTTGTTTACATATTCATTCAATCAATAAACATTCATTGTTTACTGAGCTCCAGGCACTGTGCTAAGGATAGGGGATACAAGCAGGGAAAAGAAATAAATATTTCTCAGCTCTCAAGAAGGTTAAAATTTAATGGGGGTAGAAAAGGAGATGGTTGAATACATCCTTTTTTGGGGTATGATGTAGAAGTCCAAAGAAATCCAAAAGCAGTATAGATTGTGGGAAATGAAGAGAATAATAAGATGAGTTCCTTTCTTAGAAAGATCCTTAAGCTTATAGCCTTGCCTTCTAGTGGTAGATTAAATCAGAAGGGTAGAGGTGCTAATTAAATATGATTATTGGGCAGATTCAATCTTGGAGGAAAATGAAGTTTTTCAGTGAATTTCCTAGGGAAGGAAGACATGTTGTGGAAATGTAGTGCAATGATAAGTTTAATAGCAAATAGTAGGAAGAAGGGGGAGAAGAGTGGAGCAGGGTGCTAGGATCTGGCCCCCTTCTTAACAATGCAGTGTCACTACTCCCAACTGATTTTGCCTCCTGAGCTAGAATTCCTAATCTTAACTCAGTTGGGGATGACCCAAGGTTCAGAGATTAACAAGGCAGAAATAACAAGACCTAGGAGGTAAAGCATTTGAAAATAGAAGTCAGGGCACCCACAAAATATTTGACTATGGTGTAGTGACCTTGAAGGGAGCTAAGTAAAGCCAAGAGACAAATGATGGAGTGGAAGAAAATGGTTTAGTACAATAATTACAGTCTTTATCTTGACACACTATCCTGAGAAAGGGAAATTTAAAGGTTTTAGTCAGAAAATCCATTAAAAAACTTTTATTGAAGACCTATGTGGGAAATATCAATGTAGAAAATTTATGAAATACAAAGATAACCATTCCAGGAGAATTTTAACTTACTTGAGAGCAGGGATTATTTAATTGCTGTCATTATACACCACTCCCATGCTTAGCACATGTTTTCCTGGAAAACAGTAGGCTTTAATATAGAGTTGTAAATTGAAGTAAGCAGCCATGCCCTCAAAAAGTTTATAACTTAATAATAAAGAACAAGTTATACTGTTCACTTTTATACAGAAATGGAAAGTTTTACCATTTTGTGTTAAACCTCCATTGAAAAGTCAGAAACTCTAATAATCTAATAATAATAAACATTCCCATATTTACTATCTGCCAAACATTGTGTTAAGCATTTTTAAATTATTATCTCATTTGATCCTCATGACAATCCCAGGAGATAGGTTATTTTCTTATTCCTATTTTACAGATGATGAAACAGAAGCAAACAAAGGTTAAGTGACCCGCCCAGGGTAACATAGCTGGTAAGTTCTTGCCATTTAATTGCAACTAAGGACTTTCTAACTCCAAATTTAGCATTATAATAAGAAATAACATTTATGTAGATCTTACCATATGCCAGACAGTATGCTGAGCATTTTAGAATTTTTATCCCATTCTATGTTTGCAACAACCCTAGGATATACATGTTATTATTGTTCCCATTTAAAAGACAGAGAAACTGAGGTCAATAGAGGTTGAGTGACTTGCCCAAGATCACACAGTAATCTGAGACCAGATTCAATCCAGAGCTTCCTAACTCCCTGTCCCATTGTTATAACCCTATACCACCTAGGTGCCTCATAAAAATATTTCCTATTCTTGACTACTAATTATTCCATATCATTGTGCTTTTTAAATAAAAATCTACACACTCTGTTTTTCATTGTGAATATCATATTTTCCCTATGTGCTTAAGTGTAGTATAGAGGAAAGAGAATTGACCTGAGAATCAAATTCAGGCTTCAGCTTAGTTCCCTGCAGATCATTTGAGTTCTTGGTCCTCAATCCTATCATCTATAAAATGAAGGGGACTGGACAAGATTCCCTTTAATGTCTCTTGTTACTCAAAAATTGTATAGTTTCCTAGTGCCATTAAATATTTTACATATGGAACTATTTTATACTTACCAATTAGTAGAGTGACAATCAAACAACCAGAATTCTACACTACCTACTTTGTGTCAGGCACTGTGGCATGTCCTGAAAAGATGAAGAAATGAAGTTAAATAGCTCCTGTCCTAAAATCACATTCTATATTGGAAGACTACACATACATATTTAGTTATGTACAAAACACATAAAAAGCAGAGAGAGATATATTTCAGGTAGATGGCGTATGAAGCAAAAGGTACAAGAATGAATCCCATATAGAAGGTTCTATTTGATTTTAGTCGAGAAGGAAAACAGGAAGTCCATGAGATGGAAGCAAAAGGAGAGTGAATTCCAGACATTGGATACAGCAGTTCAAAGAAGCAGCAAGATGGATAATTTAGCAAAATAATAAATAGGGGTAACATCTGGAAAGGTCAGTTCATGACCTTCAGAACATTGCAGTTCATGACCATTTGGTACTATAAATGTGAAAAATGAAAAGAAAAAATTAAAGTTAATTTTATTAACTTATTTTAACTTATTTTATATTTATTAACTTATTTTTATATTTATTTATATTTATATATTTATTATATTATTATTTTATAATATAATATATTTATTATATAATATATTATTATTTTAATATATATTTATTAACTTATTGCCTAGAGGCAATAAGGAGCAACTGGAGTTTATGGAGTAGGGGGATAACGTAGTCACATCTGTGCTTTAGGGATGTCTCTGTAGACATTGGAGGGAGAATAGACAAGAAAGGGTAGAGAATGTGAGAGTAAATAATTAGGTAGGCCTTGCAATAATTTAAGTGTGAGTGGATGAGGGCCTAAACTAGTTGGCTATGAGTAGAGAGAAGGGGACAGATGTGAAGATCTTGGGGAGAATTAATTAACAATATTTGGCAACAAATTCATTATGTGGAAAGTAGTGTTAAGGATGCAACTGGGTTTCTGAAGTTGAACAAGTAGAAAACTATTGGTGACCTCAACAGAAATAGAAAAGTTCAGAGGAGGTGTTGTTTTTTGGGGAAAAATACTGAGTTCTTTTGCAGATAAGTTGAGCCTGAGATGCTAAAAGGATATATAATTCAAAGTGTTCAATAATCAATTGGTAACATGGACTTGTACTTAAGAAAAGGGAATTAAACCTAGATAGATAGCTGAGGGAGTCATCTGTACAGAGATGTTAATTTAACATTACTATGATTTGTAGAATGTTATGACATTTTCTTTTATAGAGCACTTAATTATTGTACTTGTGGTACATCAAGATAGAAATTAAAGCTCTTACAAAGTGAAGACAGATTATCAGTTAGTGTATTTTCAGCTGGTATGGATGGAAACAGGGCAGATGATTTGAACAGTCAATTTCACTTCCACAACCTTTTTTCTTCACCTTTTTTTTTAAATTGCCTACATGGCTACTAGCATAGATTACATCCTTGCTGCCTGTCCCCGATACCAGGGCTTGATGAAGTTTAAATGTCAAATACAAAAGTATGTATTTCATTGTAAAAATAAGGAGTCTATGGAGCTTAGTGAACCATGGAATGATATAGCCAAATATGTTCTTTATGAATATGATTTTTCTATTTTCAAGGACCAAAGCCAGGGCCATATCCCTGAGAAACTCCACCAGAGAACTCATTCCATGTTGACTCCAATATATTCATCTGAATTATTTGGGTTACCCATGTAAATCGTCAGCATTCCTACATGTTTTTAACAAAGCCCAACAGCAAGGAATAGAAAGAGAAATTCTATTTAAAGTTACTGTCAACATTATAAAATATTTGGGAGTCTAACTGCCAGAACAAACCCAGGAATTATATGAAAACAACTACAAAACACTTTTCACACAAAGAAAGTCAGATCTAAATAATTGGAAAAACATCAGTTACTCATGGTAAGGTTGACCTACTTTAATAAAATGACCACTTTACCTAAATTGGTTTGCCTATTTAGTGCCATACCAATCAATCTACCAAAAAAATTTTTATAGAGCTAGAAAAAATGAAAATAAAATTCATCTGGAATAAGAAAAGGTCCAGAATATCAACTGAATTAATGAAAAGCAATGCTAGGGAAGGTGGCCTAGCCATGTCAGATTTTAAACTGTATGATAAAGCAGCAGTCTTCAAAAGTACTTGTTACTGTCTGAGGAACAGAATAGCAGATCAGTAGAATAGATTAGGTACATGAGACACAGTAGTCAATGATTATAGTAATCTACTATTTGATAAACCCAAAGACTCCCAGTTCTGGGATAAGAATTCATTATTTGACAAAAACTGCAGGGAAAACTGGAAAAAAAATGTGGCAGAAACTGGGTATAGACCAACATGTTACAACCTATACCAAAATGAATTTTAAATGGGTGCGTGATCTAGAAAAAAAGGCTGATACTGTAAGCAATTGAAGAAAGCAAAGAATAGCTTACCTGCCTGATTTATGGAAAAAGGAAAAAATTTACACCCAAATAAGAGAGAGAGGATTACAAAATGTAAAACAGATAATTTTGATTACATTAAACTGAAAAGTTTTTGTACAAACAAAGCCAATGTAACCAAGATTAGGAGGGAAATGGAAAATTTGGAAAAATTTTTTTATAAGCAGTCCTCATTTCTAAAATATACAGAGAACAGAGTCAAATTTAAAAAAAAATACAGGTCATTTCCCAATTATTAAATGGTCAAAGGATGTATGCAGGCAGTTTTCAGAAGAAGAAATAAAAGATATCTATAAGCACATTAAAAAGTACTTTAAATCATTATTGATTAGAGAAGTACAAATCAAAATAACTCTGAGGTAACACATCTCACCAATCATATTGGCTAAGATAACAAAATAGAAAAATGATAAAGGATGGAGAAGATGTGGTAAAATTGGAACATTACTGCATCGTTGGTGGAGTTGTGAATGATTCAACCATTCTGGAGAGCAATCTGGAACTTTTATGGCCCAAAGGGCTATAAAAAGTGTATAACCTTTGAACCAACAATACTACATCTAGGGCTGTGTCCCAAAGAGATAATACAAGGGGGAAAAGGTCCTGTACATTAAATATATATATATATATTTATAGTAGCTCTTTTTGTGGGGGCAAAGAAATGGAAATCAAGAGAATGTCCATCAATTGGGAAATGGCTAAACATGTTATGGTATATGAATGTGATGGAATACTGTTGTGCTATAAGAAATGAGGAGCAGACTTGCTAATATCCTTGAAAGGCTTATATAAACTGATGTTAAGTGAGAAGAGCAGAACAAGGAGAATATTGTACATAATTATAGACAAATCGCATCTGTGGTGAATGATTTTAATGGAATGGATGCATTTCAGCAATGCAAGGTTGTAAGACAACTCCAGTGGACTCATGATGGAAAAGGCTTTGATATCCAGAGAATATTTAGAATCTGAATGCAAATTAAAACAAACTACTTGCTCTCTGTCTCTCTGTCTGTCTCTGTCTCTTTCTGTCTCTCTCTGTCTCTGTCTATCTTTTACTCTTTCTCTCTCTGTCTGTCTCTCTCTTGCTTTGTTCCTTCTTTCTCATTCATTCCATTGGTTATACTCCTTCTTTACAACTTGACTAATGTTTAATATGAACATATTTGTAGAACATATATTGAATTGTGTCGCCATGTGGGGCAGAGGGTAGGAGAAGGAGAGGGAGAAAATTTGGTACTCAAAAGCTTGTGGAACTGAAGGTTGTTAAACTTAAAGTAAATATATAAATTAAATTTTAAAAAAGAATTATTTGGGTTAATGTATACATTCATTCTGATTCAATAATCATTGAACAAATGCCTTTGCTCCATTAATAGTCTGCCTTGCAATGTTCCTACTTACCATTTTATATATTGTACCATGTCAATTAAATAGCACATTTGGGGAAGAAAACATAGCAGATTTATAAATTCAGAGTAGGAATTCAATAAGTATTCAATAACTGTATTGAAGAATTAACCTCTATTTCAAATATCACTTAAAACCCCACTATATCTTCATAGTAAGCAAACACCGAGATACAGAACGAATTTTTAAGTTTCATGCTGTGGTAGAAAATGATCTAGGAATCAGGAGAGAACTTGGTCCAGATACCACTTATGACTAGCTTGATCAAATCACTTAACTAATTCTAGCCCAGTTTTCTGCATCTATGAAAATACTACAAGCCATTTAATTTGTCTAGGCCTTGGTTTCCTGAACTGCAAAATAAAGGATTTGACTTGGTAGCCTTCCAGATATAGGTATAAGATTGTCATGCAGGTCTCATGAGACGAGGTATGCAAAATACTTTGCAAACTTTCAGGACTAGATATAAACGTCAAATGTTAATATATCATTGTAGTAAAATGATACATGCATGGTGCATGAGTACAATGTCTTTACTGTGTTAAGTGCTTGAATATACTTGATGTGTGTATCCATTAATGGATGACATTGTCTGCTAACAGCTGAGGAAGTGAAAATTTTCTAAAAAATCAAACTTAGTTAAAACACATTGGGGAGGGGGAAAAACCTTTAGACAGATGGCAATTAAGGGCAATGAAGTAACTTCCTGCAAAACAAATATAAAAGACACCATTAGCCAAATGGCAAGGTTCCACACTTAAAAATTCCACTGAAATTTGGAAGCAAAGATTTAGAGTAGTTACACTTGCTCAAATTCATTACCCATACTTTACCTAGTATTGATTCCATCTGCAGAATTATGAATGAAGAGGTGGCCTTGTTGCCTATGCTCATATTCCACCTCTGACACATTGGATTATATGAGTTTGGGTAAGTCAATTAACCTCTCTCAGCTCAAGGACATGTTGTAAAGATAATAAGTTGCAGAAAAGTTGCCTATTATCATTGGAAGAAACATTCATCACTGGGATTTGCTACATCAATAAAATTAGAAATGTAATTTCTAACCTTATGTATAGATCAGGGATCCTTATCCTTTTTTTGTATAATGTACACCTTTCATTGTCTGGTGAACATTTCTCAGAATAAAGTTTTTAAATTTCATATATATGTATGTTTGGATGAATGTATGTATGTATGTATGTAAACAGAGATAGAAAGAGCACTAATTACAAAGGAAACCACTTATATTAAAACATAATTATCAAAATGTGTTAAAACCTCAAATTCATCTATCCCAGGTCAAGAACTCATATAGGAATAAGGAAAGAGAACTTTGAGTCTGAGACAACCACAATTAGCTGTATGCAGCATGATTCAGAGGAAAGGGTTCTAGATTTGGGGTCAGGGATCCGGGATTCAGATTTCCATTCTGCCCTTAGGATTGGAGTGACCTTGGACAATGTATTTCCAAGCCCGACTTCCTCATTTGTAAAATAGGGCAGCCAAATTAGATTGTCTTTTAAGGTTCTTTCTATTTCTATAGCTATGATCCTTAGAAATGAGCTTCCTAAAGATACAGCTTCATTCCAAAGGTCAGACTTATAAAAATTATCTAACTTATATACATGGCTTTTTAACAGCAGAATACCTCAGTGCAGAAAACATTGCACTGGAAATGAGAAAACACTGACTTTTCTTGAAAATGACTTCTGTATGACCCTTGCATATCAATTTAGCCTCAGTTTCCTTACTCGCAAAATTGAGATAATAATATTGACTATTTCACAGAGTTATTGTGAGGATCATATAAGGTAATGTAGGAAAAGTTTTTTTTTCAAATAGGAAAGGATAAAAAGTGAATCAATATATTAATATAAATGTTATTTTAATCCAGAACATATTTATATTTTAACACTTCCATTAAAAATTCTGTTAAGAATGAATACAATGTTTTTAAAGTGAATCTTACATGTTAATATTTTCTGTCTCTCTATGTGTCTGTTTCTATCTGTGTGTCCAGCTCTATGTGTCTGTTTTCTTCTTTGTCTCTGTGTATTACTGTTTTCTGTCTCTCTTTTTGTCTCTGTCTTTGTCTCTATCTCTTTGTCTCTCTCTGTCTGCGTCTCCTCGTCTCTGTCTCTCCGTCTCTCTTTCATTAATTCTATCATCTTTCAAGTTCCACTGTTTCTCAATTTGTCATGTTCAACTCACACTTTCTTACCCTACACATAAAATTTATTAAACATTTTGAAATAATCCTTGTTGATCATCTTTAAGGGCATTGACACCCCCCATTTACACTTCTAAATTCTTCTCCAATTTAGGAATACAGGCATGTATATATTTTTCCCTATAATTTGAAGTAGTTCTAAAATTAAAATAGTCTTGAAAAAAATCAATTTGCTCTTCTTGTAAAGTATAGCTGGATTTGTTTATTGAATTTTTGGAAAAGTCACCTTTTTGCCTAGATTAAATATTGAATTTTTGACTTTTTTTTTAGAAACAGAAGAGACTAAAAATGTATTTATATTCAAAAATGTTTCCTATCACAATTCCATAGCATTTGATACAGTAAAAGTCACTTTACCCCTGAGGAAAGAACACAAAAGAAGACAGTGGCAGAAATGTTCAGTTCAATGGGTTTGCAAAAAGGTTCTCAAGATAGGAGCTTTTAATTCTGTAGAATAAAAGAGATCTATGAGAATAGTAATAGAATGCAATGATAACTCACAATTAACAAGAAGAAATTAAATTAATAGAAGGCACTTTGAATTCCTCAGACAAAAGTTACAAAAGCCATTATTACACAAATTTCAAAGGAAAAAATGGAAACAATAACAGGGATATCCTACAACATCCCTCTAAGGATGGATCCAAAAACATATGATATGGGAGCAAAAGAAGAGGGAAAAGACCTTTGCAGACACCTATTAATACTCAGTAACCCTTTCTTTAATTAATAATAATTGATTTTAATTAAAGCCCTTTTCAAAATAAGCAGTCACTATGACTTTTTACTTCCTTTTTCAATGATCCAAAGTATATAACACAAGGAACCAAAGAAACAATAATATATGATGAAGTTTAATGTGTCATAACTGCCAAGGAAGCCAACATAACTGTAGGCTATACTAAGAGAGTCATAGTATTTAGACTATGAGAGGTGATGTAGAGTACAGTACACATCTGGGTAGTGTGTCTTCTTCTGGTTTGTATATTTTAATAAATAAATAGGCAAACTTCAGGATGTCTAGGAAAATGCCTAAATTTTAAAATGTGGGCCTTTAGAACATGGCCCTGAGGAATGAGGGAGTATTATCCTAGAGAATAGAAGGCTTCAGGAAGAGGATAAAAGTTGTCTTCAGTATGGGTGCTGCAGACTAGGAATCGAAAATACTCTACATGATCTAAGACATGAAAACTAGGAGACATGAGTGGAAATTGCAGAAGTGTGGATTTATCCTTAACAAGGTCATGTTTCTTAGGTATTGAGCTATCCAAAAATAGAATGGGCTTCCTCCAGAAATAAAAATGCTATTCTTTACTATACATGTTTATCTCCAGCAAGCAATCACAATACACAGAAGAGATTTTTGAGATATAGTTTGAACCTAATGGCCATGGAGGTGTTTTCCAAACCTGGCAGTATGTGGATTTCATGTAAAAGTTCATGTTAAAAAGACAGAAACATATATTACTCTAGCTTTTCATTGTTAAGAGTCTATGGTTGTTCTGGAGAGCACTCTTATGATTTTAGAAATACCCATATTTCATGACTTGGTTTTGCTTTCCCATTGATGAAAGTTACTGAGGTTGAGGATTTCTTTTTAATTTTCCATCAACAAAATGATCATCATCATTTTCATTATATTCAGATTAGATGAATAACGTTTCCTTGGCCGATTTGACTAATAATAAAAGTTTGCCTAACTATGGATGCATAAAGTACTATGACAGAAGAAGGGTTTTCGCACTTATTTAAAATTAATCTTCTATCTGTTCAGAAACTTTTACATTCCTTGTCGCTTTCTACTGCAACAAAAATATTCCTTTTTAAACGCATTTTTTTTACTATGTAAGTTGTTTGTGTTAAGTATGTTTTAGGACAATTCATAAGAATCTTGTAGCTAAACAATTATGTTCAGGGTTGTGGAGTAATGTCATTTTAATTTTTATTCTAATTGTTCATCCAATTCAGTGGATATATTCTGTCAGATAAATGTGAATACTATTTGATTGGCCTTTCAAATCAGAATATTTATGGTGCTGTTTGAGCTACACAGTATAAAGATAGTCTTAAACACAAAGATTGTGTTAGACAAATGAGCAGAAAAATGTGTAAATGATAAAAAATCTTGTTAATTCTAGAGTAACAGGTCATCTTTTTTTTGTTTTTAAGTTAGAGTCAACAATTTATAAATATGAGATGAAAGAGTAAAATAATGAATGGCTTGAAAATCACAAAAGTGTGATTTGTGTATCAGTGCTACTACCTGTGTGATTTGGGACAAATCATTTAAACAGTCTGAGCCTCAGTGTCCTCATCTCTAAACCAAGATCAACCAAGAACATATCTAAGTTTCCTCACTGCTCTAAACTTGTAAAATCTTCTGCATTTTTAAGTTATTTATAAGACAGTGAGCCAAGTTTTTTCTCTTTTTCATACAACTCATCCCCATGCCGTCATGTACATGCACACACATGAATGCAATACAAGTTGTTGCTTTAGAATCTTTTGTTTTTCCAACTGAACTTCATAGTTTTAATAATCAAGATGATTCAACATCTCATTTAATATGTTCAAACTATATCTGGAAGTACTAGTCTTCTGTGAAGAATAGATCACAGTTATACTAATTTTCAAATATTTGCTATTTTCTTAGCGTAACTGGCATTAATTCTTAAATTCACCCAATTACCTTGCCTACCACACTCTCTTGGTAGAAAAATAAGTTTAACTCTCTTCATAGAGATGTTGAAAAGGTCTATTTATGTCTTTATAAAATGTGCAGAAATGTGTGCAATCATGAGGGAATGTCTCAAATAATTTCCCTAAGATATAAACTTCTCTGTCATCTTCAGAAATTCAATTACACCTTGTTTTGCTATCCAGTGTTTTTGCTTCATCAGTACAACATCACATGATATATTCCTTTTTTGACTTTTCAGTGCTTAGAAGAATTAGCAAATTAAAGTTCAAGAACATAAGTAGTTTCTTTAAAGATTCTGTTCTGAATAAAAAGCATACAAAAATTCTTCAAGTTACTAATAGTCATCGAGATGCAAATTAAAACAAACCTGAAGTTTCACCTCATATAGATCATTTTGGCAACAATAACAGAAGAGGAAAATGATTCATTTTGGAAGAGATATGGGGGATTGGGTCACTAATGTATCATTCAGGGAGCCATGAATTAGTTCTGTTGTTTTGGAATGGAATTTGGAACTTTGCCCCATAATTCACTATGCACTTAAAATAGGCATAATCTTTGACCTAGAAATATGATGACTGTATTCCAAAGAGTTTAAAGATAGATGAAAAAAGTATCTATAAAATATTTATAGGAGCTTTTTTGTAGCAAAAATTATGGAGACTAAGGGGTACCTGCACATTCTGGAGTAGTTAAACAAATTGTGATATAGGAATATAATGTAATACTGCTGTGCTGTAAGACATACTCAATGTGCAATTTTAGAATTCTTGGAAGAACTCTATGAACTGATTCAGAGTGAAGTGAGATGAGCTGAGAGAATTATTTCGATATTTACAATAATACTGTAAAGAAAATTTTTAGAACTTATTAATGCCAGACAAACTATTATTTCAGATGACAGAATATATATAATTTTTTTTGGTCATCTTCCTGCTAGAGAGGTGAGGGATTTAAAATGAAGACACACATTTTTGAACATGGCCAATATGAGATAATTTCTTTTCCTTTTCTATGCTTTACTTGTTTTTAATAGTTTTCTCTTTCTTTTTTCTTCCCTCCCTCCCTCCCTTCCTCCCTTCCTTTCTTCCTTCTTTCTTTCCTTCCTTCCTCTCTCTTTCTCTTTCTCTTTCTCTTTCTCTTTCTTTCTTTAATACTAAATGAGAGGAGAAGAGAATGGAGAAAATGAATGCATACCCATATTCAAAATAGCAATATTTACAAATAATAAAAAGTTTTCTTGTCATTATATGTGTTCAACTATGTAAATGTATTCATTAATTTGCTTTTTTAATATTAAATATGAGCTTTCTAATGCTATCATCCTCAGTGAGAATTTTGGCCAGAAAGACAAGGATGCCTGCATGAGGATACATTTTCCTATCACTATCTGCCTTCAATATATTGCTAATAATTTTTTTTAAACAACACAAAACCAAATACTCCAAAAAACAAAAACAAAAACAAAAATATTTTATATTCAGATTTTTTTAATGACAAAAAATGTAATCTAAGTACTACTACTCAATATTCTATTTCAAAACAATGAGGAAATTGCTACTTTACATTAGAACCTTGAAGCATGGAAGTACTGGTAGGTCAGTGAAATAACATCTGGATTGAAACAAAAGGCATGGTCATAAAACATGCTGTGAATATATTGGTGAATTTTTTTTTCTTAAAAGTATATAAAAATCCAAGCAGAATTAGATGTTTCAATCTATCATAAAGAAGAATTATATAAAAATATCAAAGACCTAAATAGTCCCTTTTGGATTTTGCTTGGTGTCTTCCCCATGATTCTTTGTTGTAAAATAACAATGACCTCCCTATGTTTGTCTTAAGCATAAGTGGTTTCTGGAAAGTCAAAAAGAATTTGTGGGGCAGGGAGAGGAACGCTGAAGCAAGGCAAGGATAGTATTTATGAAAGAAAAGTTCAGTTGATTAAAATAAGTGGAAACAGTAGAGTCCTTTGTTTTAATCAAGCAAATGCTGGACAAACCCATCTTGTTTATGACTGTAATCATTAGAAAGGAACTTCACATTCACATTGTTATATGGCTCAGATCCAGGAGTAAAACCCAATGCCATCACAGAGATAGCTGTGTGCAAGAATCATATGGATAACAAATGGCCACAAATGATGATGGGAGACCATCTAAATAGTGCTCAATTTACAGAATCTAAGTTGGTGGTTTAGAAATTTAAAAATATTTTCCCTCCATAAACAACTAATGTTAATAGTTAATAGTTGTTTCATTGTTGCTGTTGTTATTGTTATTTTAATTGACTATCAGGGATCCTATTTGTTGAAATCAACGCACATACGTGTCTTTTGAATTAATTTCAAAACCATTGATGGTCCATGGTCCTTCTCATATTATTCTCCATCTGGTTATGTATTGTTTCAGACATATTATGGGTTAAACAGAGTTTTGAATGATGTAGTGGTAAATCATTTGGCATTTTAAATATTATTACTCTAAAGATGTGATATGCTTTGTGGGATGAAAGAAGCAAAATAATGTTGCTGGAAATAACACACACACACACGCATGCATGCATGCATGCACACATGCACCACTCTCTAGAGATACAGCTATCTAATCTCATCTTTTGTCCTTTTTTCTTTGAAGAAGATCATGACTGGAGAAGGTGATTTCATAACTTACAAATGAATAGAATTTAAGTGAGGTAGGGCTGTACAAATTTACTAGCCTCACTGTTTCCTCTGGAGCTATACTGAATGTTATATGTTAAAGGAAGAGTGGTAACATAAGGAAGACAGAATATACATTTCTTGGAGGCAGGGACTGTTTTCACCTTTGTTTTTTCCCCCAGCATTTACCCCAATGCATGGCACAAGATAAGCACTTAATACATATGCATTAATTGATTAATTCATTGAGAGCTAGAATGGCCCTTTCACTTTTCAGTTTGAACATCAATTATACTCCCACATGTCTTGTCCCAAAGTCTAACTATGAGAATAGCTAAAGATTCTGTTGTAGGCCTGTTTATCTTCTCTTTCTATCCCTATCAATAGCTCCTGTGGGTTCAATTATCTTCTCTATGCAGATGATTTCAGCATCTCTTAGCCTTTTCCTTGATATTTCATACTAAATATCCCATAATAAAACTCAACACGTCCTAACAGAATTTGTTATATTTTCTCAAAACACCCATCCTTATTCCGAACATCACTATTTTTTATGAAGGCAATATCAGTTTAAGCACTTCTGGTTATACTTATCATTCTTACCTTACATAAAGTCATTTGTCAAGTCTTCTCACTTACACAGCATTACATCTCTTACACCTGAACTATTCTCTCCAGTCACATGGAAACCATCCTAGTTCAGACCTTTATCCCCTTTCCCACAGACTATTGCAATGGCCTCCTTATTGATCTTACTTTCTCAAAACAGTTTCTCCCCTTTCCTACCCATCATCCACACAATCTCCAAAGTAATGTACTTAAACCATAGGTTGGAGCATGTCACTTCCCTATTCAATAAAATTCCATGGCTGTCTGTTTTCTCTGGAGTCAAATAGAAACTCCTCCATATGACGTTAAATCACCTTCATGACTGACCCCAACCAAAGATACAACATTATTACACATTACTCCCTTTTCTCTTCTTTCTAGTCCAATCAAGCTATCTTTTTTGTTTTACTTCGCATACAACATGATAGGTTGTCCCACATGTTTAGAATGGGCTCCCTCTCCCTTCTGCCCTTATAATCATTTCAGATTCCTTCAAAACTCAATTCAAACAACACTTCCTAAATAAAACCATCCCTGGTCTCTCTCTTCCCACTCCATCTCAGGCTGTGCCTAAACAGTGTCTTATCCCACTGCTTATGTCATATTAATTTCAATTTATTTATATTATATATATATATATATATATATATATATATTTTATAGAATACTTTTATGTATGTGTATTTTCTTCTCCCTATAGGAGGAGAAGGAATTTTATTTTGGTCTTTCTCTTCATTACTATTCTGGTCTTTTCCTGATTTAAAGGCTTGAAAATCATGCCCCTCATACCAGGTACCTTCCCCAAAATCTTTCCTTTTCCCTACTTTTCAGCTCCATTTTGTGTGTTTTCTTTTGACTTTTGAATGTAAGCTCCTCAAGGACAGGAACTGTTTTTCTTTTTATTTATAAGTGTGTACTTATTTCCTTGCACATCAGCTAGAATGTGGTAATCCGTTTTGTTTCCCAGAGGGGGAAGGCAGGGCAGTTGGGGTGAAGTGACTTACCTAAGGTCATAGGGCTAGTTGTTGTGTTAAGTATCTGAGGCCAAATTTGAACTGAGGTCTTCCTGACTCTAGGACCTGTACAATGCTCACTGTGTCACCTAGACCCCCCCTGATGGTACATCCTTAATGTATTCTATTTTCCATCTTCCTTTCCCTTTCCTTGCCTTACCTTCTCTTATACAATGGTTAGCATAATACTTGTTATCTGAGACGTAGCTAATGAATATTTATTAATTATTTAATCTAAAAGTACTTCTTTTAGAAATTGGCCCATGAACTTGAATTAAACCAGATATTTTTATACACATGGATGAAGTGGTACCATACTCTAGGAATGAAGAACAGTAATTTACAAAAGTCCATGAAGGCTGGGGGTAGAATTCCCGGTTTTAGGTTCAATTGATATTAGAAAGAATAGAAATAAATTATGCATATACTTATACACACCTATATATACATATACATATGTGTGTGTGTATATATATATGTATATATACATATATACATATGTATACACACACATGCCACATACATATATATTTGTGGGGGAAAAGGGGTAAAGGGAATATATGCTTCCTCCTGTGGAATTAACTACTAGTATGCAGAAGCAGAGGGCATGGAATTAAAGTTAGCTAGGTTCAAAGTATGGCAATATATCAGAAATAGTGGTAGGACAAGAAGGCTAGGAAGATGTGTAAGGAGTTTCAAGTAAAGGACAGCACAAAATTTGGCTTGTTGTCTATAACAACGTGGTTGTAAAGATAAGGAAATAAGAAAACTGAAAGGTCTGATTGACTTGTGGGGATATAGCAATCAAATGACTAAAGATAATTGTAAGGATCTAGAAGAAATGAGGCAAAAAAGAATGAATGGATAGGATATCATAAATATGATAAAATCATGACAGATAAATATGATAGAATTCTTACAATTGTAAGATAAATTCAGTTGTTTCCTTCTTTTTACATAAGCAGAAATCTTTTTTTCATTAACTCTCTGTCATACTTATTTTGTCAGTACTCCTTCCTCTGTCTGAATTATATCCATTCTCTTTTCAGCATCTTTAATTATTCCCTTTCTTCTTCCTTTTTTTCTACTTACAACTACTGAAAGATTTTCTTTTTCTTTAAATATAGTCTTTGAGTCCAAATTCCCTCTTTAGCTGACATATTATTTATCATTTTTTTTCCTTTGGAAGGGGGAAGACAAGGTAATTTAGTGACTGGCCCAAGGTCCATAGCTAGGGA
The DNA here is from genome assembly GCA_028646575.1 of Pseudocheirus occidentalis. NCBI lineage: Eukaryota > Metazoa > Chordata > Mammalia > Diprotodontia > Pseudocheiridae > Pseudocheirus > Pseudocheirus occidentalis. Next base: position 99,992,049 of record CM053601.1, on the reverse strand, counting down.
GTGTGTCAAGTGCGAGGTCATATTTGAACTCAGGTCCTCCTGACTCCAGGTTTGATGCTCTATTGACCATGCTACCCAGCTGCCCCTCATTTTTTCCTTTCACAATTGAAACTCATTTTTCTAATCTATATTGACTATGTGACTCTAGACTAGTAATTTAACTTCTCTGGATAATGCTCTAGGATATAAACTATATAGGAAGAGCTGATCTGCTTTGGTAAAAGGAGTTTCCTTATCTGGTATTGTCTTTTACCAATATAGTCATAGGTTCATTCCCAAGTCCTTTCAATCGCACCAGAAACTTATTAGAGTAAAATAATATATTTCTGTTCCTTAACTTTCTTGAATATCTACTCACTGCACAACCCCCGCAACATGATTTCTTTATTCTCTTCTTTGTGGAAATTGTTCTCTTAAAAGTCACCAGTGACCTTCATGAAAACCAGGGGGCTTTTCTATGTCCTTGTTGTCCTGAAGCATGACACTGTTGACTAATCACCATATAATAACGAATTAACATGCCATCCTTTGTAGGCTATGCCAAATGTTGGTTTATATTTCAGCTCCCTCCTTCCTGAACAAATCCTCCAAGTTCCAAGGTGACTCAGAGACAAATGTGTTTCTCTTTCCCTTAAAGAAAAAAAGGTCTGGCAACAGGCCCAAGGTTCTATCTGTTCATCAGCCAATCTGATCAAAGCAATCAAGGTCTAGAGGCCAGTGACCAAGGCTATACTTTTTCCAAGGAGGTATCCTTGCCCTAGAAATAATTTTCTCATGGCTATCTACTTACACTAGCCAGTTTAACCCTTCAGATATAATAAGAACATAGATATATGTAATCCTTTTTAAGCCTGCTTTCACTCAAAGATCAAAAACCTGTCCTGTTTCCCCATCCTTTCCCTCCCCTCCCCACCACTCCCCTTTTCTTCCCTTCTCATTTTAATTATTATTATTATTATTTTTAATTACTTATTTTTTCTTGTTTACATTATTCATTTTCATTACATTTTTGAATTACACATTTTCTCCCCTTCCTGCCCCTGTCCCAACCCTAAAACAGCAATCCCACTGTAAAGCCCCTCACCTGTTCTGCTCTCTTATTTTCTGGTAGGGCAGAGAGGGTCTCCCTATCCCAGGCCCTGTATATCTTAATTCCTAGTTGCAGGTATTGGAGAACTTTGAATTCTAGATTCTTTTGATTCCTCCCTTGTCACCCATCCCCACTAGAAGGACACTCAGTTCAATACAAGCTATGGATGTGTGATTATACAGGACATCTTCATAGTGGACATATTGTGAC
>CM053601.1:99973322-99990249 GCA_028646575.1 Pseudocheirus occidentalis | reverse complement strand
AGATATTTCACATTGCCTTCTATTTTTTCATTTGTTTGAATCTGTTTAATAGTATCCTGATTTCTCATAAAGTCATTTGCTTCCATTTGCTCCACTCTAATTCTGAAGGAATTATTCTCTTCAGAAAGCTTTTGAGATTCTTTTTTCCATCTGCAAATTTGACTTTTTAAAGCTTCTATTCTTCTCCTCATTGCTTTTTTGGCCTTTTTTGCCATTTGAGTTCAACTATTTTTAAGGTGTCATTTTCTTTAGTCAGGTTGTTGACTCTCTTTTCATGATTTTCTTGAATCATTCTAATTTCTTTTCCCAATTTTTCCTCCACTTCTCTTTTTTGTTTTCAAAATCCTTCTAAAGCTCCTTTATGGCTTGTAACCAGTCTACACTTTTCTTAGAAGCTTGTGATGGTGGAGATCTGACTGTGTTGTCTTCTTCCCATTTCATGCTTTGATGCTTCTTTCACCAAAAAAGGAATCTAAAGTTGCATTGCTGGGCTTGCTTAGCTTCTTTTGTCTGCTCTTGTTGCCAGTCAATTACTTGACTTTTTTGCTCAGTAGAACTCTGCTTCCAGAGAAGAGAGTTCTGTGCCAAAATGTTGGGGGGTTTGCAGCTGCTGGGGCTATTGCTACCTCTGCAGCCCCTACAAGACTTAGATAACTTCAGCAGCACTAGCCAAGAACATGATCCTCATCCAGGTTGATTAAGGAAAGAGGATTTACCCTCTGAATAATCACCTAGCCGCACTGTAATCTGCAGGCCGGGAGCTCTGAAGCAACCAGGTGGCTGCCACTGCTGCTTCTGTCCCTGGAGGCAGATGGCAGGAATCTTTCCCCAAATTAAGCTGAGTTCTACTGACCTTTCACTTATTCCTTGTTTCTTATTGTTTGGTAATTCTGGAAACTGCCAAAGCATCCTGTGATTCTGAAAGCTCCAGCCTAGGCTTGTTCTAGCTGCTCTTGGGGTCCAGCAGCAGATTCATATGGTGCTGGGTCTGGGCTCCCAGCACACTGAGATTAAGCCCTTCCTGTCAGCCTGCCAGACTTCTTTCAAGGGAACTTTACTAGTCTGTAATTTTGTGGGTTCTGGTGCTCTAAAATTAGTTTAGAGTCATATTTTGTAGATATTTGGGGTGGTTATGGGGGAGCCACAGGGGTCTCCTTCTTCTAAGCTGCCATCTTGAGTCTGCCCCCAAGCACTTATTAGTTGTATAATCCTGCGAAAATCCTTTAGCCATGTTTGCCTCAGTTTTCACATGTGTGAAATGAACTGGAGAAGGCACCGGCAAACTACTCCAATATCATTGCCAAGAAAACCCTAAAAAGGTTCATGAGGAACATTTGAACAAAATTGAAAAGTGACTGAAATAAGAAACAATATTTCAATTTTTATATAAAACTATATTTGGTATTTTAATATTGATGACAGTCATAGCCTTCATGGGAAATTTAAAATATTAACAATTTTAGATATCTTAATAGTACAAAATGATATATAATTGCATTAATATCTTCTTTTTTCCTAAACCATAAGAACTCTGGGACTTTTTCATGTCACTTGCAAGTGAAATCTCCCCAAGTAGAACGTAAACTTGGCAAGAGCAGAGATTGTCTTGCTTTTCTAATCGCATTTGAGTATTTATTGTGCCTCATAGATAATGCATGTGAAATACATGCTTTATTTGTTAATCCATCTATTTATTCATTCCTTTCAAGAGAATTTTGAAATTATAGGATCTAAATATGAGATGGAATTAGATATTAGGTAGTTCAAACTTTTCATTTTATAAACAGAAAATCAGGCTTTAAGGAGTAAGGTGGTGGGTTCCCTTTCTTAGAAGTCTTCTTACGAAGTTGAATCACAACTTTCTGGTATATCCTGGTATGGATTTCCCTCTCTCTTTCTCTCTCCCTCACTTCCCCCCTCTCTCTTTCTTTCTTCCTTCTTCCTTCTGTTTTTTTTTTATGTAACTAGGGTGGAGCAACTTGCCCAGGGTCAAACAGTTAGGAAATTTCAAGTGTCTAAGCCTGGATTTGAACTCAAATCCTTCTGAATCCATTGTGGGTTCACTATCCACTGCACTACCTACCTACCCCACTAAATGCCATATTACTTCGACCATAACAGTAAGCCTAAATTTGTGTTAACTTATAATATGTATTGATTTGAGATATTGTTTTCCCTTAGATTTAGATAAAAATATGTTCCTAATTTAAAACTACAGTTTATAAACAAGCAATATACTGTAATTTACCTAATTTTTTATATCAACTATATATCATAATCTTGAATAAAATATTGTTATGTTGAAGTATTTAATATTCTCTTTATAATTGTTAAAATAATATATTAAAAAAATATAATTTATCAGTACCATTACTAAATTTGCCAAAGAAGTAAATCAAATATTTCAGATCTTGAAGCTTCATTGAATAAACATATTTTGGCTCAGTTATTGTGTGGATGACAAGGAACTGAAACAACTTCATTGACAATTTCATTAAAATTTCATGAGGGTTGTTTCAAAATCAATAACTGTGCATTCAAAATTCTGTAACCTCATTTTAAAAATCTATTCACTATGGCAAAATTAAAAGACTTGCCTCCAATATTTTGAAGACTTTGGCAAGCTCTCAATAGAGGTCAAGGTACATACGAGGGTCTGTATTAGATAGTCCCCCAAGGTAAGTTCTTCTAGCTTGCAATGATCTATATCTCTCTTACCTAATAAAAGATGTAGTGGCTACATGGTATACAAAGTCATCCTTGGAATCAGAAATTCCAACTTGAAGTCCTGTTCTAACAAAAGGTAAATCACTTAAGCTCTAAGACCCCTTCCTCCAAGAAATTCTATAAGGTTTTAAGTCTTTTCTTTTTTTTGCTTTTTGGAGGGCAGTTGGGGTTAAGTGACTTGCCCAAGGTCACACGGCTAGTTTTTTTGTGTGTAAGTGTGTGTAAGTGTGTGTAAGTGTGTGTGTAAGTGTCTGAGGCCAGATTTGAACTCAGGGCCGGTGCTCTATTCACTGCGCCACCTAGCCGCCCCAGGTTTTAAGTCTTAATGAAGTTTCTAATCCATATCATTAGAAGCAATTTCCCCACACCAATGAGGACCACAAAATGGGACCTTTTAAAATGAGTTACATCTCTTTGATAGATCACTATGTTCATTTTTATCAATGGCAAGTGCCTATCTTACAGAGTTGTGAAAAAATACATAAATCACACATGTATTATAAACACAGATAAGCATGCTAAAGTCTATATTATAGTGTGTCACAAATGAAAGTCATGTAGTGAAGAAGAAAAAGTATGAAGTGGAAAATTTAAAAAGCTGAGTTCAAATTCTGACTTTGTCACTACATATCAATGTGACTGTGGAAAAGTCACTAACTTCTTTGGGTCTAAATTCCTTTATCTATAAAACATGGAGTTTTGATGAGATGACTTTTAAGGTGCCTCTAAATCTACGATCATGATCATATCTGAAGTGTCTTCCCATAATACAGCAAAAACAATATATATTTTTAAAATCAGGAACAAATTGCCATTTATTTTGATATGAAAAAATTACAAGTTATTCAACTACACATTCAAGAGTTGAAACATTTAAATACTAATATTATTTTGCATAAAATCATTTATGTTCTTTTCCAAGACATCTTAGGTTACCAAGTTTTGTAATACTCAGAGACTTAGTTAATAAATTATTAAATAAGTTATTCTTTTCATTACTTACTATTGAATCTGGGAACTGGAAGGGACTCAAAAGTCATCTAATCCAATCTATAACTGAATAGTGTACTATACATTCTCCCACAAGACCAATACTAGTTCTGCCACTTATTATGTTTGTGACCTTGGGCAAGACACTGACATTCTGGGCAGTAGTTTCCTCATCTATAAAATGAATACAGAGTATTTGATGACTGCTAAGGTTCCTTTCATCTCAAAATCCATGGTCTTGTCCTCACTAGTGAGGAACTCATTACCTCCCCCAACAGCCCATTTCACTTCTGAAAGATTTCTTGAAGGTTTTTCCTTATATCGATGCATGTCTTTAAATGGTTTTAATTGCCAAATAGTTATAATATGTACCCATTTCCTACAAAGGAAAGAAATTAGATTTCCCAAAAAGAAACTATGAGAGTAATACTTAATGGAAATATGATCATTTTTTTCTCCTGTACAATTTACTATTTTTTTAAATCCTTGAAAAAATGAAGTTCAGGTTGAATTTATTTAATATTGCCTTTTTTCTATTCTCTCTGTATATGTTATACTAGGGATTGATTTTTAGCATGGGTGGAATAGATGGCCAAAAAGAGTTTATTCTAGTTCTCAAATTTTCTAATTCTTGGATGTTATATACAGTTATAAAATGGATATTCCAAAGGTTCTAAAGCATATTTTTATTTTAACAAACACCAACTATAACATAACTTTTCAGTTTCTATATGTAGTTATCTGACTTCTCTTTATTGTTGTTTTTGTTGGTGGTAGTGTTTTCATTGTTCAGATCTTTGATTTCATTGGCTATAAGGATAATATTAACAATAATAATGTTTTAGTAGCTTCTATTATGTGCCAGAATCTCTAAGTGTTTTTACAAATATAATAATGTTTGTAGGAGGAGCCAAGATGGCAGCATAGAAGCAACAAAATTCTGCAGCTCCCAAATAGTGACCTCAAATACCCATAAAAATATGACTCTTAACAAATTTTAGAGCTCCCAAACTCACAAAAATACAGAAAAAACACATCTCCCACTGAAGGCAGCTTGACAGGTGGGGCTCCTCACAGCACACTGGGAAGGAAAACTAGCCCAGCCTGAAACCATGGCTGGTCTGGGGTGGCCAGGATGAGCTGCAGCTGGAGCCTTGAGGAGAGTGGATCAGCAGCAGCTGTAGCAGTTTGCAGAATTATCAAACCATAACACACAAGGACTAAGTGAAAAAGTCAATGGAACTCAGCTAAAGTTTGGGGAGGAAAGCAGTCTGACCAAACTGCCTCCAGGGCAAGGAAGTGGCAGAAGCAGTGGCCCTGCAGCAGCCTTCATGTGGCTGCTTCTGAGGTCCCAGCCTGCACACTGCAGAGGGGACAAGCAATCCTTCAGAGGCTAAGTGCTTTTGCATTGAACAGCCGGGATCTGGATCATAGTCTTGGGTGGTGGCCCTGGGATGAGTTCTCAGTGAGCCACAGAGCTAAAAAATCAAGTAATTCACTGGCAATATGAGCAGGCAAAGGAAGCAAAGTAAGAACAACAATGGAACTCTAGAATCCTTTTTGGGGGACAAAAATGGATCAAAGAATGGAATGAGAGGAAGACAACACAGTGAGAACTCCCAGACCAAAAGCTTCCAAGGAACATGAAAAACTGCCTACAAGCAATACATCAACTTAAGAAGGATTTTGAAAACTAAATAAGAGAAATGGAGGAAGAAATTGGAAGATAAATGAGAATGATGCAAGAAAGTCAGGAAAAGAAAGTCAGCACCCTGACTGAAGAAAATAATACCTTAAAAATAGATTAACATAAATGGCTAAAGAGGCCCAAAAAGCAAATGAGGAGAAGAATTCTTTAAAAAGTCAAATTTGGAGATGGAAAAAGAATCTCAAAAGCTTTCTGAAGAGAATAATTCCTTCAGAAATAGGGTAGAGCAAATGACTTTATGAGAAATAAAGATACTATTAAAGAGATCCAAACAAATGAAAAAATAGAAGGCAATGTGAAATATCTCCTTGAAAAAACCACTGACCTGGAAAATAGATCCAGGAGAGACAATTTAAAATTTATTGGACTGCCTGAAAGCCATGATCAAAAAAAGAACCTAGAAATAATCCTTCAAGAAATTCTCAAGGAAAATTGCCCTAACATTTTAGAAGCAGAGGGCAAAATTAAACTTGAAAGAATTCACCAATCACCTCTTGAAAAAGATCCTAAAGGGAAGCAGAGCCAAGATGGTGTCGCAGAAGCAGCAAGTTTGGCAGCTCTCACACAGCCACCCTAAACACCCATAGAATATGACTCTAAACAGATTTTAGAACTCCAAGACTCCAAAATACAGAAAACGCATCTGTTGCTGCAGGTAGCTCAGCAGGTGGGACTCATTGCAGCAGTCTGGGAGCCGTGGCTGTTCCAGCACACAATCCCAAGACCGCCAGGCCACAGGGCAGTAGGGAAAAGCTGAATCTATAGGAGAGCAGATGGGCAGTACTGGAGGCACAGTTCCCACATTTATCAGGCCAGAGGAAAAAAGGCTAAGAGAAAGGTAAGTGGATTTTGCTAAATTTGGGAGAGAAGAGCAGTCTGGCCAAACTGCTCCCAGGGCAAGGAAGCAGCAAGAGGCTGGCTGTGGCGGCAGGAACAGCTGAAAGCAGCAGCAGCCTTCACTGGGCTGCTTCAGAGCCCCTGACCTGCAGATAGCAGGGGGGCTGAGGCAATTTATCAGGGCCAAGGGCTCTTGCGTTGAGCGGCCTGGATCTGGATCATGGTCTTGAGTAGTGGTCCTGGGGTGCGCTTTCAGTGAGCCAAAGTGGAGGGGGGGCTGGAGCACCTCACTAATATCTCCAGCAGCTGTGATGGCCCCAGTGATTTGGGATAGAGCTCACCCCACCCACACCCCCAGGAAGCAGAGTTCCACAGAGCTAAAAACCAATCAATTTATAGACTGGCCAACATGAGGAAAAATAAGCAGAGTAATAACAGCAATAACACCGTAGAATCCTTTTTTTGTGGACAAAAAGGATCAAAGCATAGAGTGGAAGGAATACAACACAGTGAGAACTCCCATACCAAATGCTTCCAAGAAAATGGAAGAACGCCTACAAGCTATGGATCAACTTAGAAAGGACTTTGAAAACCAAATAAGTGAAGTAGAGGAAAATTTGGAAAGAGAAATGAGAATGATGCAAGAAAGACATGAAAAGAGAATCAACAACCTGACTGAAGAAAACAACACCTTAAAGAGCAAATTAACTCAGATGGCAAAGGAGGCCCAGAAAGCCAATGAGGAGAAGAATGCCTTAAAACGTTGAATTTGCCAGATAGAGAAAGAGTCTCAAAAGCATTCTGAAGAGAATAATTCCTTCAGAATTAGAGTGGAACAAGTGGAAGCTAATGACTTTATGAGAAACCAAGATACTATTAAACAGTTACAAAAAAAACCCAACAAAATAGAAAACAATGTGAAATATCTCCTTGAAAAAACCACTGACTTGGAAAATAGAGCCAGGAGAGTCAATCTGAAAGTTATTGGTCTACCTGAAAACCATGATCAAAAAAAGAGTTTGGAAAGCCTCCTTCAAGAAATTCTCAAGGAAAATTGCCCTGATATTTTAGAATCAGAGGGCAAAACAGAACTTGAAAGAATTCACGAATCATCTCTTGAAAAAGATCCCCAGAAGATAATTCCTAGAAATGTTATAGACAGGTTCAGGAACCCTCAAGTCAAGGAGAAAATAAGCCAGACTGCCAAGAGAAAACAATTTGAATACTGTAGAAACACAATTAGGATAACCCAAGACCCGGCAGTGTCTACACTGAGGGATCGTATAGCCTAGAATATGATATTCTGGAGAGCAAGAGAGCTTGGATTAAAACCAAGAATCACCTACCCAGCAAAACTGAGTATAATGTTCCAGGGGAAAATATGGTCATGTAGTGAGGTACAGGACTTTTGAGCATTCCTGATGAAAAAACCAGAACTGAACAGAAAATTTGACATTCAAACACAAGAAGCATGAGAAGGTAAACATGGGAAAGAAATCATAAGGAATTTATCAAAGTTGAACTATTTATATGCCAATATGGAAAAACGATAATAGTGACTTACAAAACTTTTCTTAGTATGAGGATAGGTGAAGGGAATATAAGTGTATTTTCAAGAAATATGGGTTCTCCCACCAATACTAGAGATTACAATAATCCACATCTCCCCACCCTTAAGCAACTATTGTCAATGCTTTCTTGTAAATTTTCCTTAGGGGTTCACTTAATGTATCGGTAGGCATCTTTTAGATTTTCTAATTTGGGATAGATATCAATGGGGCAAATAGGCTATCCATAACTTAATCTTTCCCTTTGGCTAAATGACAAACCAATATATACTTTTCTAACCATACATATAATCACAGAATTTGAGATTTGGAAGTGACCTCAGTTGTCATCTAATCCATCACACACAGAGAAGGAATTTCCATTATAACATTCTGAACAAATAGCTTTCCAGTCTCTGCTTGATGACTTCCAAGTGAGCTGAACATAGAAGCATATCTGTCAAAGGGTAATCTGTCTATTCTTTCTCCTATACAAATCTGCGTTACATTCATTCACACACAAACACACACACCTCCTACATATGTATGTATATGCCACATATGTATATATACCATATATACATGTATGTATATATCTACGTGTGTGCCCTACCACATAATTAAAACCTCAGTTATGCTGTGAATAATCTGACAATTTCATGCTTGAAACTGCATGAATTATAGCCATACATCATCAGCTACATATTACTTACATAAAAAAACAGGACTTAGACTTCTGAATTAGAAGGAGTCAAGATGGTGGAAGCACTCAATTAATTCTCTAATAATTTGCCTCCAGACAATGTGTGGGTTTTTTCGAGCCTCAAATCCACAAAGGGCCATGACATTCTGCATACTTTTTGATCAAGTGATGTCACTACAATGTCTGTATTGCAAAGACATTTTTAAAAAGGCTCTGGTGGGGGAAAACTGATATGTACAACATAATTTATAGCACCCATTTTTTGATGGAAAAGTACTGGAAATTGAGGAGAAACCCAACAATTGGGGAATGACTGAACAAGGTGTGATCCATGCTTGTGATAGAATACTATTATAATGTAAGAAATGATGAGCATGATGGTTTGAGAAAAAAAATGCACAGTCACATATGCACTGAGACATAGTAAAATGAAAAGAACTGAAAGATTTTATAAACAGCAACTTTAATGTTGTACAATGATCAATTGTGATTGAATTGGTTATTCTTAGCAATACAGTGGTCCAAGACAATTTCAAAGGACTGGCAATGAAAAATGCTATCCACCTAGAGAAAGAAGTGATGATGTCTGAATGTAGATCAAATCATACTTTAAAAAAAAACTTCCTTATTTTCCTTATTTTAATCTGCTTTCTTTCACAACATAATTAATATGGACCTATGTTTTGCATGACTACACATGTCTAACCTAAAATAAATAAATTAGCCTCAAATCGAAATATGTAGTAGCAGAATTAATAAAATATTAGGTTAAAACATTCCTCCAACACAAGGTTATTTAGGAGATTGGAAGGAAAGATCTGGAATGCAGGGTTGAGGCTGGTACAGAACCATCATGCATGCCAAATTTCAGAACCACCAGCTCAAAGAGAAAATAATTCAAGTAACCAGAAATAAATCATTCAAATGTAAGGGATTCTCAGTCAGTATGACACAAAATTTAGCAAGTACTACACTGAAGGAGGCAAGGGGTTGGAATTTGATATTCCAGAAGGCAAGAACTAAGATTACAAATAAAGATAACCTACCCAGCAAAAATAAGCATAATCTTTTCAGGAAAAAGTGGTGATTTAATGAAATAGAAACACTGGTAAGATAAATCCAAAACTGAATAAGAAAATTGAGTTTGAAATACAAGACTTAAGAGAAGCATAAAAAGGTAAATATGATAGAAGTATAAGGGACTCAATAAGGTTAAACTATTTACATTTCTGTGTGGAAAGATGATATATATGTATAACTTATCAGCTGTCTATCATTATCAGGGCAGATTCTATAGAGAGAGAACAGGAGTGAGCTGATAAAGTTGGCATAATGTTACAAAAATAAATAAATGGAAGAGAAAGAAGAATACCATGAAAGAAAGCAAAAAGGAGAGGAAGAAACAGCAGAATAATCTAATACCAAAAGATGCATGCTAGGATAAGCTTTGACAGTACATATGGAAATGGTAAGGGGTTTAGGCAATGCTTGAACCTCATTCTTATCTAAATTGGTTTAAAAGCAGGAAAATACATATATTTATACTTATTTGGGTATGGAATTCTATCTCACCAAACAGGGAAATGGAAGCAAAAGTATTTGGAGGGTTGTCTTGTGGGTTAGGAATTGGAGTTTTACTGCTTCACTACTGTAGCACCAATGCAATATTTACAGAGCCCATGATCACTATAAAGACCATGACCATAAGTATCACACGACATTTGATCACAAAATATACCAGATTTCCAGGTAGAGGATAGAACTGTAGGATTTATTTAGACACCAGAAATCTGAATCCCAAAACTAGTAAGTCGATTCTATCATAGTACCAAAGAAATCATAATAACACTGAGACCCATGCCTCTTTCCACAAACCAATATGAGAGCAATATTTACTCATAAACCTCTCTATCTCTTTAATGAAAATCATCTGTCTCTCCTAATGTCTGACTAGCTCTGAACCAGGTTCCTGTGGATTGTGCTTTCTTTCCGCAAAACTCCTCCAATCACAGGCCCCATGTGACTCAGCCTATTAGGGGGAAGAGTTTACTTTCAAAGCAGGGGAGATCTTCAAACTGCCCCCAGGTCTATTAAGGGGCAGTGAAGATTTTCAAATTTCCATTCCCATTACAACTACACAGTGCAGGACAAGAAACAATTAATGGAAATTACATAAAGACAAATTTCCAAACTTAATGTAAATAAAGAAAATTTCCTAAAAATCACTGCTCTCCAACAGTGGAATGGATTCCATGGAAACTAGTATGTTGACTTATCAGTGGAGGTCTTAAGGACATTAGATGTCTTAATGTCTTCAGTACATTTTCAGGATGACAGAGAGGTGATTCTTAAAAGATGCAGGTTATATTACGTGCCTTATAAAGTCCTTTCCAGCTCTGAACATGAAAGGATAAATCCATGTTGATGCATTATATATAAACTGTCACTTTTTTTTTCTATTGCAAATCACTTACCTTCGGTAAAATGGTTGTTCCCTCATCCCATCCTTAATTTTATTTAATCACTTTAGATTGTAGATTTTTGCCTTTGACCAAAAAACTGGCTCTCTGGAAGGAGCAAGGAAGACATATAATATACAGATATAACTATAGCTGTAGATACAAATTTATACATACAAATGTGTGTATATGTATAACACCACACAATTGCAGATTCCCAAAAGAACACTACTGTGGACAGCTTTTAAGTTTCTGATTACACAGTAATAGTGAATACTCTGTTTATTCCTTTACAAATCTAGGCAAACATTCACAATATATCTTTCACAGAAAGTCACAATATTTTGTTCATAACAGCTTAACATTTTCTAATGGCCACACAGTTTTCACTACAGTGGTCACAATATTTGGAACAAAGAACAAAAGAATAATCATCTGGTTTCCCTAAGGGGGAAACCCTCCTTACTTAATCATTCAGTCAACTCACAATACAATAATCAAACTTCCACTCATGGGGCAACCATTAACTTAAGCAGTTACTAATCTAGATTCCTGATTACTATCAGGAATCACTAGTACAGTCATTAGAAAAACCACACAAACCCTCCACCCCTTGGTGTCCAGCAAACCTCAGTTGCCTTCAAGGGGAGGCCTTTTCTTCATCTTGACTCTGGGTGGTCTCTCCAATTACCTGGATCCCCTTCCATGGTCCTAGTTCCCTCCTGAATCTACCAGTCACCTGGATTCAGAAGCAGACAGCTACTGGGTTCTTGTCCAGTCCTCAGGAGTAGACAGCTCCCAGATCCTTGTCCAGTCCTCAGGGAAATCCCTGGCACACACTGAAGTTCACAGGGTCCAGCACATCTCAAACCCTTCACCACTTCTATTGCCTGGAACTCAAGGATCAGCCAGGCCACGAACAAACAATGTCTTATCCTAGTCATGCTTATTTAGTCCTCCAGCAATTCAGCTGGCCCTAGGACCCAGAAGGAATATCAGCCTTCTGGATGGCCTTCACCAGGTTCTGGTCTCAGTTCTTGGTCAACTTCCAGATTCTGGGAGAGACTCTCTCTCTCTCTCTCTCTCTCTCTCTCTCTCTCTCTCTCTCTCTCTCTCTCTCTCTCTCTCTTTCTCTCTGATGCTGAGACAATCCTTCTTCCTGCAACAGGAAAATTCCAATTCTGTTTCTATGCCTCTTGAATTCTTCTTTATATATACACACTGGCCTCCTGTCTCAGCCAATCCCCTTCTTCCACGTCAACAGGGGAGCTTGTTCTTTCAATAGGGGACAGAACTCACATTTAGCCCTAAGTTAATAAGTATGAAGTATCTGCTAATCTGATTGCTGTTACAATATGTTACCAACAAAAATAAATGAAGCCTTGATTTATAGCTTTTGCTGATTGCCAACATATAAAATGTTCACATGAAAAAAATAACAAGAGGTTCTCATGTGCCAATTCAAACTGTCTGTAATGCACACCTGCCTTTGAATATGGTATCACTATGACTTTTGTCCCATCACCAGGAAATTAGCAGTAAAATTCAATAAGTAAATTCTGGACACAGTGGGAACAATGGTTAAGGAAGGAGAAAGTTTCATTCTTTAAGTTTTATTAGATCTTCCATGCAGTACTAATAATTTATCAATACAGAAATTGCCAAAGCTGGATAAATCAAATAGCCAGTCAAAGAAATTTGGATAAGGTCAGTGGAGTTAGTGTGACACTGTGGTTCATCATTGACTTTTGTGTCAGATGACCTGCATTCAAATCCTAACTGGTACTTACAAAATGGGTGACCTTGAGCAAATGACTTATGAAATAATAAGTTTGAGTCTGTCTTTTTATTGGTCATTTTTACAGTTAATTTTGTCCTGTAACTGCTTAAGTCACATTTACTTGTCTCTGAACTTAGTTCAGAAATTTAAGTGTCTTGTAATGAGTTAAGTTTAGAAATTCAGTACTCTTTTTAATCACTGTTCTATTCATGTGTCAAAGAAATGTATTACCCTTGAAGGAGCCAGGTGGACAACAGGGAATCTGATCTAGTATTATTATTCTACCAACCTATCCTTCTAGGATGTCTACTTAATTGTCAAAAGAAGGTTAGCTTGCTACCTCTGTAGATGCATTTGAATTCAAACAATGATTATTTCTTAATAACAGGAGAGGAGGGGGTTGTTGCTAGCCTTCATTCCTGTTTTCCATCTTATGCTAGCTTTCCTGTTTTCTGTAATCCCCAAAACTATAAAAAGAGAGTTGAGGCCCTTATTGAAAATCTTAGCTTTGCTGGGGAAAATGATATCCTATTTATTGTTAAATGCATGCTGTACAAATAAATTGAATGTGCTTGGACCTTGGTGTCTCAGGTTACATTTATTAAATCCTAACAAGACACAAACTGTTGGAGACTCAACTTTTCTCATATGTAATCTCTCTTCTAGCTCTGATGTGATAACTAAAAGTACTGATAATATTTGTGGTATATTTTATATATTATTTTAATTCTTTCCCTATTTGAGGGTTGAATTTTAATTTTTTTAAATTTTGTATCTTATTTTCCCCCAGTTAAATGCAAATACAGTTTTAAGATCTGTTTTTGAAACTTTGATTTCCAAATTCTTTCCCTTCTTCCTTCACCAATCCCCATCATTGAGAAGGCAAACAATTCAATACAGGTTATATGTGTAAGGTCATGCAAAACATATCCATAATAGTAATGTTGAAAAAAACACAGAAAAAATCAATAAAATGAAGTTTGAAAATGTATACGTCTATCTGTATTCAGAAACCAATGGCCCTTTATCTAGGGATGCATTGCATTTTTCATCATAAGTCTTTCAGAATTGCCTTTGATCATTGTCTTGCTGGGAATACTTAAGTCATTCATAGGTGATTACCTTGTAATATGGTTGTTACTTTTTACACAGCACATTTCACTTTGCATCAGCCCATGCAAATCATTCCATGTTTTTTTTTCTTCTGAGAGCATATTGCTCATCATTTTTTATAGTAAAATAGTACTCCATTATAATCACGACAACTTGTTCAGTCATTCCCCAATTGATGGGCATCCCCTCAATTTCTAATTCTTTGATTGCAGAAAAGATCTACTATGAATATTTCTGTACATATGTAATGGCAAGCAAAGGAGTAAATAATGCCTTTTACAGTTATTCAAGTATTTAGCATCTTGTTTCAGTTCTTTAGGTGCCTTTGATCCCCACCTCTGATTTTAAGGTGGGAGGAACTTGCTGATGCAACAGGAAGGGTGGAATAGGAAGAAGAACCACCATATGAAAAAGCTGGAACACAACTGGGATTGAGCAGAACTGGGAGGAAGCATGGCTATCTCACTGGTACTTTTTCTGTGTTGATGTTACTTCATCAGATCTGTCTGCTGATAGAGGATGATGCTGTTGTTACAGAGAAGCCCTGAGACCTTACTGTTGGTTCAGGAGACATAAAATAGACTCTATTTGTTGATTGTGTTACTTTGTCAGACAGATGCACCCTGTCTGTTGACTTGTGTTAATTTCACAGGCAGAAAGTAAATTGAGATGATAGTGCCAGCAATGTGTAGGAATTTCATTGTGGCTGTGTTAAGCTTTGTCTTCTCAGAAACAGACTGACAAGATGATTTACTTTGACCTAGGGATGAGAGAACTTTGTACTTTGTACTTTGTAGCCCTTAAGGATGATTGAGTAAAGCATGATTGGAAGCTGGTCTCCAATCAAGAAGAAAGAAGAGTTTTTGACTGACCTGATTAAGAAGATGTAACATAGGGGTAGGAGAGCTTTGTACTTTGTATCCCTTAAGGATGATTTGCTTCTTAAGGATGATAGAATTGAGGACTCACTAAATGATAAATTTTGTTTAAAACTATGCGGCTACATTAGTAATGAACTGTTATGTTATATTGCTGTTAACATTGTTCTTTGGTTTCTGTGAATGTTTTGCTTTGGTTTGCAGCTGAATAAATGGAGAGTTCACTATACTATGTGATCAGAACCTTAAGGCTATTCACAGCAGGAGTCCTCTGGAAAGCTACTTTTGTTTGGCTTTACACCATATAGATCCTTTTCCTTTTATTTTGATAACTTTTGGGATACAGACTTAGTAGAGGTATCGTTAGGTCAAAGGGTATGCATGGTTTTAGAGGCCTTTGGTCATACTTCCAAATTGTTCTACAGAATGGTTGAATCAATTCACAACTCTTCCAACAGTGCATTGATGTTTCATTTCCCCCTCCAACATTTTATCATTTACCTTTTCTGTCCTGTTAGCCAATCTAATCAGTTGGAGGTAGTACTTCAGAATTGTTTTGAATTATATTTCTCCGATCAGTACTAAGTGTATTTTTTTTTCATATGCTACAGAGAGCTTTGATTAGTTCTCATCTGAAAACAGACCTTATATTTTGATCATTAATCAGCTGGGGAATTGTCTTATTTTTTTTAATAAATTTGTCTGAGTTCTCTATGTTTAAGAAAGGAGGCCTTTATCAGAGAAATTTGCTTTAATTTTTTTTTCACAGATAGCTATCGTTAACTGTATTTCCTTCCATCTATTCCCCCCAGAATTTATTTTATTATCTCCTTTCAGTCTGTCCCTTCTCAAAATTGTTTTACTTCTGAATGCCTTCTTACCCCATATGCCCTTCCTTATATAACACTCCTCACCTTCTTTTATTTCATTTCCCTCCTACTTTCCTATACAGTGATATAGATTTCTATACTAAATTGTATTTGTATGCTTTTTTCTCAATAAAAGGTTCACTCACTCTTTCTCACCTCCCCATTCTTCTCTACATGGTAAAAGCTTTTTCTTGCCTCTTTTATGTGAAATTACTTACCACATATAACCTCTCCCTTTCTCTTTCTCTTTTATATGAGGGTGTTTGAATTCCTTTTTCTCTCTTTTTTTAACTTAATTTTAGTTTTCAACATTCACTTCAATTATATTTTGAGTTCCGAAAGTTCTTCTCCTCACTTCCCTCCCCACTCTTCAAGATGGCATGCAATCTGATATAAACTGTACAGATACAGTCATATAAAACATATTTGCACATTAGGCATACTGCAAAAGAAGAATCAGAACAAAATCCCTTTCTCTTTCAGTACGTTCTTCTTACATCTTTAATTTATTTTTTTAGATATCATCCCTTCATATTCAACTCACATATGTGCCCTCTCTATTCATATACTCCTTCTAACTGCCTTAATAATGAGAAAGATCTTATGAGCTACAAATATCATCTTCCCATGTAGGAATGTGAATGGTTAAACTTTTAAAGTCCCTTATGATTTCCCTTTCCTTTTTGCCTTTTTATTCTCCTCTTGAGTCTTCCATTTGAAAGTTAGATTTTTGGGGGGCGGAGGCAAGATGGCAGCGTAGAAGCATCAAAATATTGCAGCTCCCTCACAAACATGCTAAAAAGTCATAAAATAGGACTCTAAACAGATTTTCAAGCTCCAAAACTCTCCAAAAGACAGAAAGCACAACTGTTGCTACAGGCAGGCAGCTCAGCAGATGAGGCTTTTCACAGCAGTCGGGGAGCCCCGGCCGAAACCTGGCCGGGTCAGGCCCTGGGGCAGTCGGGAAGAGCCAAGTCTATAGGAGAGCAGATCACCTGCACTGGAGGCACAGTTACCACATTTACCAGGCCAGAAATAAAAAAGGCTAAGAGAAAGGTCAGTGGATTTTACTAAATTGGGAGGAGAAGAGCAGATCCGGCCAAACTGCTCCCAGGGCAAGGAAGCAGTGGGAGGCGGCTGTAGCAGCAAGAATGGCTGAGAGCAGTAGCGGCCTCCACTGAGCTACTTCAGAGCCCTCGGCCTGCAGATAGCAGTGGGGCTGAGGCGATTGATCAGGGCCAAGGGCTCTTGCGTTGAGCGGCCTGGATCTAGATTGTGGTCTTGAGTGTGGTCCTGGGGTGCGCTTTCAGTGAGCC
>CM053601.1:99954937-99972822 GCA_028646575.1 Pseudocheirus occidentalis | reverse complement strand
CTGTATTGAATTACTGCTCCTTCCAGTGGGAGTGGGTGACAAGGGAGGAATTGCAAGAATCTAGAATTTAAAGCTATACAATCAAATGCAACTGGGAAATAAGACATACAGGGACAGGGGCAGGGAGACCCTCCCTGCCCTTCTAGAAAGCTAGAGTGGCATTGGAGGAGGACATAAAAGGGAACAGATTGTGGGAGGAGCTTAATGGTGGGATCAATGTTTTGGACTGGGGGATAGGGGACAGAAGGGGAGAAATTTGTAACTCAATACCTTGTGGAAATGAATGATGTAACCAAGAAAATAAATTTAAATTTAAAAAAAAAGAAAAAAGAAAGTCAAATTTTCTATTCAGCTCTGGTCTTTTCATTAAAAATGCTAGAAAGTCCATTACCTCATTGAAAGTTCATCTTTCCCCCTTAAGGATTATACTCAGTTTTGCTGAGTAGGTGATTCTTGGCTGTATTACTAGTTCCTTCACCCTCCTGAATATTGTATCATAAGTCCTTCAGTCATTTAATGTAAAAGATGCTAAATCTTGTGTTATCTTGACTGTGGTTTGACAATACTTGGATTGTGTCTTTCTGGCTGCTTGCTATATTTTCTCCTTAACTTGGGAAATCTTGAATTTGGCTATAATATTCATGGGAGTTTTTATTTAGGAATTTTTAGCATGAGGTGATCAGTGAATTATTTCAAGTTCTATTTTCTTTTGTGATTCTAGAGCAATTTTCCTTAACAATTTCTTGAAAGGTGATGTCTATGCTCTTTCTTTTTTATCTTGACTTTCAGGTAGAAAAATATATTTTTAATTATTTCTCCTAGATATATTTTCTAGGTCAGTAGTTTTTTTTTTCCCAATGGGATATTTAACATTTTCTTCTATTTTGTTTTCATTCTTTTGGTTTCATGTCTTGTTTTTTTACACTCATTAGCTTCATTTCATCCATATCATTATTATTATCATAATTATTATTATTTATTATTATTATTATTGTCTTTTGAAGGAGAGAATGCAGGATAATTGGGGTTTAGCCCAAGGTCACATGGTTGGTCAATGTTAAGTGTCTGTGGCCGGGTTTGCACTCACATCCTCCTGATTCCAGGGCCTGTGCTCTATTCAACTGGCTGCCCCCAACTTGATTTTTAAGGAATTATTTTCTTCAGTGAGCTTTTGGACTTTCTTTTCCATTTGGTTTATTCTACTTTTTAAGGCATTCTTTTCCTCACTGACTTTTTGGACATGTTTTACCATTTGGCCTAGTCTGTTTGTAAGGAGTTGTTTTCTCCATTATTTTTTGTGTCTTCTTTAGCAAACTGTTGACTTGTTTTTCATAATTTTGTTGCATCATTCTCATTCTTCTTCCCAATTTTTTTCTCTGCCTGTCTCATTTGATTTTCAAAATCCTTTTTGAACCCTTCCATGGCCTGGGACCAATTAATATTTTTGCTGTCTTCTGATTATATGGTTTCATTTTCCTTGTCACCATAGTAACTTTCTGTAGTCAAACTTATTATTTATATTGTTTTCTTATTTTCCCAGCCTATTATTTGACTTTTAATAATTTGTTAAAGGACTCTACTTCCAGGGTAGAGAGTGCACTATACCAAACTTCAGGGGTTTTGTGCAAATCTTTTTAGAGATACTTCTATGGACCTTCAAGTTTTCAGTTACTCCCAAGTGGTATGATGAAATGAGAGGTGTTTACTACTCTCCAGGCCTTCGTGCCAGTGTATGATCATCTAAAAGCACTCTTTTCTTCCCTGGAACTTTGAGGAGGGTCGCTGTCCTACTGCTGCCACAAGCTCTGCCATGCTGATGCTCTTCCTCACCCTGGGACTTCCATCTAGGACTTGGATCTGAGCATGGGCAAAGCAACAGAGTCCTGCCTTTGTGCTAGCAAAAGACCAATGTAATCTCCTTCTGACTAGTTATTAAAACCCCTTTCCCTCTGTGGGCTGAGAGCTTTGGGAAACAGTCACTACCTCTACTGATTCGTTCATTCCCAAGGCCTGCTCCTGGTGTGCTGTGGCTGGAGCTATGCTGGAATGACCTGCACTGGGCTATGCCCCATATTCACCCAGGTGCAACAGACTTGCTGACCTTTTAAGGTGTCTTTGGCATCTATGGACTGTGAGGCCTAGAACCTACCACTGCTGTTACTGCTTCAGTCGTCTTTGAGGCCTGATCCAAGTTTGCTGGAATCAACTATGCACTACTGTGACCTATGCTATGCTAGACTCCTCTCTTACTTTGTTGCAGCAGACCTTTCCTGCTAACCTTCCAGGTTGTCTAGGAGAGGAAAGTTTTTTTTACTCCATTTTTTGTGGGTTCTGATGTTCTAGAATTTGTTCAGAGTCATTTTTAAAGGTATTTTGAGGGATTTGGCGTTGAACTCAGATGAGTCTTTGCTTTTACTCTTGCCATTTGGCTTTAGCACCCATCCACCTCAAGTTCTTTTTTGCAATCAGAAGTAGAAGAATGCCCTAGTCTTTCTTTTCTTTGTTCATAAATGACATAAAGTTTTGAACTGAATGTAGGAATAACATGTACTTTTCATGACTGAGTATTCAAGTGGGAAATAGTAATATTTTAAGTTCTTTAAAAGAAATTTATTTTATAAGAAAGAAAATCCAGATATGTCCTTATTAAAAGATCACACAAAAGTTTTATACCAGATCTTTAGCTACAAGTGATTCAATAAAAAAATAAGTCTAAAATTAAGATTTGGAAATTATGTTGCTTTGGCCACAGTGCTTTTCTGTCTGTTTGCTCTACCCTGATTTTCCTCTTGGTCTATGTGGAATGTGAGGGGATGTGAAAAACAAAGGTCTGTTCCATCAATATGCCTATCAGTCAAATGATCACCTTATAAATCCCCCCCATGTGTAATAGAACATTTTATAAAAACCATCTTAATGAAACATGTCCTATACAGTAGGCCTTCCCATATTAAAAAAACTTCAAGCTTTTAGCTCTTTATTCATATTCATTAATTCCTTTTCCCTAAATGAAGTCACCATGAAGAGTATGAAAACATGTGCTATGATATCAGATGATATATCACCTTGATATCACAATTAAAAAAATTGATTCAGGTTGTAACAAATTTGTTAGAAATCTTAGTAAAGTTAACTTGAAACCACAATTGGAGAAAAGTTTAAGATTTTAAATTCCCCCCCCCCCAAGAAGAGGATAGTTTTCCTAGATAGAGTATCTTCCAGGATAGAATACAAATTTCTCAACTTGATGTTTACTCATTCACATTCTGCCTTCATCCTCTTACCAGGAATATTTCACACTGTTACTTTTCATATTGCCTATATTCCAGTAAAACAGGATCATCTGCTACTCTCAGAAGTCATAACTCCTTCTCCTATCTTCAATCTTTTCCACTGACTGTTTTCAAATCATTTTTTAAGACTTAGTCTTCCTGGGGGAGGATTCTAAGAAGACGGTGGAGTAGGTCAGAAAATTTCAAGTTCTCTACAAAAGAGATAAAATAGTGCCTCTGGGCAAGCATAGAACCAGGAAAACAAGTGAGAGTAGGGGCTTCTTTGGACAATAGGAGAAGACCCGAAGAAAAATTCTAAGACTGGATTTCCTTTAAGTGAAGAATAAACACCTCCAGGCTAGGGACCACTTTAACAACAAAGAGCAAACACTGGGGTTAGCTGTGTTTGAAGGATGCCTCCAGCCTGCCACAGGAACTTTTACCCCTGGACAGAGAGGGGCATTGGATGTCTGACCTGACAAAGATCTAGAGAATCTCTTCTGACAAGGAGCGCCAGACACACCTGTGCTGAAGAATGACTGGGGCAAGAAGGAACAGGAAAACTCCAGTTGAGTATACACGAAGTGGGGGCAGAATGCCCCTGGCTGGGAGCACTTGCAGGAAGGAGACTGGAGACTGGGTTTTGGTTCCACTTAGAGGAAAGAATTGAAGATCTGGACCAAGAGGTACCATCCCCCAAACCACAGGGCTGGAGGTGATTACAAAAATTAAGCTATAACTACAAAAAAAATGCAGAAAAGAGTAAAAATCCAACCACAAAGAACTACTATGGGGATAGAGAATACTGGCATCATATTCAAAGGAGAATAATCTTCTACCCCAAAGAGTAATATCAAAATGTCACCTGTTCATAATAAATTCATTGAATGACCTAAAAAGAAGATTTTAAAAATCAAAAGAGAGAGATTGAGGAAAAATTAAAAAGAAAAATGAGAATAATACACCAAAAACAAGATTATGGAAAGAAAATCAATCAATTCAAAAACGGAGATCCAGAATCTAAAGCAGTGGTTCTCAACCTTAATAATGCCATGATCCTTTAATACAGTTCCTCATGTTGTGGTGACCCCCAACCATAAAATTATTGTTGTTTCTACTTCATAACTTTAATTTTCTACTGTTATGAATCTATCTGATATGCAGGTTGTATTTTCATTGTTACAAATTGAACATAACCCACAGGTTGAGAACCACTGATCTAAAGGAAGAAAATGACTTGTTGAAAATCAGAAATGGACGAGGCAAAGCCAGAGAAGTTGTAATAGATGAAGAAATTTTACTTTTACACACATACACAAACACATACAACAATACATACATACATACATATGTAAAAGGAAAAAAATAGAAGAGAATGTGAAATATCTCATAAGAGAAACAAACAATCTAGAGAACAAATCATGAAGAGAGAACATAAGAATAACTGGACTAACTGAACGTTCTGAACCAAAAAAGAATGTTGATACAATAATACAAGAAATAATTAAAGAAAATTGTCTTGAAGCATTAGAACAAGAGGGGAAAGTAGAAATAGAAAAATCTACAAATCACCACCTGAAAGAGATCCTATGTGGAAAATTTACAAGAATATCATAGTTAAATTCTGAACCCCCCCCCCCCCCGGAGCAAGGACAAAATACTACGAGCCACAATTTTAAAAATTGTATATGGTGGTACCACAATTAGAATTATTCAAGACCTAGCATTGGAGATAGTAAAAGCTCACAGGTCTTGGAACACTATATATTGAAGAGCCAAAGAAATGGGCCCCTGGTAAAAAAAATACATACCCAGCAAAGCTGAGTATAATTCTGAATGTAAAAACAATGGACATTTGATCAACTGTCAGACTTTAAGGACTCTGTTTAAAAAAAAACAACCCTGAAATCAATAGATTTTTATATACGAGAGTCAAGAGAAATATAGGGCATATGCCAACAACCAATTACATGGGACGCAATAAGAATAGAATGTTTACCTCATAGATGGAAAATATAAATCCTATGTCTAAGATTATTACTAGTAATTAAGTAGCTTATAAGAAAGATCTGGGTAGACTAAAGTATCATATGACTTTAAAAAGTAGTCATTCAAGAAAAACTAAAAGAATAATTATCTTACACAAATGAAGTACAAGAGGAAGTACTAATATAGAGGAATGAGGTAGTGAAGGAGCAATTATTTCTGGAAACTTACATTTATCAAGAATGGATTTGAGTGGAAAATACATATATAAGTGTATATATATATATATGTATATGTATACATACATGTGTGTGTATATATGTATATATATGTGTGTGTGTGTGTGTGTGTATATATATATATATATATATATATATATATATATATCAGCAGTATAAAAGTCTTCTAAGTTTAGAAAGAAATAAACCTCTAAGGAGATAGGGAAGGGCAGATGATAAAGGAGGGATCTTTTGAGGGGAGGGTCAGGAAATAGGTCAAAAGAGTATAAAAAAGAATGTTTAGATTTAGGGGAATGGAGAATAAGGGAGCGATTGGTGGAATGGGGGTAGGTTAAGTAATAGGAGGGCAAGGTAGTTTGAAATAAAGTAGAGGAGTTAGGAGAGATAAGAAAAATGTGATATGCAGAAACACAGAAACAAGATTAGAAATAGAATCTCTTGGGGAAAGTATATGTTTGTATATGTATGTATGTATGTATGTATAAATGTATGTATATATCAATACCTATATATAAATATATCCATGTTCAATTGTAGCCTTTGGGTGGTAGGGAGGGAGGATGAAGGGGATAAAAAGAAGAAAATAAAAAGTGTAGAGCAGAGAACAAAAGAAAACTTACAAGGAAGCAAAGAAACAATTGATAGCTTTCATTATAACACAAAATCCTTAATATATAGGCTTCCTTGAAATGATAATCTATTACTATATGTTCTGAATCCTTCCCTATACTCTGCAGTACACATGACCCATTTCCCTAGGGGTAGCTAAGGAGCACAGGGACTAAAGCACTGACCCTGAAGTCAGGAGAACTTGAGTTCAAATCCAGTCTCAGACACTTGAAACAATAGCTGTATGACCTTGGGAAAGTTACTTAACCCCAATTGCCTTGCCTTGCTCCCTCAAAAAAGAAAAGAAGACATAGTCTTCCTATCACAGGTTGTAGATACAGGGACTGCTCACAAACCTGATCACATTCTAATTGGCCTGGAAGCTTTAACCTGTTTGTCACATTTCTGAAGTAAGCTAATTTGGGCTGTTGAATTTCACTTTCCTCCTGTTTCCAGCCCTTGCTCATGCGGACTCACTATATTGATGCCAGACTTCATCCAGATACCCAATTTTAGCATAGTACACTTCAGCTGGGAATCCCCAAGCTGTAGGGATCTTATAACTAGGCCTCCTTTCCTAGTAGCTAAGATTACACGCATGTGGAACAAATCCCACCTGGAATTATTTCCCTTTTCTCCTATATCTTTAAAAATTCCTAGCTCTCTTCAAGGCACCATAATGTACTTATCCTCTTTGATATTTTTCCTGATTCTTCAATAAACCTATTCTCTCTTTTCTCAAATTATTATACATATTCTTATTTATTCCTATGTTTTATCCCCTTGTGGAATGTAAAGTTCTTAATTATAGGGACAATATTTTTGCTGTTGTTGCTACTGTTGCTCTTGTTTTTATTGTCTCTGCTGTTTTTGCTTTAATCTCTAATACCTAGCACTTTTTTTGTACTTTTAAAACATTTTTGAAGGGGAAAGAATGATACCTATATGTTCTCTGGTATAGGGATCTTCTGGCTGAGAAAACTCCCACAAGTAAGGTAGATAGGAAACTATTCTGACAATTATAATCGTAGACAATTTTTCAAGATTAAATGGATTGTCTAGGATCACACAAGAAACAATCACCTGTGGCAATACTTGATCTTAGATATTCCTGAGTTCCAATGCTGCCCACTATTCACTGCATTGCAGTTTCTTCACGTAGAAGGTATTTAATGGAATATTAGTTGGATTCTACTGTAATGATAGGAAGTGAGAGGAAAAGAATACTAAGAAGAAGAGAATCATTTTCTTCTACAACTGAAAGATTCAACATGACTAAATAAGGAGGCTCACTGGTGTTTTGCTGAAACACAACTATTAATGGTTTAAAAAAGAAATTATCTGTGAAATTGCATAGCCTGATGATAATCTTTTAACTCCAATAACCCTTACCTAATCTCTATGGCATTCCAATAAGAAGTACAAAGAATTCAATTCTATTCCCTTTACACACACACACACACACACACACACACGTACATATGACTTCTATAAATTATGGTAGCACCAATTATCTCTGTAGGCCACTAGCTGTAGATTTCAATCTTGTTGCCTTATTTAACATTTTACCTCTAATTCCAACATAAGTTATTTTTTGAGCTATTTACGGAAATGTCAGAATGACAGGCATTGATAGCAATTGAAAGGATTTGTAGCCATCATTACTTTTTGTCTAGTTTGAATCATCATCATCACAAGTAATAGCTTGGAAAGAATTTGAACAGGTTTATTTGTATTGAGTAGTGTTCCATATCTCTGTACCTAAAGATGCTTTGCTGTCAAATTCAAGGTTATCTATAGTAGCACTGGATAGGAATATGAAATACTAAACTCAGGAAGGAGGGGGGATTGAGATAATAATAGCTCACACTTCTAGAACTTTTTATCATTTTCAAAACATTTTTTCCTCATCTGCATCCTGCAAGAGCACTCTTAGGCAAACAAAGGCAGATATTATTGTTCCCAATTTAGAGATGAGGAAATTGAGGATTAGAGAAGCAGTATGGCTTGTTTAATATATTCATAGGATGTAGTAGAACTTGGACTAGAATTGAACTCTTCTGACCTCTCCTTTAATGCCTACTTTGCCCTTTGATTCTCCGTATTTGAGAAATGCAATGTAGAAAATGCTTTTCAAGGTCATAGGGTAAGGATATCCCTCAGGAACCTTTATTTGAAGATGTCAATTAAAAGACTGCCATGTGCCTGAAGCTTGGGGTGAGAAGTAGAGAATTTCTCAGTTTTGTCAGTCTCATTTTACAAACACTCAGCCAGTCCATGTCATAGGATCATGAGATCTTAGATTTAGTCTGGGAAGGGATCTCAGAGGTCATTAAGATAATTTTTGATTATGAGATGTCCCATTATACTAAATACATTCATTGTCAGATTACTTGCCACAGTTTCCTTCGCTTTGGAACTGTTTGAAGAAGGGGTGTATTTGGGAATGTCAGTCAAGCAAACCTTTGTAAATGTTCATCAGTTCTGACACAAGTACATTATCTATAAGGTGTTATTATAAAAAGGTGATAATGATCCCACTTTTATACCAGCTATTATACCTCAGGGGCAGGGAAAATAGTGTCATTTTCCAATTGAGTAGTCATTGTTTGAAAAATGGTTGCAATCTACCAAATGACATTCTTTAAAAAAAGGGTACAAACAACAAATATTAGCTCCAAAGTGTTTAATTTAACATGGTATGCAACTGTTCCTATTTGAAATAATTAATTTTAATGATTAAGTTCCATACATTTTTTGATCATCACTTTCCTGATCCAAATGAGGTGCAAGTGACCTCAGTCTCTGAAATACGTTTAACTTCTGTTGTATATATTTTGAATGTATTCAATTAATTTCACATAACAAGGACTTAATGATTTAATATGTCAATTGATCTGTCTTTGCTATGTCCAACATTTGTATGGTAGCTATGGGGCATATTGGAAAGAATACTGGCCTAGAAACAGGAAAGCCTGAATTCAAATCAAGCCTTAGACACTTACCAGCATATGTTTTTAAAAATTAGTTCAATGAGAGTTCACCAGAAAAAAGAAATAGGAGGTACCTAAGATTAGCATCCCACATCCATGTGGCAAACTTCTTTTTATTGTTTTTTTCTTTATTTTTCCTTTTATTTTTCTTTTTGGAGGGGAAAAGGCTAGACAATTGCTAAGTGACTTGCCCAGGGTCACACTGCTAACTGAGTGTTAAGTGTCTGAGGTTGGATCTGAAATCAGGTCATCCTGACTCCAAGGCTGGTGCTTTAATCACTGTGCCACCTAGCCACCCCAATGTGGCAAACTTCTGATAGAAGACAATAATCATTGAATCAAGAGGGAAAGTGTTTGTGATTATTTGGGCTCCTGAGTAGATTTGAGTTTTAAAGGACTGCTGAAAAGTGGTAGAGATATTTGACACCAAAATCCTTAAATTAGAATATCAACTCCAAAATTTTATTAAATAAGTATGTATGTTGAAGACTCAGCCCTCAAATCTTCAAGTCTCTATGGTTTGAAAATGAACAACTCCCTAGGTCTGTATTGCCCTTCCTCTTCTTGTGGCTGACTTTTTAAAAACTAAAGCCTAGAGTTTCTATATATTATGTAGTGAGTTTTTATTGTGGATATTCATCTAGTATAATCGATCATTTATAGCCATGGGGTTCAAACAACCATTTAATAAAACATTAAATATTATATTAATAACATATAATAAATCTCAGGTAAAGTCTTTCCCAAGACAGATAAATGGACTTTGAGATGATAAAAACAATTGGAAGTCACCAGTAAGGAAGCCAAAGAACTCAACAAGAAGCTTTAAATGGGTTCTCAGGAACTCTTTGCCTGAGTCTTAAAAGTGATTTTATAGTCTTCTTGCCCAAAGGACTCACAGTCACATCCTAGCTCACCCATTTGAGAGGTAAGTTAGCTGAAATTGCCCTAAGACTTCACTAAAACTTGCTTGCTTTCAATAGTGTAGACTTGCATTGCAGGACAGCGCAAAGTCTTCTGCCTCTATTTCCTAGTTGCACCAACATTCTGAATCAAAACATGGGGTAAGTGTTATAATGCCATGCACAAGCAGCTTCCCAAAGAATGCTACTGTGAACAGCTTTTAAGGTTCTCATTACGCAATCAATACAGTCAATATTCCATTTATTCCATAACAAATCAAGGCAAACATTCACAACAAATCACAATAAAATATTCCCAACATTACATCTTATCATAGAAAATCACAAAATAGTGTTCACAAGAGCTTAACATTAGAATGGCCACATAATTTTCACCAAAGTGGTAACAGTATTTAGAACAAAGGACAAAAGAACAATAATCTAATATTCCTAAGGAAGTTTGCCTCCTCAGTCAGTTCTTCAGTCATCTCATACTACAATAGTCAATCTTCCACTCATGGGGCAATCATAGGTTAACTTAATCAGTCATATATCTAGCAATCAGTCACTAAGCATCTTTACTCATTAAATATAATCATTAGGAAAGTACACAAATCCTCGACCCTTCAGTCCCTAGTAAACTTCAATTTCATCACAACATTCAGTATCCAAACAGAGGCCTTTCCTTCATCTTGACTTGGGGTGGTCTCTCAGATTCCCTGGATCCCCTTTCATGGTCCCAGCTACTACCTGAATCCACCAAACAGTCACCTGGGTTCAGAGGCAGAGAGATCCCAGGTTCTTGACCAGTCCACTGGGCAGTTCCTGCTAAACATAGAAATTCACAGGGTCCAGTACATCTCAAAACTTTCACAACTTCTCTTCCTGTGGACTCAAGGATCAAGGAAGCCACAAACCAAGTGTTAGCATCCTGGTCATGTTTCTTCTGTCCTCCAGCAGTTCAGCTGGCCCTAGGACCTAGAAGAAATCTCAGCCTTCCAGGCTTCAGCAACAACTTTAGCATTCCAGGCAGCCCTCTTAGCAGCAACTTCAGCCTTCACCAGATTGTGGTCTCAAGAAAATCCTCTCTCAGTTCTCAGTGAGCTTCCAGATGCATGCACACATTTTCTCTCTCTCTTTCTCCTTCCTTCCCTCTCTTTCCCCCCTCTCTCTGTCTCTCTCCCTCTGTCTCTGTCTCTCTCTGTCTCTCTCTTCTCTCTCTCTCTCTGTCTCTGTCTCTCTCTGTCTCTTTCTCTGTCTCTGTCTCTGTTTCTGTCTCTGTCTCTCTCTCTGTCTCTCTGTCTCTCTGTCTCTGTCTCTCTCTGTCTCTCTGCCTCTGTCTCTCTCTGTCTGTCTCTGTCTCTGTCTCTCTGTCTCTTTGTCTCTGTCTCTGTCTCTGTCTCTCTCTTCTCTCTCTGTCTCTCTCTGTCTCTCTCCTCTCTCTGTCTCTCTCTCTCTGTCTCTCTCTCTCTGTCTCTCTCTGTCTCTCTCTCTCTCTGTCTCTCTCTCTCTCTAGCAGAACAGTTTCTTCTACCAGAATAGCTTGTCTGGAGAAAATTCTAATTCTGACTGTCTCTCTCTCTCTCTCTCTCTGGGGCTCTTCTTAAATACACACACTCACACACACACACACACACACACACACACACAGGCACACACATTGGCTTCCTGTCTCAGCCAACCCTTTCCTGTTATGTCAGCAATAGGAGACAAGAGTTGACACCTTCCGTTTCTTTCACAGAGGTACTTAACCCTTAGTTACTAAGTTACTACTTGACATAACAAAAAAGGAGTCTTCAAATTTAAATTAATTACCATTAGAGGTGTCTATTAAAGAAACGTTTTCACAAGGATTACTAGAATTCTGACAGTTTTCCAGTGACCCTATTGCCAGCAGAGACTAGATTGATAGATAATGGATGTGAGGATAAATGCAGATGTGGAATGATGAGTTTCTGAAGGCAAAAGAAGACCCATGGGGGCAACTGGCTGTATACCAAAAGAATGCCAAGGGTTTTCTTGATGTATAGATTGGTTGTTACTCTTTGTTTGTAGGCCCTAGGGCATTTTAAGCTACTCTTAGATTGTCTGGCACAACGTGACATCCTTTCAAAAGACATTTCATTTGTCTTCTATGTAGATATTTATATTCTTCTGTTTTATTTCCTTACCTGTGTTCATGTTGAATTCTCCTAGTACAACACATGCTCCTTGAGGACACAAACCATGTTACTTCTGTTATTACATTCCAACAGCAAACACAGTGATAACTACATAGTAGGTGTGTAATGAATGTCTGTAGACTGTCTGAAAAAGTTTATTTTCATGAGCATAATCAATGTAGGGCTAATCTAAGAGAAGATTTTAGAACAGCAACTCCACTGTGTTCTTTGTCCATAAAGCTCTATAAGAAGACTCACCAAAACATCTCCAGATTCCCCATTTCCAATAGGTCTAGATATTGTAATGAGCTTCGACTGACTCCTGAAATGCCATGCTGTACTTGGGATCTGGCATATATTTTCAGATTTTATTTTCATGAACCTTGCTTCTTGAAGTGTCTGAGAGGCTACAGATTGAAAAACTAAATTTCAAGCAGAACAGGGATATTTTTTTCTACATTAGGAGGTTAGAATTGGGAGTGACTAGAACTTCCTTCTCTACAAACCATATATCTATTTTTAGGATTTTATGATGTCTTAATCTAGTGGAAGCTGTGTGACCAAATATAATCTTGAGGATATATGATCCATATGAATTCCAATTAGCTCTAGTCTGCCAGAGGAGATTTAGCATGTCTCATGTAGCAATAAGCTTTGATTGTTGCAACAAGGAACAAGAACAGTTATTAAGGCTAGATAATAAAAGCTTGGATGTAGCAGTAAGGGTGTTATAGAATGGACAACATCTTTACCTGTTACAGTCTGGCCCAGCCTTTATAGTCATTTATTTTTAGTAGAAAGAACAATGAATTGGAGACAAAGGACCCTGGTTATAATTCTAGTTCTTTTGAAAAATTCATGTATGATATTGGACAAGTCATTTAATTATTCTAATCACTAAACCAAATAATTTTGAAAGTCATTTCTGAATTCCAATCTATGATCCTATAACTCAGTTCAGTAGGGCATTCTGTTGAGATCTTTCTAAATTGAAAATGTTTCATCCTATATATTAGTTATTTTAAAATTAATGTTTAGTCACTGACTGAGATCTTGAGGGGCTGTGGGGGATTTAGGAGCAATGATAAAGTGTTAAATGTACTTGTGAATGGGCACAACCATCTGAAAAGAAATTTAGAATTATATAACAATTCAGTTTTTTTTTCAACTTTGTCCAATTTTTCATGACTCTATTCAGGTTTTCTTGGTAAAGAAAGTGGAGTTCTTTGTTGTTTACTTTTCCAGCTCATTTTACAGAAGAGGCACTGAGGTAAATGGGGTTAAGTTACTTGCCCAAGGTCATATAGCAAGTGAGTGTTTGAAGCCAGATTTGAATTCAGGAAAATGAATCTTCCTTACCCCATGCCTGTTGCTTTATCCACTCTGCCATATAGCTGCCCCTTAGTTGTTTCTAACTCCTTCAGTCTTTGAACTTTAAAACAAGTAAACACTTGATGAACTTGTCATCCATGTTTTCTTCTATACTAGCAATAAGGACGTGGAATAGAAATTGGTCATGGTCAGTCACTAAAGATCTCTCTCCAAGTTAACATCAAAATATTCATTACCATTCCTGGAGTCTTTTCTTTAATATGCTCTGAATCCACTAAACCTTTTTTTTTATTATTACCAAGTTCACATTCTGGTGATTAGCTAACAATCTTGTCGAAAAGAAGATTAAGTTAGTTGGATATAAGATCAATGTAATGCAACAAAAACTTACTAAAAAGGTTATTTTTTGTTAGGCACTAAAAAACAAAGAGAGAAACTAGCCCTTGTATTCAAAGAGCTTGTGTTTGAGGAGAAAAGTAATTATTCTAATGAAATATGACTATGCTGTACCCCACACAACCATTTGCAGGGTTTACAAAAAATCTAATTTGTAACCTAAACAATACATGTTTATTCATAGTGATGACCATTTGCTTTCTTTGCAAGTGATCTATTTAGTAATCCAAGAATTATTATAGGAGGCAAATCAAATTCATTAATATCATTTAAAAGATCTACAGCATTCTCCCTTTTGAGAAAATAAATGCCCACAATGGATACCAATTAGGAGCCAAGATGGCACAAAGGAGATTGAGAACTGGTTGAATTCTACCAATATTCCACTTCAAAAACCTTTTTTAAATGCCTCAAATAAAATTTTGGAATGTCAAAGTAAACAAAAGGTCATTGTGAGACATTTTGCCATCCTAAAACAACTTGGAAGGTCTGCAGGAGAGGTATATTAACAACAGAGTTGGCACAGGCCAGGAATATAGCAGGAGAATCAATGAAAGTATCTATAAAAGAAATGGCAGCAGCTTTGGGAACTTTTATCCTGGAAACTTGAACCATATGGAAAATCTTTCAGTTCATGGAATATCTGAAAGTCTCAGTTTCATTCTAGAGTGATAGTTTTAGAAAACATAACTGAAACATTTTAGTTCAAATTAATTCCCAGAACTCTTTGGAATAATCTAGTACATTACAAAGAGTGTAGGAGGAGAAGTTGCAGTAATTGGGTCCATATCCTGTTTTTCCCTTTTTACCTGTGCAACTTTAAAAAAGTATCATAAACATATCCATTTGTAAGATTTCTTGAGCAGCAATGTGAAACATGGATTGAAGGAAGAAGAGGACAAAGGCAAATAGAACATTTAGGATCCTTTTACAACCAGAAAAAGCAAGGAAAATTGAGAGCCTGAACAAATCAACAAGCAACTGTTTATTAAGTATATGCTATGTGGCAAGAACTATGTTAGGCAATGGAGATATAAGTACAAAGAATCAATCCATCTCTAGTCTCCAAAGATCTTAAATAGATTAGTTTGAGAGAGGCCTTAACAAAAATTTTACAGGATTAGTATAGGGAGAGTAAAAGATGTTCTGAATATTTAAAGTCTTCTTCTCTGGAAAGAAAAAGAATCAACAGATGCCATGAAGTTAGGAGGAAAACAGGAAAAACAATTTAGGAGCAAAATATGGCGAGTTGGGTCTTGATCATGTGGAGTCTGAGATACTAGAAGGATATAAAAGTAGATATGTCTAGTAGGTAGTTAAAAACATGGCCCTATATTTATGGATTTCAGAGGCTTTTGCATATACCTAGTGATTAAAGTTGTGAGAGGTCATGAGATCACCAAAACAGATCACCAAGAACAGAAGACTTTGGTATTTGTAGATATTTGTAGAATACCCACAATTAGATAGTGGGAAAAGGAAATAAACTAATCAAGGATTTCAGATGTGAAACATGATAGAACAATGTAAAACAAGGTAACAGAAGATAGAATAAGAGTGACCAAAAGTTATTTAATAATATATAAAAATAGAAAGATAATGAGTTTTGGAAATTAAGAGTCCACTGTTGACCTTGTAGAAAACAGTTTCAGTAGACTGGTAGTTACAGAGTCTAATTCCAGGGATTAAGAAATTATTCAATCATGGACAATAATGAGTAAAAACT
Organism: Pseudocheirus occidentalis; assembly: GCA_028646575.1. NCBI lineage: Eukaryota > Metazoa > Chordata > Mammalia > Diprotodontia > Pseudocheiridae > Pseudocheirus > Pseudocheirus occidentalis. The sequence continues at coordinate 99,957,205 of CM053601.1, read as the reverse complement.
ACTTTGTAGGATTTTGAAAGGGAAATATTCAACCACAAGCATTTATTAAAAGGAACTACTATGTACTAGGCACTGTGCTGAATGCTAAGTATAAAATGTCAAAAATGAAACCATACTTACTCTCAAGTGGTTTACGTGCTATCAAGGGACAAAATATGCAAAAATATAAGCAGCTATATAATATATACCTATAAATACAGGACATTGGCAGATGGGAGGCAATAACTGATGAGGAAATCAAGTAAGATTTCACATAGGAGGTGAGCTTGAAAGGAATATGAGGATTATAAGTAGTAGAGGTAAGAATGGAGTACATTCCAGGCTTGGAAGACAATTTGTGTCAGTCACAGAGATGGGAAATGGAATGTGATGTATGAAGAATAATAAATAGGTTGACTTGGATGGAACACAGAGGACAAGAAGGAGAGGAGGCAAAAGTCATAAATAATTTTGTGGAAGAAATAGGGTCAAGGGAAATTTTTTTTTTGAGGATAGAAGTGGCCTTACCATATCTGTTGTAAAAGGAAAAGGAACTAATAGAGGAGGAGGGATTTTTAAAACATTCTTCAATCAGTATTTTGACTTTACAATTAGTAGGATAATTTATTAATTATAACAGTTATACCAATAATCACTTTTTGATTTCTCACATATATCTTCTTTTTTTCAGAGATTAGTTTAAATTATAAGATTTTTTTTCTGACTTCCTGAATGTAGTAATAGAAACATCTATATGTTTTGTTCACTTTCCTTTGGAATGAACAATGTGAACCTAATCTATTTAAAAAACTCATTTCCAAAAATATCTTTAACATTATATGGTAGTTCTTGATGCTCTTAGAATCACCCCATAAATTCTAGAAAAGTATTTGTTCTTAGTCCTACACTCATGAATTGATTGTAATGACAAATTCTGAAGTCCAATAAATCTAAAGAAATGTTTATGAGTTGTTTTACTGCATATAAGAACTGTTCCAACACTGGGGACACAAAGTTCAAAGGAAGCCAATCAATGACCCTCAAAGAAGTTATATTCTACTTCAGGGGGGAAACTGTTTTCTTAGATTTTAGAGCTAGATAGTTGTTACATTATTCTTTCTATAAATAACAAGCTATGTACATGTATATTACAGTCAATCTCATATCTATAATTGTCATGATATGAGCATGTTAAACAGGATTATTGTACTATGAAGCATAGGACACACTATTAGGCAGGTGTTCTGTATAGATGAAAAGAGTTTGACAAATAAGTAAAATTATTGACTGTAGTATAACTCTTTAAAATCATATTCAATGGAGAAAATGTAAAATTGTAGTAGACTATCGAGAAACCAAACATCATTTCAGGCTCCCAGATCTGAATGAACATTAATAGCCATCTATTTCTAGCTGTAATCCATGCAATTAAAAAGGTCAGAAATGTTAATGTTGGGAAAGATCTTTGAGAAAGAGAAGTGCTAGATGAGGCCATAATTATTAATTATCATTAAAAGTCAAACTACATACAACTGACAGTCATTACATAACTACATCAGAAAACAAGTCTCCAAGATGGCAGCATAGAAGCAGCAAAGCACCACAGCTCCCACACAAACACACTAAAAAAACTCATAAAATGGGACTCTAAAACAGATTTTCAAGCTCCAAAACTCTCCACAAGACAGAAAGCACATCTGTTGCTACAGGCAGCAGGCGGGGCTCTTCGCAGCAGTCTGGGAGCCGGGCCTGAAACCCGGCCAGCTCAGGCCCTGGGGCATCGGGCGGGAGGTGCGACTATAGGAAAGCTGATCCGCTGCACTGGAGGCACAGTTACCAAATCTATCAGGCCAGAAGAAAACAAGGCTAAGAGAAAGGTCAGTGGATTTTGCTAACTGGGGAGGAGAAGAGCGGTCCGGCCAAACTGCTGCCAGGGCAAGGAGGCAGCGGTAGGTGGCTGTAGCAGCAGGAACAGCTGAGATCCGCAGTGGCTTCCACTGGGCTGCTTCAGAGCCCTCGGCCTGCAGATAGCAGATGGGCTGATGCGATCCATCGAAGCCAAGGGCTCTTGCATTGAGTGGACTGGATCTGGATCGTGGTCTTGAGTGGTGGTCCTGGGGTGCGCTTTCAGTGAGCCAAAGCTGGGGGGGGGAGCTGCAGCATCCCACTAAGAGCTCCGGAAGCTGAGAGGGCCCCAGTGATTTGGGACAGAGCTTTCCCCCTCCAGGAAGCAGAGTTACACAGAGCTAAAAAACGAAGCAATTAATAGACTGGCCAACATAAGAAAAA
>CM053601.1:99892202-99954437 GCA_028646575.1 Pseudocheirus occidentalis | reverse complement strand
AAGGGGCAGAACAAGGAGGAGCTATACTGTATACTGTATACTGTATATATGTAAGAGAACCAGGAGGACCTTCAGATTTTCTCTCAGTCACTGCCTGGAGACTGCACCTTTTGCTGAGATTCTCCTTCTGCAGCTTCTACTGAGAACTTCCAAGGACCAGACTGAGGAACTGTTGTGAGTCTGAGAGGGATTCCTGATTGAGGGAGCCTGCTCTATTTGTGAAGGCTTGGGAATGTGGGTGTCCACTACCTTAATTATGTGTATCAGCATTGTGACCACTATAATGACTTTGGCTTTCTGGTTTTGGGACTCAATGTTCAGGTTTCTGAATAAAGACCTTGGTTCTGCCTTCCATGTGGAGAGTTTGCTACATTTTGTGATTCAAAACTATACCAGCATATTCATAACCACCATAGGTGTTGTAAATAACACATTATTGATACACAGGTACACAATAAATATTTGTTGCCTTGACTTTATTTCCTCCATCCACATGTAGCTTTCTATCCACTATGCTAAACCCCCTTTCATTGAGTCAATAATTGTGCTTTGAAGTCACCTGCTGAATTTTTTTTAGGTATATGCTCATTTCAAATGTAAATGCAAGACTTTATGTCCTTTTTGCACACATACATATGTAATATGATTTTTTTTTGTTTTCTCGCATATAGTATTCATCTGTTTCCTTAGAAAATAATTATTTTCCACATGGGAAAATTCAAGCAACTGGCTAAACTCTGATAGATGCCCTTGATGGTTGTTTGAGTGCATGCACACACACACACGTGTGTGTATGTGCATGTGTGTGAGGGATAATGCATGAATAACCAGTTATGTTTCCAAAATTAGCTAAAAGCATCCAAGCTTATATGTAAGATCCTCACAGGCAGAAAAAAAGTATCATATCATCTTTTAAAAAGCATTTTTAAAATGCTTTTTAAAAGGATAATTGAAAACAATGCAATTTTAAAAGTACAACTTGTTTTTAATCAAGAAAAAACATCTTTCTTCCTAAATGTACTTGTAATGCTCCCTTCTTCCCTCCTACCCAACACACACTTACACTAGGTCCCTTCGAGCAATTGAAGTTAAATGACATAGTGGTCAATCACAGTCAGGGACAGGATTTTAAACCAGATCCTTTGTTCAAAAGTTGTTGTCTTTTCTGCCATGCCGAGTGTCTTGAAATGAATGATTCTACTGTGACTGTCACTGTTAAGTACTTATTGAAAGTATTTTTTCATATCAGATTATTTGATTTCTACCAGGTTTTTAAGATTGAAAGAAAAGTTATTTTTGCTTTGTTTTGTTTTTTTGCAAATGTCATCATCTTCCTTGGACTATATTTATTAATTGTATAGAGAAGCAAATCTTCATTAATCCGAACCTTTTTATTTCCAATGATTCAGTCAAGTAAGACTGAAGTTTACCATTTAGCACTAATCACTGTCAAAGAAGTAATTGTTCAGTTCAGAAAAATAAATGTAAGTAAAAATTTGAAGGAGTTTACCTGTTTAAGGAAAAGAGCTGTTTTTAAGCTGCTAGGAAGCACCCATAAAATATACAAGTGATAAGTGTTGGCAAATATAAATATTAATCCTAGTGTTTAGTTACCTTAATTGTAAACATCATCCATATCTCTGCCTTAAGGCTGAACCTCTAGCAGGGCAATATCTTCTAAAACTGCTTTAAGTAGTTATTATATGTGCTTGAGCACCATAAGTCATATTTTTAATTAATCTGTAATTTATAACTTTCACTGGCTCTCACTCAAATTAATCTTAATTACTAAGAATAACCAAGTAAGTAAAATATTTATAACTTCACTTAATAGTAATTTTTAACATGATAAGTTGGCTTACCCTGAAGAAGTATGTTTTTAAGATATTTGCAATCTCTCTGAACCATAAAAATCCAAACAATGACCACATGAGATTTGGACTGGAAGCTATTGTTGACCAATTAATCACAACCAGAGTGATTTTATTTTAAGTCATGGCCTATGAAAAAGAAATCTAGCCTGTAAACCCCAAGATGTCTTGCAAGGTGTCAGGAATCAAAATTTATATTCTTTTGGGCAGAGCACCCAAACCTAAAGGTATAATACCTGATATGGACAGAGGGAGAGGAGGGAATGTACAGAGGCAGACAGAAAGGGAAGGAAGACTTGAGGAAGGAAGGAAGGAAGGAAAGAAGGAAAGAAGGAAGGAAGGAAGGAAGGAAGGAAGGAAGGAAGGAAGGAAGGAAGGAAGGAAGGGAGGAAGGGAGGAAGGGAGGAAGGAAGGAAGGAAGGGAGGAAGGGAGGAAGGAAGGGAGGGAGGGAGGCAGGAAGGCAGGAAGGCAGGAAGGCAGGAAGGCAGGAAGGCAGGAAGGCAGGAATGCAGGGGAGAGGGTGAATGAAATCATTTGTCTGCAGATATGTCAACTTGAACCCTACAAGCAACAACCCTTGATCAATATTACCTGGCCCACTGAGGACTCAATTGGTCAGTTACAGTTGGGCAACACAGCTCCTTCCCTCCCTCCGCCTTTCCTTCCTTCTTTCTTTCCTTCCTTCCTTCCTTCCCTCCTTCCCTCCTTCCTTCCTTCCTGCCTTCCTTCTTTCCTTTCAGCCTTCCTTCCTTCCTTCTTTCCTTCTTTCTTTCCGTCCTTCTTTCCTTCCTTCCTTCCTTCTTTCCTTTTTTCTTTTCATCCTTCCTTCCTTCCTTCCTTCCTTCCTTCCTTCCTTCCTCACTTCCTCACTTCCTTCCTTTTCTGTCTCCCTCTGTATGTTCCCTCCTCTCCCTTCTGTCCACATTGGGTATCATACCTTTAGCTTTGGGTGTTCTGACCAAAAGAATATAAATTTTGTTTCCTGAACCCTTGAAAGATATCTTGGGGTTTACAGGCTAGATTTCTTTTTCTTTGCCAGGACTTAAAATCACTGGCTCTCATTAGTTGGTCAACAATAGCTCCCAGTCCAAGCCTTATTTGTTCATTGTTTGGATCCTGATGGCTCAGAGAGATTGCAAAATAGCATTTATTTCCATTTTAGCCAGAACCACTGAGGATCTTCCCTTCATGAAAAACTGATTTTATTTTTTGATCTAGGTAAAAGAGGCCACCTTCACCTCATTTTATACCTAGCATTGATCACTAAATGGGAGTTGTCTTAGACATATTGAGATCTGGGAAAGACAATGAATTAAACAGGCCAAGGCTTCCCACTTCTTCCAAGGCCATCTCTAGTTATCCTGATCTATATCTTTTTTGACACCAGAACTAAATGGCTCTGAAAGAGAGAGTGAGGCTGGTGACTTTGCACAGATCTCCCTCACTTAAATCTAATTCACTGGCAAGTGACTATGTCTCCTCCCTGATATCATGAACGTCTTTGAGAACAAAGGACAAACAACAGTAACAGACATCCTTAACTGGGAATGGAGAAAGAAGAAAGAATATCTACTGAAGCACTCAGATTGGAAAGAGAAAAACCATTCTCGGAAAGCAGGAGTTGTTGAGCCCTTTTTTCCAGAATTATTCAGGCACAGTCATTTGTCACATCTGGGGATATAACTTTAGAGACTTAGTTGTCAGGTATTTTCAGAAGTCTGTATTTGCACATGTAGTTTATATATGCTCCAGGTCAGGTTCAGGAGGCACATTATTGTCTGCTACAGTTTTATAGCAAGTAAGAGGTTCAAAGCTGTGTACATTCTGCAGTAGCTCAGGAAATATCTAACTACATGTTAAAATACTTACTAGGTATAAGGGAATTGGACACATCTCTGGACAGTATATGACTACTACTCATACACAGTAGCTCCTAGGGAAAGTAGGAACATTGAATGTCAACATTGAATGAGAGAAGAAGTTAGAAGCTAATCTCTAAAAAATTATCTTAAGGAGCATTAGTGTTTTCAAAATGACAGTAGCTTTGGGGCGTCTAGGTGGCGCAGTGAGTAGAGCACCGGCCCTGGAGTCAGGAGTACCTGAGTTCAAATCCGGCCTCAGACACTTAACACAAAAAACTAGCCATGTGACCTTGGGCAAGTCACTTAACCCCAACTGCCCTCCAAAAAGCAAAAAGAAAAAATGACAGTAGCTTCACTAATCAACTGCATAAGCAAAATCATATTCGCAAAGTAGGGCACATGAGATATGAATCTATACCACAGAAAGACAATATGACCTCTAGTCCCATGCAGTCCAAACCAATAATTAAAGAATACCCAGAAAGGAGTGTAATATGGTGGATATAGTGTTGGACTTGGAGTCAGGAAGACTTGGGTTCGAATTCCTTCTCAGATCCTTGCTAACTGCGACAAAGCACAGTCCGTTGTCCTCTCTGATAGGTAAAATGAAGGGGCTTGAAGTAGATGGTCTTTAAAATTCATTTTGGCTATAATTCTATAATTGTAAGTAAATGTGAAAATTTTGAATGGTAAATATGGGAAAGTTTATTCATAATAACTGCAAAATATACTCACACTAATAGACAAAATTATAGTAACAAGAATGGAATTATAAAAATTCGGTGAAGGCTAATGGTGGTATCTTTCGTATTTCTTTGTTTCTCCTAGAGCCTTGTATGGATATCTTATTTTTGTTTCCATGGAGCTGTTATATCCTATTCTCTCAAATCTTGATTCTTCATCTCTGAAGTAATTTGTATGGAACAATTAAATCAAACATTTCTAAAGTGTGATTTGCATACTTTAGCAACTGTACACTTTTATATAACTATTGATAGCTATGACTTCTTCTGTAAACTGCCTCTTCCTAGCTTTTGACCATTTATTATTTGGGGAATGCCTCTTATTTAAAAAAATAAAAAACTTGGCTCAGTTCATTATTTTTCAAAAATGAGCCTTTAATGAGAGAAACTGGCTGATAGGAAGACTTCCCACAGTTTACCTCTTTCCTTCTAATTTTAGCTACATTGGTTTTGTTTTTGCTCAAACTTTTTAATTTTATGTAATAAAAATTATTCATTTTATGTTCCCTAATACTCTCTCTCTTGTCTTATCATGAACTCTTCCCCTATCCAAAGATCTGACAGGTTTTATTTCTTTTCTATGTTCCTCAATTTACTTATCTCACCCTTTCTGTCTAAATTGCATACCTATTTTGACCTTATTCTAGTATATGGTGTGAGCTGTTGAACTGTGCCCAGTTTCTGGAAGAATGCTTTCCAGATTTCCCAGAAATTTCTTATTTGAATAATGACCTCTTGCCCTCAAAGATTTGATCTTTCTTTGTATCAAGGGCTCGATTCCTAGGTTATTTATTTCTGTATATTATGTTCCTCATCTATTCCACTGTTCCACCATTATTTCATATCCAGGAAGTTTTATTTTTTAATGATTACCACTTTGTAAACTACTTTGAAATTTGGTACTTATTTTCTTCCAGATAAATTTTGAATCCTTTACTTTTAGTATATTTCAATGTATAGAAAATGTTGTGCATAAATAAATGGGTTAATGACAATATATTATCTCATTTTAACTATGCAACCTTCATAAAATGAGAAAATGGCTTAAAGAGACACTTGTAAACAGAGAAGTGATTCACTCAAAGTAAACAATGAAAAAAATATTTTTGGAAATGGTCATTGTGAGAATATTTTTTTCTTTAATTATGTATGTTTTTTCATGAGGGTTGTTTTTCCTTTATAAAATAATAATACAATGACTCTGGAAGAGAGTGAGGCTGGTGACTTTGCACAACTCTTTAATTAAATCCAATTCACAAGGAAGTAAAAACGTCACCCCTATGATGTCACTGGTCCTTTGGGAAGGATCAACAACCTCAACATCACATAAAACTTGGAGGCAGCTAGAAGGCACAATGGATACAGCACTAAGCCTCAAGTCAAGATGACTGGAATTCAAATCCAGCCTCATACACTTACTAGCTATGTGACACTAGGTAAGTCACTTAATCCTGTTTGCCTCAATTTCTTCATCTATAAAAAATGAGCATGAGAAAGAAATGGCAAACCACTTCAGGATCTCTGCCCCCCCTCAAAAAAGCAAAAAAAAAATGCGGTTGTTTACAATTGCATATAACTAAAAGAACTAAACAATAATAAAAAACATTTTAATGAGAATAGATATACTACTATACTGGGACTACTATATACTACTATAATTATGAATAAATAAATGCTATCTTTAAAATTTTACGTCATCATTTCACCATCCTTTTAAATTCCTTTTGTCTTTATATTGACATGTACGTAATACTTAGAACACGCACAGTAGTAGCACAGGCTTTTAGTGTGTAAATAAGTAACTATAGTTTTATGAATGTCCCCCCCCAGTGTGATTGCTACTTCTGAACTGTCATAACACTGTTCCATATCATTTTATTTTGAAAACTCCTACATAGGAAAAAAAAAAGGATCCCACTATTGAACTACTCGTGTTTTGTTTGCCATTGCCAATGGTATTTTCGCTCTATGAAATGATCCGGGAATCTCAGCCCTCTTCTTTGCCTACCAGACAGCCATAATCAAAGTTCTGTAAATGTTGATAGTTTCTAGCTGTTGCTACTTTGTTCCCCTTGCATATCTCACTTAGAAGAGATCAAGTGCTGAATTTCCCTTTGTTACTCCTCAGATTCTTATAGCCAAAAATCTATTCCACATATGACTGCTATTCTTTCTATCCAGAGATGACATCACTTCATGGATTATAAAACAACACTTTAATTTTGTAGTCAAAAACTTAACTCTTTCATTTATAAAGAAAAGATGTGCTTCCAAAAGGTATAAGGAAATGATATATTCTATAAGTTATATAGTTCTGGGGTGTACAGCAATATTCTGTGGAAAAGTGACCAAGTTAGAAATCATTTCCATAATATTTCATTTTGAATTTTCTAAAAGAATATATAGATGAGTAGATAGGACCCACTATGGTTTGAGACTAAGAATTCTTAATCATAGTCAACAAATTACTAATGAAATTTCTCAAGGAATATAAAGTACTTTACCTTTGAAAAATGAGCATTGTTGGCTAGGTTTGAAAATATGAGAAATACTTGTGACATAATGGGATGATCGTACATTAGATAGTGCTAGAAAATAAATTAGATGATATTTCTTTTACCAATGAGAACACCCAAGCCTTTTAAGATTGTTAGTACCTCAAGGTCAGAAAGCTAACTATTTGAATAATGACCTCTTGCCCTCAAAGATTTGATCTTTCTTTGTATCAAGGGCTCGATTCCTAGGTTATTTATTTCTGTATATTATGTTCCTCATCTATTCCACTATAGCTTTCAAGGGGTAAACGATCTATTTTAATTTGATTCATTAGTTGAGGGACAAAAAGTTTGTGCTAGAAAACAATAAAATATGCTGTGGCATTAAATATTATCACTACTCTTTTTGGGGGGGGGATCCTAATTTCATGTCAAAGTTCATGAACAGATATCAATAATTTTGCAAATTGCTACAAGAGGTCCAGATTGGAAAACATAAACTGAAACAAATGTAGGAAAAAACACGGGTTTCAGGGTTTAAAGTAATAAATGTTTTTAAAACAACAACAGAACCCAAACAGGATTTTAATTCAAAAGTAAGTTAATTTAAAAGAAGGCCAGTATTGTGCTAGATGTGAGTTAAAGCCAATTAATTAAAAATATCTTCATTGAGTTAATAAAACAGTGAAAGTTGATAAAAGCTTCACTGTTCTATTTACTTAATTGCTGATAAACATTTTTTTTTACTCTTTGAAATCCTTTAAGATTTCCTTTGCGCTTGATCAAATTTTGTCTTCAATTGTGACATTAGACTGGATGCTACATATGCATTCACAGACAGGTAATGTCAGCAATGAATAGCTAACCACTTTATGTTTATGTTATGTTACTTTCTAAAGATTTTCAATTCTTTATAGATTTGTTTATACTTAGTTAAGCCTTAGAAAATTTGTAAAGTTCTTTTTCTCTCACTTTATGCAGAATGAAATAGATAAAGTGAAATTAAATTACCTGCTAAAAAATACAAGAAAAAGGAATTGAGAATATCAAGGAAAAATACACTTTAATTTCCTCATAATGTACAAGGTGATTCTCAGGACAACAGTCCTGCTTTCCTTTGGTAGGATGAATAAACCCATTGGTCACCAAAAGTCTGTAGACTTTTTGAGGATTACACAATTTACTTTGAAGTTCTCACATGAAAGTGCTAAGTCAATACAAACCGTTATTTGAAAATAAACTCAACCTCATGACGCAGCATTGTTTCTGCAGAAAGAAGCTTGAAATCCAATTACAAAGAGGAATATTTAGCAGGCTTCTGGCAGAGGCCTTTGACAGATGGCTCTTTGTGAAAATATCTAGCTTGTTTCATGCCGAAATATTTTTCTGCCACAGTCAAATAAAATCACGATGGTAACAGTGAGCTATGAGTCACAGTTAAAGATTTTAAAGTCAAATCCAGGTGGTATTTTGTCTATATGAAAAATATGCATTAAACCAAAATGTCCATGCCCATTCAAAATAAGTGAAAAAAAAAAGATAGCATTCTCTATGGCAACACCAACATTTAAGAAACTGACATGGCTCCCTCTACTGGGTATACCTATAGAGAACTTGATGTATTTCTGAATTATACAGTTTCAATCTGGTAGCAGACTTCTCGATAATTCTTATAAAATGGTATTTTAAAACCATTTGTCTATTAATTAGTTTACAAACACTTTGGTCTATTAACACATTTATGAAATTATGAACCAAAGATAAGAATTAAAAAAAAACAACGTTGTACACATTTGACAATTGTCACAATAAGAAAAGATATATAGCAGAGTGTAATTAAGAACACTAGGCTTCTTATGTACTGCCCTGCAACATTGGCATCACATTAGCATTTAGCGAAGATTATAATTTTTAATGGAATAACAAGAAGCATCAGATCGTGAATTAAATTAATTATTTTATCTGCTAAATACATTTTATATATTTATATGCTATGTGAATATTTAAAATATTTATCCCATATATAATATCAACATATTTTTAGATTTTCCCAAAATTCTAGACCCTAGAAATAATTTTCAGAAATACTATAATTACTAAAAGCTATACGTGTAGAAATATTTCAAGAATAATTTCAGTTTGAATTAATTTCTGTTAAGTAAGTCTATTGTATGGTCAAATACTTTTCAGAAATTCACTACTTGGGCATTTATGGTTTTGACAGCCCTCATTTACAAATGTGATTAAGGTTAAGAGGCATTTTTTTAAAACTGTATTCCAATAGTATACTATCATTTCTAGGATTTATAAAAAGAATTACATTTGATATTGACAATAAAGGATTATTTAATGCATTAATTATACAACATATATACTATATGATATTTTGAAAATTCTGTTTCAAACTATTTATGGGTATAGATAACTTTGATTTTGTAGAATGCTGGACTAGGAAATTATAAGATGTGAATCCCAGACCTACCTATGACTTATGTACAATTGAATAAGTATAGCAGCAACCACACTGGAAATCCCAGAATGGCTGATAGGACAGATTCTTAGATCTGCTTTACTAGGAAATATAGCTTTTAAGGGGTCAACAATCTATTTTAATTTGATTCATTAGTTGAGGGGAAAGAGCAACACCCCAAACTTGAGAGAAAATATGAACAGAAATTAAAAGCACAGAAATGAAGACCAACAGACAAGACTATGACTGCCTGAATCAAAGCAATATTGCTGTACATTTTACATACATCCATGGATCAAGAAAGCCTTTATATTTGAGAAGTTGGGGAGCTCTGAACATACAGTCACTCAGAATCTCAAACAGTGAATGACGAGATCTTTTCATAAGCAAGCCCCCAAAGCAAAATACCAGCTCACAGTATATAAACACATCCTCTGAAACAGAAGGCATCGCAACCCTCATGACTCTGCCTAATTAGAAATTGGGAAAAGTCATAATAGCCTTTCTATAAGTAAGCCTCCTCTAAGCAAATGTCCCTTAATGGGCTCCACATGAGGCCTATTAATGGGCTGGAAAGATCTTATATGCCATTAACATTACAAGAAATCATTTAATTTGTTTCAATTCTAGTTTCTTCCTTTTTTTAATGAAAGTTGCAATAATATAATAATTGTGAAGGTTGGTACGACCAAAGAATGTTCCACAAGTCTTAGCAGTATTATTTCTATTATTGGTTACATTAGAGTTTATAAGATTCATGTAGATAGATAGATAGATAATAGAGACAGATAAATAGATATAGATAGACATCTATATATCAATATCTATATATCTCTGTCTATCTATCTACATAGATATGTATATAAATACACACACACGTGGAGAGAGAGAGAAAGAGAAAGTATCAATGCTGGTACTGAGTATCTTTTAAGTAGATCTTTTTAAGTAGACCTACACAACTTCACAGTAAGTAGGGGCCAAAATTAAAACAAGGTTAAACTTCTTTGGGCTGCAGACAGGTTAGACTAGAGATAGACTGGTGATGGCTTGTTATCATGGATCACATGAAAGGGTGATCAGGAGAGAGTGTGTAGTGACAACTCTATATTTTTCATGGGCCTTCTTATATACATTGCTTCATAGATAGCTGCTTTCTGGATATATGCTACGCAGGCCTGCTTTAAGATATTCTTTGCCTGTATGTATAACAGAATTCTGGGTCTTTAATCAATAATTTTGCCTTACTGTGGGAGACACTTGGAAAAGGAGTCTTCCTGAACATCACTGCTCTTTTGGTACTTTCTTTTTTAATTTCTGACAAGAGACAAGACATCAGTGCTCTTAGGATCTTAATAGAGGACACCTAAATATTGAAATTGTATAGACGGTCATACACGACAACTTCTATGTTTCTCTGCTTCAATCTTGGCAAAGTTTTATTTCCTTTTAAATATAGGTAGAAACAGTTGTGATTTTTTAACTTAATCCATTACTCAGACAAATGCTAACTTTAAGACAAAATTCTTGGGAGGGGGAATTCTCAGAAAAGTTGAAAGGAATGGAACAGAAAGCAATTCAACTCTTTTTTAAAATTTTAATTTATTTTCTTGATTACGTCATTCATTACCACAAAGTTTTGAGTTAAAAATTTTCTCCCCTTCTTTCCCCTACCCCAAGCCCAAAACAGTGATCCCAACATAAAGCTTCTCCCACAATCTGTCCCCTTCTATGTCCTCCTCCAATGCCCCTCTAACTTTCTAGTAAGGTAGGGAGAGTCTCTCTACCCCCGTCCCTGTATGTCTTATTTCCCAGTTGCAGTAGGTTGTATAGCTTTAAATTCTAGATTCTTGCGATTCCTCCCTTGTCACCCACTCCCATTGGAAGGAGAAGCAATTCAATACAGGCTGTACATGTGTAATTACGCAGGACCTCTCCATGGTGGGCATATTGTGAGAGGCTGATTGTATTGATTGTATGTCCCTCCTTCCTATCCTGCACGCACCCTTATTTTGTTCTCTACCCAATCCCTGACCCTTTACTGAGGGGATCCTGCAACCCTCCCCCCCACTCCGCCCTTCCCTCCATCATCCCTCCTCTCATCCTCATGCCCCCTACTTTTCTGTGTGGCAAGATACTCAGTTTAGAGTTTATGTCTTTCCTTCCCTAAGCCAAATTTAATGAGAGTAAATGAAAGTAAAGTTGTAACAGTTATCCCTTGCCTCTTTTATATGAGATGATTAACCTCATTTTGTCTCTACGCTGTCTCCTCTCATTCAAGTCCTCTCCCACAATTGATATTGATCCCTCTATGTACACATATATACCCATGATCAGATATGTATTCATATGCATATATACCCTCCTATGTAGACATATGAGTGGGTATACATACATACATACACACACACACATATATATATATACATATATACATTTGTATTCCTTTCACCTATCCTCATACTAAGAAAAGTTTCATAAGTCACTATTATTGTTTTTTCCATATTGGCATGTAAATAGTTCAACTTTGATAAGTTCCTTATGATTTCTTTCCAAGGTTTACATTCTTATGCTTCTTATGTTTGAATGTCAAATTTTCTGTTCAGTTATGTTTTTTTTTTCATCAAGAATGCTTGAAAGTCCTTTACCTCACTACATGACCGTATTTTCCCCTGGAACATTATACTCAGTTTTGCTGGGTAGGTGATTCTTGGTTTTAATCCCAGCTCTCTTGCTATCCAGAATATCATATTCCAGGCCCTTCGATTCCTCAGTGTAGAAGCTGCCAGATCCTGAGTTATCCTGATAGTGCTTCCGCAGTATTCAAATGGTTTTCTCTTGGCAGCCTATAATATTTTCTCCTTGGTGTGGGGATTCTGGAACCTGGCAATTACATTTCTAGGAGTTTTTGGGGGGAGATCTTTTTGAAAAGGTATTTGGTGAATTCTTTCAAGTTCTATTTTTCCCTCAGATTCTAAAACATTAGGGCAATTTTCTTTGAGGATTTCTTGAAGGATGCTTTCCAAGTTCTTTTTTTGGTCATGGGTTTCAGGTAGACCAATAATTTTCATGTTTTCTCTCCTAGATCTATTTTCCAGGTCAGTGGTTTTTTCAAGCAGATATTTCACATTTCTTTCTATTTTTTCATTTCTTTGTAACTGTTTAATGGTATCTTGGTGTCTCATAAAGTCATTAGCTTCCACTTGCTCCACTCTAATTCTGAAGGAATTATTCTCTTCAGAATGCTTTTGAGACTCTTTCTCCATCTGGCAATTTCGACTTTTTAAGGCATTCTTCTCCTCATTGGCTTTCTGGGCCTCCTTTGCCATCTGAGTTAATTTGCTCTTTAAGGTATTGTTTTCTTCAGTCAGGTTGTTGGCTCTCGTTTCATGACTTTCTCACATCATTCTCACTTCTCTTTCCAATTTTTCCTCCACTTCTTTTACTTGGTTTTCAAAGTCCTTTCTAAGTCGATCCATAGCTAGTAGGCATTGTTCCACTGTCTTGAAAGCATTTGGTGAGGGAGTTCTGACTGATTTGTCTTCCGCCTCCTCCAAGCTTTGATCCTTTTTGTCCACAATAAAGGATTCTAGAGTTTTATTGCTCTTCTTACTTTGCTTCCTTTCCCCTATGTTTGCCAGTCTATTAATTGCTTGGTTTTTTAGCTCTGTGGAACTCTGCTTCCTGGAGGGGGAAAGCTCTGTCCCAAATCACTGGGGCTTTCACAGTTGTTGGAGTTATTATTGGGGTGCGGCAGTCACCACCCCCAGCTTTGCCTCATTGAAAGCATACCCCAGGACCACCACTCAAGACCATGATACAGATCCAGCCTGCTCAACGCAAGAGCCCTTGGCCCTGATCAATTGCCTCAGCCCCCCTGCTATCTGCAGGTGGGGTGCTCTGAAGTAGCGCAGTGGAGGGTGCTCCTGCTTTCAGCCATTCCTGCTGCCACAGCCACCTCCCGCTGCTTCCTTGCCCTGGGAGCAGTTTGGCCGGACTGTTCTTCTCCCCCAAATTTAGCAAAATCCACTGACCTTTCTCTTAGCCTTTTTTTCTTCTGGCTTGATAAATGTGGTAACTATGCCTCCAGTGCAGCAGATCTCCTCTCTGATAGACTTGTCTCCGCCTGATGCCCTGGGACCTGGCCTGCTGGGGTTTCAAGCTGGGCTGTCCATGGCTCCCAGAAGGCAGTGCAGAGCCCCACCTGATGAGCTGCCTGCAGCAACAGATGTGTTTTCTGTATTTTGGAGGGTTTTGGAGCTCAAAAATCTGTTTAGAGTGTCATTTTATGAATTTTTAGGGTGGTTGTGTGGGAGCTGTGGTGCTTTGCTGCTTCTATGCCGCCATCTTGGCTCTGCCCCCCAAGCAATTCAACTCTGCATGTTGCATCAACATACTCATCTCTATGGAGGTTGACACTACATGTAGTCAGGTGTAAAGAACGGTGCTAGAATGAAAGGACGTTGTTGATAACACTTGAAAGAAGAGATTTAGACTGATTCAGTCTAAATTTAGTAACAAGATTTAGAACTGGTGAGGCAGAGGGGTGGAAAGGAAGGATAACCTGCACATTGAGGAGCCATTACCTCCCAGGAAAGAAACACATTTCCTCCCCCAAAGGAGCTGACACCCAATGAAGGGAGAAAGCCCAATTCTTTTCCCCTGTTTTGACACACTGTGGTAAAATCCTATTCTCTACATGTTAGTAATAATGACTTTTAGAAGGCATAATGAAGCCACTATATCATTTGTACTGAAAACAAAATGTGTCCTCTTCATATCTGAATTATGGAAGATATCATTTGCACACAGGAGAAATAGTATTAAATTTAGTGCATTAATCAAGCTACTACTGATGACAGTTGTATGATATTAGTGGTCTATTTCTCTATCTGTCATGTATTCCTCGCTGAGTTCTGCTTCTACTGTTTTTTAAATATAAAATCAATTAAATTGTAATTTTATATGCAGTGAGATTTGCTTTCATACTTCATCCTATGAGAGTTAGGAAGACCACTCAAGAAATCTTAACTTCAGAACTTCACAGACAACTTGGGGTTGAAGAACGCCAGGAGCCTCCAGTGCCCCTGATACTACGTGATTACTTATTATTAGATGGTTCTGCTTGCAAATGTATTGATTTTTAATTACTTGAATTTTAATGTATTTAGTATATCTTACGTATACAGACCTTTTGTCTCCAAAGGTAAAACTAGTCTACAAAATTACTATTAACTTTTCTAAGATGTGTAGTCATAACTTGGATTGGAATTTCAAGTTAAAAATTCTTAACTTCTCTTTGACAATTTTGGGCTAAGAAGGAGGTTAATTTATGGGTCTATGTGGCCATATTGGGGAATATTGGTTCCATTTACACTTGAATTAATGAATAACTACATTATGAGATTAAAAGATGTGAGAGGGACATTGGTGTTATTTGACTCTCTCCAATAAGCCTATATTTTAAAGTAGAAAATATACAATCTTATTTCTGATTACAATTATTTTAAGTCAATGACAGAATACAAATCAGAAGTGTTTAGAGGTTTAGTTTCTATATGTGTTGCATGAGAGGAAATTACATATTTAAAATGATTGTTTTCACAGTCAGAAGATCCTGTGGTTAAAAAGTTATTAAATTTAAAAAATCATGAAAAAATCACTACATCGATTTTAAATATTTTGTGTTAAAATAATCTATTCTCTTTCCTCCTTCCCACTCCCCATCAAAAAAGAAAGAAAAAAGAAAGTTCTTATAGCAAATCTCTGCAATGGGGGAAGCTAGATGGTGCAGCGAACAGAGCACTGGCCCTGGCGTCAGGATGACCTGAGTTCAAATTCAGCCTCAGACATGTAACACAAAAACTAGCCATGTGACCTAAGGCGAGTTACTTAATACCAGTTGCCCCCCATAAAGAAAAAAACCCCAAAAAAACAACAAAAAAATATATACAATGAAACAGTAAATTTCTGTATTGGTAATATTCAAGTTAAATTAAGTCAACAAGTATTTATTAAGTATTTGTTATTAGGCAGGCATTATGCAAATGAAAATATAAATGAAGGAATAGAGAAGAATTCTCTTTGACTACAAGAAGTTTATTGTTTTTGTTGCCTGTCCTTAATTTTTGAAGAAGACCAATGACATCATAGGGGGAGGTCTTGACTTGCCCATGAATTAGATTTAAGTGAGATGTAGTTGCACAAAGTCAACAGCTTCACTCTCTTTCTTCCAGAGTTATCAAAGTCCAGTTGCAAGATAAAACTCAAAATGACTGATGATGGCCTAGGATTCAGTGGATGATGTTGGATATACTGATTGCAGAACACCACACAAAAAGGGTAGAAAGACAGTGGGGGAGCATATGAGAACAAATGAAGGAACGGGGAAAGGTGAAATCTTGTAGAGGCTGTCCAAGACAGTCAGGAATACATCCTAGAGAGAAATGAAGACATGACTCGGTTGGGCAGCTTCCTTAAAATGGAGTTTGTAGGAGGAACTTGCCAATAAGACTCAGGGGTAAAGGGTACTTCCAGTAAGTGAAGTCTGGGAGTAGTATGAGTTTATAAGGTGGAGAACTGCACCCCGAGTCTGTCATCGTTGTTATGTATGCATATGTATAACATGTTTCATAATAGGTCCTCTGGTATCATCATTGTATTACTCTACACATAATATAATGTTCCACCATTATTCATGTTGAGGTAATATTTATCTACTACCCAATAAGTTCTATAAGGCTACAGACCATATCCTGTCAGAACATTCTATCTTACGTATTACCTAGAATGGTGCTCTGACCACAGTCATAAAAGTAGGTGTTAAAGGAATTAATAAGCATACATATTAACATAATTTCTTTCCTTTATGTTTTCCATTTTAAATATAGGCTGGGCAATGAAAATATTTCTCATTTAAAATGATTAATACTAAACTGGTGAACAAAATAAGAGAAAGAGGTCATGTTACTTGTCTTCTTCTCTAGGTTAGGGCACTTTCCTAGAGGGAAAGAATAAGCAACACACTAACAGAGGAAGCTAGAAATAATGATCATAGACTGAGTGGCTGGAGATCAGAGGATTATTTGTACAGAAAATGAGATCTTTCTTACTTGATTGTCTAAGTCCTGGTTTACAATGCTTTACTTGAACTTTCTTTCAGAATATTTCAACCAAGTTACTGGAGAGATGTTTATTTAACATTAAATGACAAGGTCACTGCTAATGATGGTCTTGTGGGAAACCTGTCCACCAGTACTTCAACCATTATAACTGTGCGGTGATTTTTGAAGAGAGATGACAAAAGGATACTGAAGACATCGTGATAAAAGAAGGTAAAGTAGGCAACTCTATATAAGATAAGCTAACAAAATCCCATAGGAAAATTCAGCAATATAAAGTTTAAACCAGTAACTGTTTAGAACAAATTAATACCTTGAGCAAGGTAGCAATATATGATTATATTTCAATTCTAACAAAATATAAATATGATACAGATAGGAGGAGCAGAGTAAGCAAAGAAAAGCACCAATAACAGCTTCTTTAGATAGCAATTTTACATCTTAAGGAACTAAGAACAAGAAACCCTTGGTGGGTAAAAGCCTTTCATTTGACAAAGCAAAGTCCTAAAAAAGTACTTTTCTTTCTTTTTCTTTCTTTCTTTCTTTCTTTCTTTCTTTCTTTCTTTCTTTCTTTCTTTCTTTCTTTCTTTCTTTCTTTCTTTCTTTCTTTCTTTCTTTCTTTCTTTCTTTCTTTCTTTCTTTCTTTCTTTCCTTTTTGGAGGGCAATTGGGGTTAAGTGACTTGCCCAAAGTCACACAGGTAGTGTGTCAAGTGCCTGAGGCTAGATTTGAACTCATATCCTCCTGATTCCGGGGCCAGTGCTCTATTCACTGTACCACCAAGTGGCCCCTGGCACTTCACATTTCAATGGAATTAGATCTGATTGATATATTTTTACATTAATATGAATATGAATAATGCAAATTTGAATACACCCTACTCCTTCAAGGGACTCATTATTAACATTGCATGCCTACCATAATCCAAACACTGGGGAAACAAAGATAAATTGCATAACTTCTGACCTCAAAGAGCTTAAAATCAAATAGGGAGGCTATATTGTATGAATGTAAGAGAAGCCATTATCTTGTTGTGTTGCGCAATGTCCTAAATTTGGGGTATATGTAGATAGGTGCAAACAGTCTCTACCCTAAACAAGCTCACAATTGAATAGTACAAAAAACATGCAAGCAACCATATACATGTAAGAGATTGGAAGGATAACTTGTAGATAATATCTAAGGAAAAGAATTAGCATGAAGTTGAACAAGGAAAGCCTTCTTGAGGATGTTTGGATTAGTAAAATAGAAAATAGGACATACAAACTAATCATCAAGAAAAGATGTTTCCAGAAAATCTTTGTTCAGAGAGATCTCTTGAGGGGGTGAGGCAAATGGAGAAGAGAGAAGGAAAAAAAAACAGGAATAAAGGAATTTTTCATGGAGAAGGTGGAACCTGTTTGACTTTGAAAGAATAGCACTATAGTATGTGGGAGAATTGACTAAGAAAATTGATGAGGACTTGAAAAAGAAAGTAATATGAAATCAGGAAGGAGTAGTCCAACTGGCTGAAATATAGATTACGTGGAAGAGAACAGAATTTTATTGGAGGAAAAATTGTAGTCAAATTACAGTGAGTTCCAAATGCCAGGATATAGAATTTTTTTTGTCTGTTTGTTTTTTATCCTAAAAGCAACAGAGCAAATGAGGTTTCATGAGCAGAAAATCAATGTGCTTAGCCTTGAACATTGGGATGATTATTTGAGTAGTTGTATGGCAGATGTATTAGAACAGAAAGAAAATGGATACCAGTTTGCAGCTGTGTAAACTAGCTCAAATGAATGGCAATTTTTGGCTTGAGTAAATAGGTTGTCATAGGGATGAAAAATATATAGGGATAGAATCAACATGACTTGGTTGGAGGAGAGGGAAGGATGAATATAACTGGGAAGAGGAGAAGAGAGCAAGTTAGAGGAGCAATTATGAAGTTCTGCTCTGGATATTGTTTTTAAAGTAGAAGAGACCTTAAATCTCAATCTACTTCTATTCTCCCCAAATAAAAAGAAAAACACTGAGTGAGTTTTCAAGGTCATATGGCTACACTCAGTCAATAACAGAACAAGGATGAGATCTAAAATCTTTTAACACTTAGTATTAAATGATATAACAATACTAAAATAAATTCATCTTCTTTGAATACACAAGAGGAAGATAGGGAGAGGGAGATTGTGAGGGAAAAGGGGGTAAGAAAAAAGGTTAAAGAATAATAAGTAGAAAGAGAAGAAAAACGAAAATAAGAAAAGAGAAGAGGAAGAGGGTTGTAAAAATAAGGCAGGAGAGAAGGAGAAGAAAGAAAAGAATGGGAAAGAAAGAAGAAGAAAAGAAGGAAGAGAATAAGGAGCTGAAGAAGAATAAGGGGAAAGGAAAAATAAGGCCCAAGCCTAATTAATCAAAGAAACACTAGGGTGAAATTTTAAAATTGTTATATAATGCCATACAAATATAACCTATGTTTACAAATAGATAAGTAAAGAACTATGTTGAAATACGTAAGTGAAAAAAATTTGCATTAATACCTTGCCATTTACCATCTAATTTCAAAAGACTTTGCTATATGTAGGTTATTTTTGTGGGCAGGGTTCATTGTTTTTTTAAAGTCTTAGAACAAGAGTGAATCTAAATACAGGATCATTGAAAAATTTCAAACTCTGCCATTGGCACAACACTGAATATGATTGCATTCCCTTCTCTAATTTGATGGTCTAATGGCATTGAGAACTGTAAACAATTCTGACCTTTGGAGGTCAGACGGACAGACTATCCTACAGTTAACTTTTTAAATACATGATTTTGCTATTTCTTTAGACTTTTTAGATATCAAAATGATATTAATGCAAATAAAACACATGAGATATGTCAAAAATGCATGTTAATGCCATAATTATAATTATACATAAATACAATTATAAAATCTTAAGGTCAATAATTTAAGCAGAATACTTAGTTATTAGAAAGGTTGACACGTCAACATATTCAGAAATTGTATTTTAGTTAAATACATAAAGAATTTCATAGCATTGATTGACCTAAATTAATAAGATGTAACTGCCATATATTTCTGTAAAGTTGCTTTATGTCATTTCACCTAAGAAAGCATCCATTCCAATTTATTCAATCCATACACCTAAATGACATAATGTGGATAACATATGCTGATGATTAAGGAGAATTTACAGTGAGATAGGTTGGGGCCCAATACAATGAGAGGGAGTAAACCAAAAAACCTCACTGGGTCAAGCCAGAATTAAACAGATGATCAAATTCAAAGAGGTTATTAATAAGCAATTATGAGAGTTCATAGGAAAACCTTAATGTCAGTTAAGTTACCATGGAATCAAGAAGAAAATGCTACATAGAGTTATCATCTATGCCAGTGAAGTGATGACTTGCTAGAAACAACCTCCTGACCAAGGTGCCAATATTTTATGGTGGAAATGTATTTAATACCCCCACCCAAAGTATCAGTATTATTGTAAGTTCGCAAACACCAATTTTGGAGCAGAAATCCTTCATGTTCATTTAGTGTTCATTTAAAGAACTTCCCAATGGGGAATTTATTACCTACTGTTAGGAAATTTTCTGTTTGTTTTGTCATATTGATTCTAAATCTATTTCTTTGCAACATCTAGCCATTTTCCTTATTTCTGTTTTCTAAGTAGACAAAAAAAAGACTTACTGCACTTTCAAGTGATAAGCTCTTTAGGAATGCATGGGCCAAACCATCTTTTATCCAGAGTAAATGGTTCTCATAAGGCATAGTTACTAATCTACTTCTTTGGATGTAATTTACCATGCCTTTATGTAAATATGACTAGGTCATCTCCATTTTAAAATCACTATAATGCTTTTGGGTTATTTTCTGATAGGATTAATATTATCACCCAGAGACCATTGTTTATCTCATTCTTCCCCTTTCTATATCTGATTGCCAAAACTTTCTAATTATTCAGTTATGTAAAAACAAATTGGAGAAAAAAGTGATCATTTTTAACATTTTACTCAAATATCAAATAGAATACTGAATTTAGAGCCAGAAGACCTACATTCAAGGCTCTTTTCTGCTGATTTTCAGAGATGTCAAATGACTTGCTTTCATATATCAATGCCTGGCTCTTAACACATGATTTCTAGAGTCCCAGTCCTTCACTTTAATTACTATATCATACAAGCCTATTCCAACAAATATGTAAAAACAGATTTTATGCTAATAAATGTTTCTCTTTTTAATGTAAGAGGCCTTCAATTGAATTCATTTTGGACTTTTCACAGTCTTCTCACCATTCTAATGGACACCCTTTAAAAATTCTCCAAAATATCAAAATCCTCTATATAACGTGGCACATAGGCTTTTACACAGTACCACTGGTGTGGTATGAGCAGGGTGGAGTTAGAGGTGGATTTCCACTATTTTTTCTGGATACTCCATATGTCCTAATGCCTTTTAGACAGCATTATTTTTTCCTTCCTTCCTTCCTTCCTTCCTTCCTTCCTTCCTTCCTTCCTTCCTTCCTTCCTTCCTTTTCTTCCTTCTTTTCCTCCTCTTCCTCTTCCTCCACCTACCCTTTATTCTCTGCCTCCATGCTGTTACACTGTTGATTCATAGTAAGCTTTATATTGGAGAACATAAAGTATGGTACTTTGTATCCTTCTCATAAATAAAGTGTTGGTTTGTACACCTTAAAATGTACAGTAATAAGCTTTATTCACTCCAAATACATTATCCATTTTATGAGGAGGGAAGGAAAGAGGAAAGGAAGGAAGGAAGGAAGGAAGGATTTCCATATATATGATAATAAATGTTACCATTCTAAAATTTTAAAAGGTGAAGCTAAACTACAAAATTTAGGCCTAATTTCCACAGTTATTATAGCATAAGTGTTGAAGCAGAATCACAAATGAACTAAGGTCCAATGGTTTCTTTTTGGCTTTGGATAATAGGTATAGATATTTCCATAAAAAAGAAAGTCTTAGCCAGTAAATTGCTTAAGATATAAACTAGGAGAACACTATCTTTATAGTTTTAGAATGTTGCATAAAAGTAATTGTACTATATGCATATGTGTATATATATATACCCATACATATGTATATGTGTATATGTGTATGCATATGTATGTACATATGTAATACTTTTAATTGATCAAATAGATGTTGATAAATAGTGCAATGTTTTTGAATGTCAGTAGATTGCACTGGTATAATTTTCTCTTCAAAGGAAAGATATCAATTAGCCTTTGTCTTCAATCTTTACTAGATGATCTGTTTTTATACATTATTGCCTATTTGCAATTAATTTACATTAATAAATAATTTGATTAAGAATTAATGAGAAAACAAAGAGCAGGGAGATAACATTCACGGTTGCCTATTATACTGAAGAGGAGGGAAGACCTCATCAGTAGCATGTAAGCAAATCAGAAAAATAATCAGTGTAAAGAACTCACCTCAGGAAGGCAGCCAGAAAGGACAATAAGGAAATAAAATAAAAAGTAATGCTGAAAGAAGATAGCTCAATTTTTTGGTGGTGTTTTCTGATGCTGTCATTCTCTTTACCTGTACAGATTAACCCGTTTAAACTTTTCTATCCTGTATGATTCTTGTCCATGTTGTTATATGAGTCCACCATAGACAAGGTATGCAACTTCTCAGAGGGATTCTAGGTCAGTTTTTCCTGAATTTGTAAGATCTAAAAGGTTCATAGGTCCATGCTAGTGGAATCATGGATGTTCAAGGTCAGGTAGTGAAAGAAAACTAATAAAGTGTTGTGGGGGGGGGGTTGGAATGAAGAGGAAATATATTTTGTTTGTTTGAGAGGCAATAGTCACAGAAATGTCATAAGGTATCCAATAGTACTTTGTGTTCAGTCACCTCTTAATAATATTACTAAATTTTTCCAAAAACATATCATTAATGAATTATTCTTAATGTTTCCTTTTATTACATGTTCTTGAACATAGATTCGATGGTCATTTAGGTCGAAGTATAGAAAAAAACACATGCTATCTTGCCAGTTGCACATTTATTAGTACAAAGACAATTATTTCTGTAAAACATCTCTGGGGGCAGCTAGGTAGCACAGTGAATACAGCACCTGCCCTGGAGTCAGGATGATCTAAGTTCACATCTAACCTTAGACTCTTAACACTTACTAACCATGTCACCTTGGGTAAGCCTCTTAATTTCAATTGCCCTGCCTCCTCCTCCGAAAAGCAAAAAAAAAAAAATCATCTCTGTATCTCCTTATTCTTTGTTAGCAAATCCTAGTATTCAGACTCATGTTGAGTACAGCTAACCAATATAATATATGTAAATTTATATTTTGTTTTATTATTTAATTTAGATAAAAAAGACATATATCTTGCTTGATTATCAAAATAATTTTATAAAACATTTTATCCTAGAATTTTAAATAAACATCAGGGGTGGCCACATGACACAGTGAATATAGCACGGACGCTGGAGTCAGGAGAACCTGAGTTCAAATCAAGCCTCAAATACATAACAATTACCAGATGTGTGACCTTGGCAAGTGTTTAACCACCATTGCCCTGCCTTACCCCCTGAAAAATAAAGTAGGAAACAAAAACAAACAAACAAAATATTCATACCCACTAGAAGAGGATAAAAACTCTTATAACAGCACACACATATACACACACTCATATATATATATACGTATATACACACACAGCAGTACAACAAATTCACATATTGGCAATTTAATATCATTATTTTGCAAATGAAGAAAGCAATACCTGTGATTTAGGTGGGATTTGCACAACCACATGTGTTTGAAGAACTACTTTATGTTGCATCTAGGATAGAGTTATGAAATGAGGGAAAAATATCTTGATATATTCAAAGAAATTTGAGAAATTCTAACATTTCATTCTCATATCATCCAGTCAAAAAGGTCTGTTGTTTCATAGGTGGAAACATAGAAAAATGGAGGAAACTATTCTGGGAGCTATAAAATAATATTCTTCTCACCATTATCCACACAAGGTACAAACATAGTAAATTGGAAAAAAAAATGTTCCAACTATGGAGTTAGACAGCCAGAGTTCAAATTCTGTGTCTGCTCCAGCTTCAAAGGCATGAATTCCTGGGTTTAAGTTCGGCCTCTGAAGGACTCAGAATGCTTTACCCTGGTCTAATTGCTAAATTTAGTTTTACAGTAAAATAAGTAATGGGCCTGCCTTTTGCCACTATACATGTTATTACCATATCTTCTGGTAGTTGACTGCCAATTCTATTGGGGTCCTCTCCATTATCCTCTGCCACTGTAGCCCATCTGTGCTCACTGCCCTTCAGCTAAGTGAAACTATGTCCTCCCCACATGCCATTCCAGTCTGCTCACTCTGCCAAGTTCAAATTCTAAGAGAGAGGGTAGCCGTAGATATGAGCAATAGTGTTCCGCATTTCTGGGGCCAGGTGGTATAAATCAGAATAACACTGCATCTAGGCTGGTCCACCAAACTTGATAAAGTAAGGAATTGCCACTCAGGGTGATTCAGACTACTACAAAGAATTATAGCTGATCCTTGTGAGAAGCATGCTCACTCTAGAAAGAACAATACTCATTGTGAAGCCAGGAAGTTTCTAACGTTATTATACATTTATTTTACATTCTTTGGGAACAGGTAACTCCCTGAAGAGTTGCATGTGCTCAGACAAATACAAGGCTATTTATTTCCTGTTCATGATTCAAATTTCCCCTCTCTTTCTCCATTGGCTAGGTGCAACTTCCTGGACCACCTTTTCCATGTTCTTCTTGATCTGTTCCTGGGTCATACACTGACATTGCACGTGCATTTGCACTAGCTTGCTCCACCCTGGGGGTTTGTTGGATAATATTAAAGAGCTCATTATGCATGCACACAAGCTTCTGACCTTTTACTTGATCAGAAGCCTGGTTCTGCTATGTCACAGCTCTGAGTAGAACTAGTCACCTCTGACTTATATACTGTTATCACTCATGCTATCACTTCTGCAAAGCTGGGAATAGTATTAATCCCATGGAAACAGAATTCCTTCCTTTATTTCTCACATCCTTCTCAGACTATAATTCCTTTTGGGCATTATTTCTGTTTTCTAGTCAGTCCCCAGTGAAGAATCCTGGAGATATTGACATCTTCAACTCATGAGCCTGTTACCAATACTAGGAATACTAATCTCAGGATCACATATCAAGTAGGATGGGGGAGAGAGTCTATGGCTTAACTTCTTCAGGGGCCTCTCATTTGAAATACCACAAAAAAATTACTGTTTACAGTTGGGGGAGTATGAAGAAATTTTAAAGTGACACAGCAACCTTGCCTTCCATTAGAATATTTACAAGAGTGCAATTGGCATTTGCCTATATTTCCAATTCTAAATTCCAAAAGAAAGTTGCTACTCTCCAGTGGAAAATTTAAGCCACTGTCTCTTCAAATTTCTCCCCCAAAATGCTGTAATGGTTTTCACCAGATAAGCACAACAATGTCCATGTGGGAAGCATTTATTCAGTACCCAGATTGCACCGAGGGTTTTGCTAAATACAACAGATACTAAACAAAACAAAACAAATAGATCCTGCTCTCAAAATACCCATACTATTTGGTAGAGAAAACCATTTAAAAACAAGATATATACATATGGAGAAAGAGAGGGGAGAGAGAGAGACAGAGAGACAGAGAGACAGAGAGACAGAGACAGAGAGAGACAGAGACAGAAGAAGAAGAAGAAGAAGAAGAAGAAGAAGAAGAAGAAGAAGAAGGAGGAGGAGGAGGAGGAGGAGGAGGAGGAGGAGAAGGAAGTGGAGGAGGAGGAGGAGGAGAAGGAGGAGGAGGAGAATGACAATGAAAATGATGATGATCACAGAGTAAAGGCATAAGGGAGTCTGGGAATTGGAGAAAATGGAATTTTATCTAGGACTTGAAAGAGGCCAAGGAGACTGAGAGTAAAAGGGAGATAATTTCAAACACAGGGCATACCCAGGTATAATTCAAATACCCTCCCCCAATTAAAATAAGAAGCAGACAAAATTCAGATAACTCCTTTATTCCAGTTATTGGGTTATCCTAAAATTCTAAATATTTGCCTTGATTAGCATTCTTCCCCTGTTGAGGTCCCTTGTGACACATGTGAATTAAATACTATGTCCACATACGTGTTGACTGAGGACTTATTGTTTAACTGCATTGTCTTTTCCAAAAAGTGATTTAAAACCAAAAGTTCTTTCCTCACTAATACAAAAATAAGATTCTCTTACAGCTGAGAAATATCTTTTTCAGAAGGCAATCCCTGAGGCAATTGACTGATAATCACTATTATCTCCATCTAGATCTCCATCTTTCTGAGACTATTAGTTTCAGCAAAGGAAGAAAGAGCACAAGTATTATTCTTTAGGAGTCCTATTCTAATAAAGAGAGGAATTTTTTTTATCTCAATGATTCAGTCCCTCAAAGATGATTTGAAGGTAAACTGAATTCTGAAGAAATTCTCCAGTAGAACTTAGAGGATTTTTAAATTTCTAGACTTAAAAGTGGCAAACCTAAAAGAGAATTAATCACAATTATTTTCAAAACACAGGTCTTCAAAGAGAGTTTATGCAGCCATCTAACCTTGTTGAGTGCCACAGAAAGTTTACTCTCTAATATTCTTAAGGTGAAGGTGAGGTGTTTCATGGTAAGCAACCAAACATAAACCGTGTCCAGAGATGTATGGAAGTCAATCTGGGCTTGCCACCCTAAGTGAGCCCATCACCCACTTCAAAAAAATCATGTTCCAATTCTCTGCTGTTCATTATTTCACTCCCTCCCTCCCCCAGCACTCCTCACTACCTACTTTCCCTATAAATGAATAAAATAACACCACTCTTATAATCTTTTCAGGCTGGAAACATGGGTGTCATCTTCTACTCAGCACAATCTCTCATTTTCTTTATCTAACCTGTTGCCAAGGCCTGTCAATTTCTCCTTTGTATCTTCTCTTGAATGTGCCTTCTCTCTTCTGACAATGCCATTGCTCTAGTACAGGTGCCCATCACCTGACCTATTTATTGCACCACTTTGTAGAGAACAGTAGGGTCAAATTCTAGATATACAATTTATAAAAACGGGAGGCTTCAGCCTTGAGTCCTGGACCAGTCATTCCTGAGGATGTTTATTTTTCTCCTATCAGTGAAAAGAAAAACCAAACCAAAGAATAATAATATAACCCATGTTGTGGAGGGAAAGGGAATTACCTTGGTAGATTGTGGTCCTGTCAAAGAGGGTATGTGTGCACATGTGATACATGTGTAATTATATAAGGAAACATGTAACTTCTTAATGTTTTTGTGAAGAAGAGTGTAAGAATGGAGATGATGAAGCAGCAACTATGGTCAAAGAGCAGAAGCAACTCCAATAAAAAATGAAATATGGTATATGAAATAACATTATGGTAAAAAAATCGAATTTTCCTTCTTCTTTTAGGAAATGTTCAAGGGAAACAATCAGATTGGTACTGTAGGATCATCATTTCAAGTTAATGATGCATAGACCAATTCAAACTGCCTAGGAACAGCAGACCAAATTCACTTACAAGCCATGAGGAAACCATTCAACCTTAGAGCTGACACTTACCACAAAGAGCTTTCTCCAGTCTTGTAAATAAAGGCTCACAATTTACCAACCCACATTTTAGAACTCACTTAACACTGTCAAAAATACAACAAAGCAAATGAAACTAGCATTTTAAAAAAGCTTATGGATCTGTTATTTTTCATTTTCAGGTAAAAATACATATTAAATTAATCAGATTCCTATTTATACAACCATAATTTGATAGGTGATTCTCAGTTGCTAGAATTTATCTTAATGATCCATGCCAACTTCTTAATATCAAGTTGTCATTGGTCTTTCCTACTTACCTGGACATAAAATATTTCTCTAGTTTCAAAATTGCTCTGTTTCTTTAATAATAATAGCAACAAATTGCATATTATATAAGCATATCTAACATACTTATATGTGCCATAATTAGGCTATGTAATAATGTATAATTATAATTATAAATTTATATATATATTTATAAAATTAAAAATTATAAAATTAAGTATGACATACTGAAGAGGTGTGAGGAGACGGTGGGTGTCTGATGGGGGTTTCAATAACCCCTAGTGGTTCTTGTCTGGAAAAGAATTTCTTCAGGACCCAAGCTGTCTTTCGGCAAAGTTTCAAAGTTTATTGATATGCTGGCTTAGTAGCAGGCAGGAGAAATAGCGGGACCTGCAAAGTACAGGGATCTAAGGTAGAGTTATAAAGTCTTACCTTCTGTAGCCGGCATGAAAATGTTAAGAATAGCCTGCAAAGAGCTGTGGCTTGAGCAGCAATTCTTATAACCCTAAAAGTGTCAGTCAAAAGCTAATTATGCTAACTAGGTGGGCAAAGGTGGAGTTTGGGAGGAGTTTAGGAGTGGTCGGTGCTTAAAGTGACATGAACTTTTTATATCAACTGCACATGCAAATTGTCCATAATTCACTGGTAAATCCCCCTTGGGAGGCTGTCCGGAGGTGTGGTTTGGAGCTTGAAATGTCACTAGGTTACTTTTGGTCAAGGATGAATGAGCTATGTTCAAAATGGCTTTTGGGAGGATAGGCTTGATTGTTTCCAAGTCTGGAAACTAGACTGATTAGGGATTCAGGAGGTACCATATTGAGATGGAGTTATCTGTCTGATAATGTTACTCAAGGCTTTTGGGTGCAGCTGGCCACTTAGAACACAGGGGCTATGTATTTCTCTAGACTGAAGAGTTTGTTTATGAAATACTTGGGTGATGTATTCATAGGGATGGCTATTGTTGCTGGGTAGACTGATAGCTCAGGGGAAAAGACTTTTAGGCTGGGGGAAGGGAAGAGGCAGTAATGCCTTTATGGATGGGGGAGAAAGTGTGACTTTTACAACTTAATTGCATAGGCTTGTTACATTACATACATAGGTACTTGAACACAAGTGAGATTTTACAAACTGAGGTTACAGACAAAAGCATCCCAGACCCCATCAATATGATTATATATAAGTTGTATACAGTGTCTTGTATACAATATAATTATACATGAAATCTATAGATACAGATATATAAATTATATACATACTGTATATTATACAGTCATACATTGGTATTCTCTGGAATTGGGTGTAAGATCGCAACAAACATGAAAAACAATAAATAACTCTAGGTCCCTGCCGAACCTTTATTTTTAATAATTCTGGTCAAGGTTTTAAGCATACAAAACAATACGCTACACTCACAAATATATTTTCAGCTTCTAAAAGAGAGGGATTAATATCTCATACACTAGATAATGTCTTTGGAGCCACTGGTGAAGCTGTAGCAACTACTTCATAGATTTCTTTCTCTCATGAAAAGTGTAAGATACAAAGATCATTGAGGAGAAAATCAAATGGCTGAGTCTGGATGGTAGAAAGACAAACACAGGCATTCCAAAGAGTTCATAGACCATAGTCTTTTAGCACACCAAAACCTTTATCAAAATTTAAATGTTTATAATAAATTTATATATGTATACTTACACTAATAAATTATAAAATAGAAGAATAACATACAAGAAATGCATTTATGATTTAATTTTTTCATTTTCTTTACACACATGTCATTTGAAATTTTCTGCAATATAATTCCAGTCTCCAAAATTTCCCATTTAATTATCAAAAGCCAACCTAAAAATAACTGGAACTGCAAGTGTGAAACTCACAAATAATTAGGTGTGATTGTATATTGTGCCTACTATGTGCCAGGTTGTGCTAAGTGCTTCAGAAATATTATCTCATTCGATCCTCACAACAACCTTGGGAATTAATTCTTATTATGATCCTCATTTTTGTGATTAAAAAAAAAGAGGTTAGGTGAATTGCCGAAGGTCAGTCTGGAGGATTGCAAGTACCTAAGGAAAAACCTGGACTCAGGCTGCCTAACACTCAGTCTATTGTATTATCAGCAAGCACCATAGCATACCTAGGGCAGCTCCTAGCACAGGTTCTTAGATGTGCTTTTCCAAAGGAAAACAACTCAAAATGGGTTAACAATCTTATTTTAATCAATCAAACACATATCATTTACCTAGGTCAGGGGAAAAAGTCAGCACCCTGAACTTCAGAGAATACAAACACAAGTTACAAGCACAAAGTTACAAGCAGACCAAACAGATCAGCAGCAGCAAATAGGCTTCCAACCATCTGACCACAACATCAATACCTATTACACAGTTACCAGAGAGGGAAGCATCAACATCTGGATTTTTCAAAGCTGGAGGGCTCAACAGCTTCCCAGAGTCTTATCTGGCCAAATCACACAACTCTTCTCAAAGTGAGCCCCAAAGCAAAACCTCACATCAGGGCATATGTATATAGCCTTCTCCTGGGTCAGAGAATGTCACAGCCCTCTTGACCCACTGTCCAATTACAAAGTAACAAGGTGTTGGCATTCCCAAAAAACAAACCTCCCACCACAGGCTCCATGTGACCACATTCAGCCTATTAGGGGGCAGAGTATACTTTCAAATCATGTAAGATTCTCAGAGCAACTTAAGCCACTTAAGCAAAGGGTCTAGGGGCAGGGAAGATCTTCAGATTCCCATTACACTGTAGCCACACCCACAGTGTAGAAGTACAAAGGATATTAAAGGTTCTCTAGTCTAGAGAAGTTAATCACTTGCCCAGACTCCCTTATTTTCTTTTTCTTTGCTAGTGGCAAGAAACATGTAGGAATAAGGAAAGGCAAAGGTGAGAGTAGAAAGAAAACTGATGTTAATATTGATGTCTCGTTAATTCATTTATTAGCAAACATTTATTCAGTATTTACTATGTACAAAGACTAGATTAGAGTAATCTCTGCTCTCAAGGAGCTTGTATTCTATAGAAGGTAGAATCTAGGTAATGCAAGTTAAGCTATGCTGGAATATTCCCTGGAGTACTCCCTTTCAAGGACTGACCCAGCTTGACCCTGAATCATTTATGAAAATCAACACCATTATAACATCATGTGATGTGGCTACAGGCCAACAAGTAGCACTCACAGAGCACATTAGAAAGTTATCATAATATATTTGTAATTACTTTGTCAAACATTAGTAGAGGCATTTGGTATACAACATATGTCTAAGGTGATCAGTCTCTCTTCAAATGTACCCATATTCTCTGATACTTCCTCTACAAGGGTTTATATTATGTATTCTATTATATATATTCTATTCTTAGTATTTTGCTTTTAGGGAACTTTGTTTAAGAAAATATTTACTAGGTGATCATTGTAACCACAATGAAAATAAATAGGAATCATAACAGTTAATATTTGGGGGCAGCTAGGTGGAACAGTGAATAAAACACCGGCCCTGGAGCCAGGAGGACCAAAGTTCAAATCTGACCTCAGACATGTGATCACACTTACTGACCTTAGACAAGTTACTTAACCCCAATTGCCTTGCCTCCCCTGCAAAAGAATAGTTAGCATTTGAATAAAGCTTTTACTTTCATGATGTGATTTTTAAAATTTTATCTCATTTGAAATTAACAGCAACCCTAAGATGTAGGTGCTATTGTTATTCTCATTTTGCAGAGGAGGAAATTGAGATTTTTATTTTTTGACAAAATTCTTCACTTAACAGGTTTCTTCCTACACTGTGTATTGGGGAGAGATTTTTTGGATTGTTTGTTTTTGTTTTTTTATTTAACACTTGATTTTAGAGTTTATGTCATTCCTTCCCTAAGCCAAATTCAATGAGAGTAAGATTGACCCATTCCCTTTGGCCTTCCTGTTCTTCCCCTCCATTGTAACAGTTATCCCTTGCCTTTTCTATATGAGATGATTAACCCCATTCTATCTTTCCTTGTCTCCTTGCATTCTATTCCTTTCCCATCTCTCAATTTCACGATTTGAAATATCATCCCTTCCTATACAATTGATCCTGTGCCCTCTATGTACACATACATACACACTGTTACATGAGTATTCAAATATGTTTGTGTATATACATGCACATATATACATACTATAGATATATATATATATACACACACATACATGTGTGTATATGCATACATTTATATTCCCTTTACCTATCCTCATACTGAAAAAAACTTCATAAGTTACACTTATCGTTTTTACATATTGGCATTGGCATGTAAATAGCTCAACTTTGATAAGTTCCTTATGATTTCTTTTTCATGTTTACCTTCTCATTTTTCTGGTATTTGAATATCAAATTATATGTTCAGTTCTGTTTTTTTTCAGCAAGAATGCTCGAAATTCCTCTACCTCATTTTCCCCCTGAAACATAATATTCAGTTTTGCAGGGTAGATGATTCTTCATTTTAATCCTAGCTCTCTTGATTTCCAGAATATCATGTTCCAGGCCCTTTAATCCTTTAATGCAAAAGCTGCCAGATCCTGGGTTTATTCTGATTGTGTTTCCACAGTATTCAAATTGTTTCTTCTTGGCAGCTTGTAATATTTGCTCCTTGATCTGGGAAATCGGGAACATGGCTATAACATTCCAAAGAGTTTTCTTTTGGGGATCTTTTTCAAGGGAAGATCAGCAAATTCTTTCAAGTTCTATTTTGCCTTCTTGTTCTAAAATGTCAGGGCAATTTTACTTGAGAATTTCATGAAGGATGATTTCTAGTTTCTTTTTCTGATCATGACTTTCACATAGTCCAATAATTTTTTAATTGTCTCTCCTGGATCAGTTTTCCAGGTCAGTGGTTTTTGTCAAGGAGATATTTCACATTGCCTTCTATTTTATTTTACTTGTTTGGATATGTTTCATAGTATCTTGATTTCTCATAAAGTCATGACTCTCCATTTGCTCCACTCTAATTCTGAAGTAATTATTTCTTCAGAGAGCTTTTGAGATTCTTTTTCCATCTTGGAAATTCGACTTTTTAAGGAATTCTTCTTCTCATTGGCTTTTTGGGCCTCTTTTGCCATTTGAGTTAATCTGTTTTTCAAGGTGTTATTTTCTTCAGTCAGGTTGTTGACTCTCTTTTCATGATGTTCTTGCATAATTCTCATTTTTCTTCCCAATTTTTCCTCCACTTCTCTTATTTTGTTTTCAAAATCCTTCTTCAGCTCCTCTATGCCTTGTAAGCAGTCTACAATTTTTCTTGGAAGCTTTTGCTCCCAGAGTTCTGACTGTGTTGTCTTCTTACTGCTACATGCTTTGATCCTTTTTGTCCCCCAAAAAAGGAATCTAAAATTGGATTTCTGTTCTTACTTTGCTTCCTTTGCCTTCTTGTGTCACCAGTTAATTACTTGAATTTTTAGTTCTGTGGAACTTGCTTCCAGAGGGGAGAGCTTTTTCCTAAATTGCTGGGGTTTTCACAGCTGCTGGAGCTATCAAGAGGCTGCCATCTGTGCAGCCCCCAACAGCTTTGATTCATGGTCATGCACCCCAGGACTACCACCCAAGACCACAATCCAGATCCAGGCAGCTTAAAGCAAGAGAGCTTAGCCTCTGAATGATCCCTCCCCCTCCACCCCTTGCAATCTGCAGGCTGGGAGCTTTGAATAAGCCATGTGAAGGTGGTTGCAGGGTCGTCTCTTCTGCTGTTTTCTTGCCCTTGGGGCAGACAGCTGAACCTGATTTTCTCCCCCAACTTTAGCCAAATTCCACTGACCTTTCACTTTGTCCTTGTTTCTTATGGGTTGATAATTTTGGAAAGTTCTACAGCTGCTGGTCATCTGCTCTCCTGAATGCTCTAGCCAAGGCTTGTCTTGCCTGCCCCAGAGCCATGCTGGGGTTTCCAGACGGTCTGGTTTCAGCTCTCTGTGAGCTGCAATGATCCCTTCCTGTCCCGCCTGCCAGACTACCTTCAGTGGGAGGATTGTTCTCTGCATTTTTGTGGCTTCTGGAGCTCTAAAATTAGTTTAGAGTCATATTTTATACGTATTTGAGGTGGTTATGGGGGGAGAGGCAGCATTGATTTCCTTCTTCTATGCTGCCATCTTGGCTCTGCCCCCCAGAAATTGAGACATATTGAAATTAAACTTGCCCAGGCTTATACAAATAGTAAGGGTTTAAGGCCATATTAGTTCAGAGACTTATCTGACTCCAAGTTTAGCTTTCTATTGACCACACAACCTAGATGCCTCTAGGTATGTTCATGCTTCTCCATGAACCTAATAGACCTTTCTTGTGGCTTTAGAGTCCTCATCTGAAAAATGTGGTGGATTATATTTGTAGCACCCACATCACAAGAGTGTTGTAAAGCTTAAATTAAAAACAAAAAAATGTATGGAAAACATATTGAAATGTAAAGAAACTGTAAATTAGATGTCCCTTGATACAATGAAGGGTCATGGAATGTGTTGCCACTGGAGGGTCTTTGGATTCTTTGGAGCCTTGCTATAAGTTCCATTCAGATGTAACCCACTTTTTATTATATTCCCCAAATCTATTGATGTCCAAGTATTTTTAGCCTTTGTTCTTCCATGTGAAGTGGTATCTGTTTGTTTTTAAAGTATTTTTTTGCTGTTTTTAACCTTTCTATCATATGTTCTGAAATATTTGTCAATTCATCTTCTTTTCTGTCAAGGAAGTATCAGTCTTCCAAAGTTTTAAGTTAATGGACCATGTCTTTTATTAATATTTGTATAGGGCATTTAATTTTTTTTCAGAATTCATCCTAGATTTATCACAGATCATTTTACAGTTCTGAAAGTGTATGCTAAAACTGGAGTTGTGTAGGTGTTAATTGCTTTAAAAGAGTTTTTTCAGTTGAGCATTGGTTTCAGAATGCTATTAAATTTCTTTAAGTACAGAGCCACAATTTTCTCCTAGGCATAGTTATGCTCAATGTGTCTTACTTGGAAGAGATTAAAGTATTTTCAAATATTTCCTTCCATCTACTACTTCACTTTTGAAATTCAAAGTTTGATTAAGTTTTAAAACTCAAAGTCTTCAGTCTCCATAGTCTTTTGTTATGTATTACAAACTCTACTCTGTTATATTCTAATGCCACTGAGTAAAAGTTTCACAAGATGGTGAGGGTGTTTGATTTGCTTTTGTGGTTGTACTATATAAATATATATATATATATATACATATATATATATATATATATATATATATATTCATATCATTCATGAACACTAAGGGATTAATGATGAGTTTGAACACAAACTCCTTTCTCACTTTGAAGTCATACTCAGCTCTGGGGAAGGATGATAATGCATTTGACTAAAAAAAATTACATATCAGGCTTAAACAATTTCCCTGAAAGGTAATACAGTTTAAAGCAATTATTGATAAGAATTTTAGTGAAAACTTTCCCATGTGCACATAAGGACTCTAGAATTCTCACTACAGTTTTATTTATTGTATGTATTTACATAAGTCCTGAGTGCAGAAATGAGGCAAAGGTTTTGTGATAATCAATAAAGGCATTAAAATGTTATTGCACATTCAGGTATCATGATCAATTGTTACCATATTCCTAAAAAGTTTTTATTTATATCTTCATACTTGTCAAACCCTTACTGCTCTTCAGTTAAAATGCTGTTTTCTTGAGTATGGACTTTTTTAAACTGATAAACCTGGTAATACTTTGTATAAAGTGCATAGTACATAATTATCTTATATTTTGAGGAGTTCTGATCTCAGTTTTTGGTAGCAGATACATGATGC
Source organism: Pseudocheirus occidentalis (assembly GCA_028646575.1). Classification (NCBI taxonomy): domain Eukaryota; kingdom Metazoa; phylum Chordata; class Mammalia; order Diprotodontia; family Pseudocheiridae; genus Pseudocheirus; species Pseudocheirus occidentalis. The sequence goes on along the minus strand of CM053601.1, from coordinate 99,919,211 downwards.
CTTCTATTAAGAAAGATGAGTTCAGATTTCATTCTGAGAGGAAGCTGTTAAAGTGCTTTGCTAGTTATTTTTGTGCCACTGTGAAACTTTTAAGCCAATAATTATAGATTTTATCTGGACCTGACGTTTTCAGGCTTTGCAAAGAAGCTACAATTTCAGGCACCTTTCTTCACAGCACTGTTCTGTTTTACATTGTATTAACAGTACAGAAGCTTTTTACTCTGTGTTTGTCAGGAATCTTACATTGATTGTATTGGACTTATTCTTGCTTCAGTCTTTTAGGTGATCATGTACTCCTTCCTTGAGTTTTTTCATGCTCCTCTGGTTTCTTTGTTATTTAAACTTTTGTAGGGAAGCTTTAGATTGATTATTGATAATTCTTTGTTTTCTTTTCTGACTCCTTACGTAACTGTATAGTTTTGAGTTTTGCTTTTAATTGCTTGTTAAAGGACTACAGAATTTTAAATATATTTCCTTCTCTGCCCCCTAGATTTCACTCTGCTCTTCTCTTTTTCTTGTCTCTAATTTGATGACTTAGCATTATACACACACACATACACACACACTTACATATATATACATACATACACACATATATACATGATATTTATATAGCTATACAAATGTGTTTATGCATACATACATATATGTATTTATAACTTATATCTATATTTGTCTATATGTACACATATACATATGCATGCACATAATGATACATCATCATGCATACCAGCTAGGTATTGATAAAATCTTTCCATGTCTTTCTGCAAGTTTTCAGTTTCTATAAATTGCTTTTGTTCTTGAAATATTTAATGATTGGATTTAGGAATATTCTGACACTATCTAACCTTTCCTTCTAGAGTTTTTACTATTTTCGGTGAGGATTTTCTTTTTACCTTTTCTATCAAAGGTTGTGGGACAATGTGTTCATTCTTAATGATTATAGCAAATATCTGTTTTTTTCTGATTTTTTTTTTGAATAAGAGGTATTTTTGTTGGATTCATTTGTCAACACAAAAAGGCATTTTAAATTCCTGGTCTAAGTATGGCTATCTCCAGAATTATTTGGGAAAGTACAGATAGTCTTTTTGTCATTTATTTAATTATAAGGTAGGATTCAGGAATTCATGACAAGTGAAGATTTTCAACAACCTCAGACCCTTCAACTTTTTCTTCTTGAGAATTCTTTTAGATCCTCCTTTTTAGATAGCATTAATTTTAATTTGGTTTTGGGACTGAACTTATTTATCATGGTTGTCCTGCATTAGTCTGCAGTGATTTGAAACTTGGACCTGAGTATATCACAGACAGAAAAAAGAAGTAAAACTCTTACCTGTGATTGATAAGAACAATTCCCAATTTGGTGATGAAAAAGTACTAAAACACAATAAAAACACTTCTTCTATCAATTTCAAGCATGTTCATCGTTTGCTTACTTTAGTGTTTCAGTACCATCTGCATCAAAAAATTTCCAGGGGATGGGGTACTGATTTCGACCCCATTCCCCAATTTATTGTTTAAAACACTTTTTCCCCTTCAAATTTAGAGCTCCAAATTCTTTCTCTTCCTCTTGCACCTTCACCACCCACTGAGAAAACAAACAAAAAAGTGAAATCATGCAAACATTTCAATATTAACCATGTACCATCCCCCCCCCCAAAAGAAAGAAAGTGGGAAAGTGAGAAAATTATACTTCAATTTCCAGAGTTCTCTCTCTGGAGGTGGAGAAAATTTTTTCAACATAAGTCCTTCAGAATTATCTTTCATCATTGTATTGATCAGACTAATCACGTCTTTTACAGTTGGTCATCATTACATCATTGCTGTTACTGTGTATAATTCAGTCCTGTTTGTTCTCTCATGTCACTTTATATCAGTTCACATGAGTCTTGCCATGTTTTATGTTTGTTTGTTTCCCTGAAATCAACACTCATTATTTCTTTAAGCACAATGGTATTCCATCACAATCTTATGCCACAACTTGTTGAGCCATTGGCCATTTGATGAGGATACCCTCAGTGTCCAAATCTTTGTCCTCACAAAAAGACTACTATAAATATTGTGGTACAATAGAGGTCTTTTACCCACTTTTCCTTTGATCTCCTTAGGGTATAGGTTACTAGTGGTATTGCTTGATCAAAGGATATGCACAATTTTATAGCAATTTGGGCATAGTTGTTCTTCAGAATGGTTAGACTAGGTCACAAACTCCACCAATAACTCATTAGTGTACCTATTTTCCCTCATCCCCTGCCTCATTATTCATTTTTGATTGTAGGTGTAAGGTGGTACCCCAGAGTTCTTTTAATTTACATTTCTCTAGTGTATAATGATTTAGAGCATTTTTTCATATTACTATAGATAGCTTTGATATCTTCTTCTCAAAATCTCCTATACATCACCATCTATCAATTGGGAAATGTATACAGACATATACATACACACATATACATATATGTATATGCACACATATGCATGTATGGATGTGTGTGTATATATAAATAGGCACACACATATAATTTTGACTTGCTTACCTAAATATTGGAGAACTAATGACTTTATCAGAGATATTTGCTGTAATTTTTTTTAAAATTGTCTATGATATCTTTTAGCAAAGTGTATTTTTTTAGCTTGTGTGTCTTTTTGTTTTGTCAGAGATTGTGATTGCTACGGGTTATTGTTTTTTTTTAATTTTTAAAATTTATTTAAAAATGCCTTTTGACTTCTTCCAGTGTACTAATATAAGGGAATGTCACTTACCTCTCTCTCATCATTACTGATGGTTTTTAAGTATTGCTAGTTTACAATCTCATGCTTTCCACTTATCTGTTGATTTTATTTTTAATAGCATTTGTACCATATTGATTTTTAGTCTAATTATTGGAAAAGCCAGAACCTATTTCTCCAACATTTCAGAGTTCTTACCACAGATATTAAAAAATACCCTAAGAATCATAAGGCATATGATGTTATTTTTCAATGTCCCCCAATTTCTTGCCCTTTCTTCATATTGAGGTATAGATGAGTTTTAAAAATTTCATTACATTTAATTTCAACTAATTATTCAATGTCCTAGAAAAAATGATCTCCTAATGTCGCTGTAATTTCCCACCAATGCCTTCTCTAACCTTTCAAACCTTCCTTTCATCCACCTATCCACCTATCATCTCCTTATATTTCTCTCTGAATCTCAACTGAACTTCTTGATAAATCTGTCCACATTAGCTGACTCCACTTTTAAACCCCATACATCTATATATGTATGTATACATATGTAACAAATTAGCAAGTGATAGAGGAATTCTATTTTAAAATACTGTAGATATTATAAAATATTAGGTAGTACATCTGCCAAAACAAACCCAGGAACTATATAAACACAAATGCAAAACACTTCACACAAATAAAGTCAAATCTAAGTAATTAGAATATCAGTTGCTCATAGGTAGGGCAAACTAATAACATAAAAATGACAAATATACCTAAGTTAATTTGATGATTCAATGTCACACCACTCAAACTACTAAAAGTTTTTCTATAGAGCTAGAAAAAAATAATAGGAAAATTAATCTGGAAGAACAAAAGGTCTAGAACATCAAGAGAATTAATGAAAAGAAATGCTAGGGAATGGGACTTTGCCAAACCAGATCTGAAATCGTATTATAAAACAGCAATCATCAAAACTACTTGATACAAGCTAAGAAATAGAGTAGTGGTTAAGTGGAAAAGGTTAGGCACACAAAACACAGTAGTCAATGACTATAGCAGTGTACTTTTTAATGAAGCCAAAGACTCCAGTTTCTGAGATAAGAACTCACTATTTGACAAAAACTGCTGGGAAAACTGGAAAATAATATGGAAGAAACTGGGCATAGACCAATGTCTTACAACCTATACCAAAATAAAGTGCAAATTGGTACATGATTTAGATATAAAGGCACATAGTATAAGCAAATTGGGAAATCAAGAATCGTTTAGCTGTCAGATTATGGAGAATGAAGGATTTATGACAAACAAGAGACAGAAAACATTATTAAACGCAAAATGGATAATTTTGTTACATTGAATTTAAAAGTTTTCGTATAAAGCAAATTCAACCAAGATTAGAAGGGAAGAAGAAAGCTAAGAAATATTTTTAACAACCAGTTTCCCTGATAAAGGTCTTATTTCTAAAATATATAGAGAACAAATACAAATTTGTAAGAATACTAGTCATTGTCAATCGATAAATGGTGAATGGATAAGAACAGAGAGTTTTCAAAGGAATAAATAAAATATATTTGTAGTCAGTTTTTTAAAAATGCTCTAAAACACTTTTTATCAGAAAAATTGCAAAACCTTAGGTACTATATCACACCTATAAGATTGGCTAAGCTGACAAAAGAGGAAAGTTATAAATGCTAGAGACGGTATGGGAAAATTGGAACACTAATGAACTGTTGGTGGAGTTGTGCGCTGATCCAATCATTTGGGGGAGCAATTTGGAACTATATCCAACTGGCTATTAAAATGTGCATACCTTTTGACCTTGCATTACCACTTCTTGGGCTATAACCCAAAGAAATCATACAAATGGGAAAAGAACCCAAATGTACAAAAATATCTGTAGCACCTCTTTTTGTGGTGGCAAAGAACTGGAAATTGAGGAGATGCCCAACAATTGGGGAATGGCTGAACAAGTTGTGGTATATGAATGTAATTAAATACTATTGTGGTATAAGAAATAATGAGCTAGTGAAATTCAGAAAAAAAACTGAAATGCCTCATATGAATTGACGATGAGTGAGGGGAGCAGAACGAAGATATATTGTACACAGTTACAATCTCATTGTGCACTAACTGACAGTCTTGGCTGTTCTAGCCATGCAAGGTTCTAAGACAACTCCAAAAGACTCATGATGGAATGCATTTTATCCACATCCAGAGCAAGAATTATACAGAGTCTGAATGCAGATAAAAGCATACTATTTGCTATCTCTCTTTTTTTCTTCTTTCTCCTGGTTCATTTGATTTCTCATAATTCTTAATGTGAGTAATGTGTAAACATGTTTGATGTGAATGTACATTAGGCCCTATATCAGATTGCATGCCATATTGGATAAGGAGGAAGAGAGGGAGTGGGGAGAAAATTTGGAACTTAAAGTCTTGTGGAAATGAATGTTGTAAACTAAAAATAAATAAATTTTAAAAAGAATTATTGCAATAACACAGTTATGAGATATAAGCATTTTAAAATACTTTAAAAATATGAAATTGCCACTCCTACTTTTTTTCCAAATAGAAAAATTAAAACAGCAAAACCTTCTCTCCTCAGTTTTTTTTCTGTCACTCCAATCCCCCCAGTCATTTAAACACTCATACTTAGTAATACCTGTGACTCCCCTCACATTCAACTTACATTTCTTATGTCTTGTAAAATCTTATTTCTAGCTTTACTGCATCTCCTTCTCTCTATTCATGCAATACAAACCTTCCTTTCCTCTTGATTGGGATGCTTCAATATCCTTCTAAGTAGTTTCTTTGACTCTATTCTACTGCCAAATTAATTTCCTAATGTACAATTAATTTTCCCAATTACTTATTTATTCATTAAATTTCACTAGCTCCCTAATATCTCCAGGGAAAAAGGAAATAGGTTGTCCTGTGACAATCACTGAGAAGGTCTCTTTCTTAGTCATTTCATCAAGGTTCTCCAGTTCATTTGATAGATGAAGAACCTGAGGCAAACAGGGTTAAGTGATTTACCCAGCATCACATTGCTAGTAAGTATTGGAGGACAGATTTTAACTCAGATCTTCTTGATTCCAGGTCCAGCATGTTATTCATTGTACCACCTATATACTCCCACTTTGAAGATAGATAATGTATGTTTGCCACTTTTCTGAATCATCAGCACTTAGCAAAGTCCATAGACCACAGTAAGACCTTAATAAATGCTTCTTGACCAATAGATTTCATGATGATAAAAAATTGATCAAGAAGTTCAAATAACTTCTGTTATATGTAATAAGTCTATTTAATTTTCATTTGGGCAACCAAGTCATAATGATGACATTGATGGAGCAAAGTGGCCCTTATAGGCATTCTCAAAGGGAAAAATATAAATGTGACTATGTCAGAATTGAATTTAGAGAGAGATGAATCCATCACTTTACTTTCAATTGTGTACATATATCTTTATGGATGTAAAGTAGGTCATTTTTTCCTCTCCTCTTCAATTGATCAAAAAGCAGGGGAGATAATTAGCAAACCTTGTACAGATTTCGTCTAATGAAAAATAAATAATAATAGAATGGTTTTAGGGACAATGGTCTAAATTTAGGAAAACTTCTACTACTAGTAATCCCTCAGGCTTTAGAGGAGAGAAATAAATCCCATCATTCATTTAGCCAGTTATATGAACTCCAACTTGGACCTTGAGCAGCTATCTGGTTATTAAATATGAAATTTATTTCCCTTAACTTAATTTTCAAAAGGTTATACTCTGTCTTCTTTAATTTATGTTGATTCCTATGTCAATATTTGCACATAGGCTTCCATACTTAATACTAGGAGCTAATATATAAATGATAGTAAAATGAAGTTTCATAAAACAGTCAAAATCTATCACCCAAAGCTCCACCTTTTTGCTGCCTCAAAATAGCAACAACATATATATGAAAAGACTCATTAAGAACAGACTGCATTCAAAATGTGAGCTGCTTCTTATTCCTATGTATACTTTTATTTTAAAAATATGGCTTATAGAGAATTTCAATAAAGTTGATAAGTGTTGGAATAAATTCAGAAAATAAAGTTTAACCAAAATATGACGTTATTACATTTTCCCAATCAGTTTCCAATGGCTTTTCAGATTTGGAAAGGCTTAATCAGGGTCCCAAGTGTGTGAGAGAATGAGAAAGAGATGATGTTAAGCTATCATTGTATAGGTACTTCTCAGCTCCCAAGTGTACTGTGTGTGAAGAGATATTTAAATCAGTCTGTTGCTTTAGAACTCATATAAACATTTCATAAGGCAGAAAAAGTCCTTGAAATCATTCAAAAGTATGTAAATTATGATGAAAAGCTGTGCCTTCAAACATTTATTTCCCTTCTTGTGTAAAATTGTACGTACACCTATAGATATCTGTTTTGATTCATAGGATTTAACAATGGAAAGATCCTGAAAGATTAGTCAAACCAAATCTCCTGTTTTAAAGGAGAGAAAACTGAAGGGCACCTGCTTGTCCAAGGTCACTTAGGTAATAAGTAGCGTAATCAGTATTGCAACTTCTGTCTTCTTAATCCAAATCCAATGTTCTTTGTATTATACTATAGTGTCTCTTCCTCATTCATCCCAAAGGCCCATTTTATAAAGATAATCTTCAGACTCATGCACAGATTCAGACATGCAAAGGTTTCTGTTGGAGTTATGGATTTCTATGAGGCATTAGTATATGAATTATTTAAAGTATTATTATTATTACTACCAAAGAAGAACTCTGGGACTTGAAGTGGCTTTTGAAGAAATATACTTAAATCAAAGTATCCTTTCCTACATAATGTACAAGACACTTTTCTAATAAAGTAATCTCAATATTCACTACATTTTTCAATTAACTCCCTTAAAAGTAATTCACTTCATTGTATTTCCTGATTCATATTACATGGAATAAAAATATTTTGCTATATTTTTCCAATTTATTTATTTTTAGTTTCAAAGGTTCATTTCTACAAGATTGTGAGTTACAGTTTTTTCTCCCCATCTTTCTCCTACACCGCACCCCAAAATAGTGAACCTACTGAATACCCCTTTTCCCAATATGTTCTCTCTTATATCCTCCCTCATCCCCACTGAAACTTTCTAGTAGGGCAAGATGGATTTCTATACTCCAGTGTCTGTGTATCTTATTTCCAAGGTAAAAAATAATAATTCTTTTTTAACATTTGTTTTTAAACTGCCAGTTGTTGATTCTTTCCCTTCTTCCCTCCTTACCCACCCCTACTGGGAAGATAAGCAATTCAATACACATTATACATGGATAGTTATGCAAAACCTTTCCATGGTAGTTATATTGTGAAAGACTAACTATATATAACTCCATTCTATCCTGCCTCCCACTTATTCTATTTTCTCCTTTGACCCTGTCCCTTTTCAACTATACTCTCCCCCAATCTCACCTCCTTTGCATCCCCTTGTATCAGCAATGCAGTATTCACAATGCCTACAGTAATTATAAGTATGCTGATATGGTTATTAAGCACAAAATGTAACAGGCTCTCTACATGAGAAATATAGCCAGAACATTTATTCAAATACCAGAAAACTGAGTCCCAAAACCAGAAAGTCAAATCCAACACAGGAGTTATTAAGTTGGCACATGCAGTTAAAGTAGTAAACACCCACATTCTCAAGCTTTCAAAACAGGACAGGCTACCTCAGGCAAAGATCCTCCTCTACTCACTCATGACAACTGCTCAGCATCCAGGTAGCTTGTTCCCAGCAGCTCTGGACCCCTGTAGTTACTGTCCCTGGCAATCCTCATCAGGAGTCCTTAGCAGAGATTCTGGCTGGCTCACAGGAAAAGGAGTTCATGCCTCTGCCACCACTGCTGCTGCTGCTGCTACCGCTGCTTCTAGTCACTGCTGCATGGATATTAGCTTGATTCTGGCTTTCTTGCTTTCTTTCTTGCTCCACCCCTTTCTGCTACATCAGCAAATTCAAGGGGCATGGAAGATCTTCAAATCGCAGTATCATTACACCCTTTTTTATCCCCTTTCCCTCTACTATCCTTTAAGGTAAGATACCCAATTGATTTTGTGTAATTCCCTCCTTAAGCCAAATTCAATGAGAGTAAGACTGACTCAATCCCTTTCACTTTCATGCTCTTCCCCTCCATTTTAAATTTTCTCTTGCCTCTTTTATATGAGGTAATTTACTCTAATCTATCTCTCCCTCTCTCCTTCTCCCAATATATTCCTTTCTCACCTCAACTTTATTTTTTTTAGATACCATCTTTTCCTATTCAGCTCATCCCGTGCCCTCTGTCTATGCATAAATGTACACACATTTGCACATACATATATATAGAAACATATATACTCTTATACATATATAAGTATGTATGTATGTATGTATGTATGTATGTATGTATGTGCATACACACATATATTCCCTTCAACTATCCTCACACTGAGAAAAGTCTCATGAGTCACAATCCTCATTTTTCCATATAGGAATTTAAATATTTCAACTTTAATAAGTTCCTTATGTTTTCTTTTTCCCATTTGCCCTCTCATGCTTCTCCTGCTTCTTATTTTTGAACATCAAACGTTCTGTTCAGCTCTGGTTTTTTCATCAAAATTGTTGAAAATCTTCTATTTAATTGAATATGTTCCCCTGAAGCATTGTACTCAGTTTTGCTGGGTAGGTGTTTCTTGGTTTTAAACCTAATTTCTTTGACCTCTATAATATCATCTTTGATGCCCTTTGATGCCTTAATACAGAAGCTGTTAGGTCTTGTATTATCCTGATTGCTTCTCCACAATACTCAAATTGTGTCTTCCTGACTGTTTACAGTATTTTCATTTTCATCTGGGAACTCAGAATTTGACTATAATATTCCTAGAAGTATTCTTTTTGGGATCTTTTTCAAGAGGAGATTGGTGAATTTTTTAATTTTCTGTTTTGCCCTCTGGTTGTAGAATATCGGGGAAATTTTGAGTGAGAATTTCTTGAAAGAGGGTGTCTAGGCTCTTTTTTTGATCATGTCTTTCAGGTAGTCCAATAATGTTTAAATTATCTCTCTTGGATCTATTTTCCAGGTCAGTGGTTTTTCCAATGAGATATTTCACATTGCCTTCTATTTTTTTCATTTGTTTGGATCTGTTGTATAGTATCTTGTTTTTCCATAAAGTCATTAGCCTCTGTTTGCTCCAATCTAATTATGAAGAAATTATTCTCTTTGGTGAGTTTTTGAAATTCTTTTTCCATCTGGGAAATGCAACTTTTTAAGTCATTCTTTTCCTCATTGGCTTTTTAGGCTTCTTTTGCCATCTGAGCCAGTATATTTTTAAGGTATTATTTTCTTTAGTGTATTTTTGGGTCTCCTTTAGCAGGCTGTTGACTCACTTTTCATGATTTTCTTGCATCATTCTCATTTCTCTTCCCAATTTTTTCTTCTCTTCTCTTACTTCATTTTCAAAATCTTTCTTGAGCTCCTCTATGTCCTGTAACCAATTCATATTTTTCTTGGAAGCTTTTGATGCAGGAGTTCTGACTTCATTTTCTTCCTCCCATTCCATGCTTTGATCCTTTTTGTTCCTAAAACAGGATTCTATAGTGTGATAGTACTTCCTCTGCTTTCTCATCTTGCCAGTCAATTACTTCACTTTAGAGCTCTTTGCCATGGTAGAATTCTGCTTTCAGAATGGAGAGAGATTTGTCCCATGCTGCAGGGTATTTTACAGCTTATGGAGCTATTAGGAGGATGCCCTATCAACAGCCCCCACAAACTCTGGCACATTGGTCACACACCTCAGGACCATCACCATCCAGATCCAAGAAGGTCAAAGGAAGAGCTATTACCCTTTAAATGGTTGCTTGGTCCCCCTAAAATCTGCAGGCCAGGACCTCTGGAGGCAGCCACATGGCAGCAGCTGCATCTACCATCTCTCCCACTTCTCACCATGGGGACAGAAGCTAGACCTTGCTCTTCCTTCACCCTGTTCCAACAGAGTTTCCTATTGACATTTTACTTTGTCTTTGACATTTATGGATTGAGAAGTCTGGAAATTGCCACAGCTGCTTGTAATTCACTCTATTGAAGTGCTGATCACAGCCACCCTGGGGCAGAACTGAATGGCTTAAGTGGGACTTCTTTTCACTCCCAGCTCGATGCAATGGACCCTTCCTGTCAGCCTGCCATTTTGCCTTCAGCAGGAGATTTGTTTTTCTATGTCACTTTGTGGGTTTTGTAGTTCTAAAATTTGTTTGGTTTTATTTTTTACAGGTCTTAGAAGTGGTTGGAAATGGATCCCACACCAATGCTTTGATTTTACTCAGCAATCTTGGCTCTACCCCCTGTAATTTTTTTTCTTAAGAGGTTATGTACATAAAAAAGACAAAAGCATGAATTTAAAATCTAAAGAACCATATGAAAATAACTCCTACTCTATACTCATATTCTCTTGTTGTTCAGGCATATCTGACTCTTTGCTACCCTGTGGATGAAAGTATGCTAATACTGTCCATGGAGTTTTCTTGACAAAGATACCAGGGTGGTTTTCCATTTCCTTTTTTTTTTTTAGTGATTTAAGGTAAATGGAAATTGTCACTTTCCCAGGGTCACACAACCAGTAAATATATGAAACCAAATTTGAACTCAGGTATTCCAGACCTAGCACTCTATCTGCTGAGCCACTGGACTGCCTCTGTATTTATCTTCTTTGTACCTCTTTACAAACATTTTATCTTCTACTTATGAAAGCATTGTGTATTAGGTATGGTTATACAATTATATAGAAAAAAAACTTTCTTCAGTGATTCAAGAGATTGGGGCTATCATGGACAAGACACCATCTTTCTGGGACTTACTTTTTCTCATAGATAAAATACTGGTGTGGGACCAGGTGATCTCTAAGGTACCTTCTGTACATCTCATGCAATGTTATGCTACTGGAGTGTAAGCAGAATGTGACACCAAATGTCAACAGTTGAATTCCATACCCAAGTTCTTTATATAGCATTCAGTCATTATAAAGAACTTTATACTATGCTTAATGGGAATAAAAATAATCTTGATGAGGGAAATTTTACAATTATCCACTGGCTGACATTTGAGGATCTTCACAGCTTTCCTATTTTTCTACACTTCATACATATTCCTTTCCACATAATCTAGGGTCCATCCCCCTTACTTCTCATCTTACATGATGTCTAATCTTCCATCTCCATATCTTTCAACTAGTTTTTTTTCTATTTCTAGAATATTCTTCCTCCTCATCCTCTACCTCTTGGTAACTTTAACTTCCTTTAAAACTTAACTAGATACCATATTTGCAGACCTTTGTTTCCCTGCCCCCAACTTCTAGTGCTTTCCCCTCAAAATGTTCCTTATGCCTACTGTGTCTATATCTCATATGTGCATTTTACATGCCTGCCTTCTACATTAAAGACACAACATGATTTAGCCAGAATCTGACAGTTTATAAGTGGAGACACAAGAAGATAAACTGGTACTAGAACCTCCATCTTCATGTTCCTGTTTTCCTATCATGACACCTTCATATCTCCTTGTCAGTGATGAAGAGCAACCTTTGAAAGGAGAAAGTATCCCACATTCATTGAACCACATTAGCAACAATAATAAATTGAAAAGGATGTACAGAGGAAAAGGAAGATACTATTCTGGACTGGAGGGTATGCCTTCAGGGTAAAACAGTAAGAATGATTTGTAAAGGTAGATTTGATGTATTTCATCATCTGGAATATTATCCATGTGCACATTGCCTATGTCAAAAGAAATCACAAATTATTCTAATAAAGGATATATTTCCATGGCTAATCAATCAATGTATCAACAATCATTATTCAATGCCTACCATATGCCAGGTACTGGGGACACCAAGAAAGTATAAAATAGTCCCTATTCTCAAAAAGCTTATATTCTATTGTGGATGGTGATACATGCGTGCACACATACATTTGTATACATATATACATACGCATACACATATAAAATGTATAACATATTGCATATACTATATATTACATTTAATATAAATATATATATATATATAAAGTGTATACCCACAAATAAATAAAAAACACACATAAATACATGTACACACATACATATACACACACATCATACACACAGATATGTACAGTGTTACCTACATACACATATATACACAAACACATACATATATTCATACACAGGGAACTGTAATTTGAAGAGAAAGTTATGGTTTTTTTTAAAGAATGTGGTTCTTAAGCTTTCACTTTGATGCAGAATGGGTGGAATAGATGAAGACTACCTTCCATATATGGGAATGAGCCACTGCAAAGGCACTGAGATATAAATTAAAAGAGAAGACCAGTTTTCCTGGAACATCTTGTAGAAAAAAATAAGGTATAACGAGGATGAGAAGATAGGTTGATGTCAGGTTGAAAGGAGCATTAAAAGTCAAAAAGAGAATTTTCTATTTCATTTGAGAGTCAACAGAGTTTCATAGGAATTTATTGAGTAGGAAGGTGTTATGGTCAAATCTGTACTGAAGGAAAAACATAATGTGGTGTCTAATAATCTAAAAATAAGTCTCTAAACTAGAATTACCAGTGGACAATAGACATAGCATATCACTGGGGCCATAGTTAAAGGCTGTCTCTTGCCTAACTTTTGTAATTCATTGACATAAACTTTGAAATCCTAGAATCCTCTTCATGTCCTCATAAGCTATCAAAGTAATACTCTCAAAGAACATGAGTGAATTCAAACAGTACCTTATTAAGTGATTGCTTTGATTTAGTAAAAAAAAATCTTCCTCTCTCCTCTTCTTCACTCTATTTTTTCATTTCTTCTTCCTTAAAATATGCATTTCTCTTACATTGTTTAAAAAAGAAAAAACAGAAACCTTCTCTTGACCCTAGCAACTCCTCTGAAGGTATTTTCCTTAAATCTCCTTCATTCTCAATGAAACTTCTAGGGGAGGATATATATATATATATATACTATATTATATATGCATATATGTATGTGTTTGTACATATATACACTATATGTGTGTAAATATATACATATGTGTGTATTGTGTGTACGTTTATACATACACATAAAGAGACAGGCAAAGACAGAGACACAGAGACAGTGATAAAGAAAAAAACACTTGATGCCTGGACTTCTACTTCTAAACTTACCTCTCAGCCCTTTTCAGTATGGTTTCACACTTCACTCCTGAATGAAACTTTTTTTCAGTTACCCATGAACAGTTACCTCATCATTGCCAGATCTAATGGTATTTTTCTCTGTTGCCATCCTTCTTGACTTATCTGCCATATTTAACACTGTTAATGACCTATCTTTGAGAATTGCTTCACTACACCATGCTATCTCTCTTGTTGTATTATGATGACTCCAGTAATTTACATGTATATTAGGCATTTTTCAAATAATCGATTTTCTTTCAGCTTCACAAGAATCTTATGACATAGGTAAGCCAAGCTTTATTTTTCCTGATTACACTGAGAAAACTGAGTCTCTGAAAAGTTCAGTAAAATATCTGAGTCCATATATCTTGTAAATGCAGGTAGGATTGAAACTGAAACCCAAGACTTCTGGCTTATACTTACATTTTCTTTCCAGTAAACCTCAGTGAATTTGGTCCTGTGTTTATTCTCAAATCTGCCCAGGAGGGGATATCAAACTGCTGAGTAGATTGTATTTGGCTAAATCCTTAGAGTAATCCAGAATATTTATTTTGTAGGGAATGTTGACAAGGGTAACTTCTGGTACTTTTTGCAGGTACATTTTGGACAGATATTTTACTGATTGTATTCTTTTTAAATCATGTAAAACAACCTTATAAAATAGATCAACTCCCACTCTTTTTTAGAATCATATAATCCAAGATTTGTAAAGAATTTTACATGTCATCTTTTTCCTAGAATCATAGATCTGAAGCTGCAAGGGTCTTCAAAGGTGATCTAGTCCAATGTGCTTATTTACAGAGGAGGATATTCATGTCCAGGAAGCTTTAGCAGTCAACTGAAATGTGGATTCCTTTCACAGAATCTTTGGCAAGTGACATTTCAAACTCCATCTGAAGATTTCTGATGACACAGGAAATCATTATCTCCCAGACCAGTCTTAATAGTTGTCTTATAGTTATATATTTTCTTATAGTTATATATTGTCTTACAGTTTTATTTTAGAATTTGTCCTTATACCAAGATAAATTTTATAACATTGACCCATTTTTGCTCATTTCTCATACCTAGGACAGAGAAGAGTCATAGATCACTGACTGTGCACAGAGTGCTACATTTCTAGTCAAAGAAGTTGAATTCAAATCCTGATTCTGAAACTACTTGTGTGACTTTGGATAAGTCACTTCTTTTGGATCTCTTTAAATGTGAAGAAAAAAAAGATACAGTTATACTAGATCATCTCTGAGATACCTTCTGACTCTCAGTCT
Organism: Pseudocheirus occidentalis; assembly: GCA_028646575.1. Lineage (NCBI taxonomy): Eukaryota > Metazoa > Chordata > Mammalia > Diprotodontia > Pseudocheiridae > Pseudocheirus > Pseudocheirus occidentalis. Next base: position 99,904,034 of record CM053601.1, on the reverse strand, counting down.
ATGAAGCATGGATCTTTTCTTTGAAGCATTACCCATTCGACTGAAAAATTATCTATCCCGTCTCAAATTTCTCATAACATTTTACTTGGAATTCCTTTGACCCTTCACAGTCTTCCCTATCTTGTATTTATTTGTTTACAGCACACATCAAAATTCAATCTACCATTGGACTGTTAACTTCTTGAGAGAAGGGTCTATCATTTTTCTTCTTTGTATTCTCATTACCTAACTTGAGTCTAGGTATGCTTGTACACAATCACGGGACTTATTAAATGTCTGTTGAATTAAATGTAAAATTTATTATCTTTTTCATTTGATTGCTCTCTCATTTTTGGAAGATGCCTACTAAGTATATGCCTACTAAGTCTCTTCTTTATCGGGTTATACATTATTAATTGCTTTACCTGGTTATGTCTTTTTTACTGGCCACTCTCCTATATATATATATATATATATATATAAATCAGTATTCTAGAGGTGTATTATAAGATTGTTGTAAGTTTGTGAAGACCATGTTGTTGCTTGGGGAAAACTAAGGAATAACTGATTTAATAACTGTTGTCACATACCTAGTATGTGTCAAGGACAGGACTTGGCTCCAATTCATCCTAAATTAAAGCATGATCCTCTATCCATTATACATTTGTGGTCCCCTTATACAAGTTATAAAAATATAATAAAGGCAATTAATGTCACAGAACCAGTCAATCAGCCTGTGCCAAGTGCTTCTCATTTGTCATAATCCAAACTTGCCCATCATTTGACAGCAGATTTGAATGATAAGTTTTATAAATGTACAAGTTCACAGCCTGTGACCATAAAAGTCAAAGGAGGTAACTTACATTCTACTATCTGACTTTTTCATTATATTAGTTTTTATATGATTTTTGAAGTTTCTATTTGTTTTTCTTACACTCAATACCCAATTATCATCAGACTATGCAATTGTTACAGTAGCCTTTATGGAGGATTCAGAGTGAAATGGATTGAGAGTGTATGCAGAAATAAAACATGGGAGACTGGAAAAGGGAAGATGAAGTAACCCAGACTGTCATAGAGAACATCCAAATTCTGCATTTGTTTGGTCTAAGAAGACATTGAAAATCAGATTTGGTACATACAGAAAAGGGTAATTAAGCAATAATTGCATTGATGCATGGTATGTGGGGGATAAACAGCTTGTGAATCAATAAAGCATGAGGCTGCAGGCTGAGTTATTTATTGATTTATGATCCATTTAGCTCCAAGTTTACTCTGCATCTAATGCAATTAGATCTACTGTATCGTACTTCATTGGGGAAGGCTAAGGCAAGGGATGAGGGAAGGATATATCTTTTCATCTGGGCAAAAAAGGATGTCTGAATGAATACCTTTTGAAAATTTTGTACAATTCTGTTTCTCTGTTTCCTTGTCTCCAAATGTCACTTTCAGACTCTAAAAGTGTATCTGCTTGTTTTTAGGATCATAAGTTGCTTTAATTTGGACAACTACAGACAGTACACATAAATAAAGAATTGAAAATATGACATTGCCCTGATTTCATCACAGCTGGAACTGCTGTACTTTTTAAGTGAGGAAAACTGCAAAATTTTAGTTCATGTAACACTATTATGGAGGCCAGATCCACATGTAATAGGAGACAAGAACAATTAACTTGATGCTCTAGGTGTAGAATCAGAACTGCCTATGTAGTCACTTATTCTGCAATTCTTCTATTTCCTTTGCCACTTTTGGCACTTTCACAGATGTGCCCCTTTCTCAGTGGTAACTTAGTATACATGTCATAGTTTTCCCCATTCAGTACACAAAGGGTGAGAGGACTAAAAGATCAAATCAGGCCACTGCAGTTCTATATCCCATCTTGCCACATTTAGAACACCTGACAGAAAGTTTTTTTTTATGGTTGTTTCACTAACTGTTACTTTCTATAGTCTACTAGAGACATACTAGCTATAGTATGATATCATCACAGAGAGCTGTCAGCATTTTCAGAAATATATAGTTTTAAAGAAGTGATTCTTGCAAAGTTTACCAAAATAGGCTTGTAAGAATTGTGAAACCAACATCAATTAAGTATTTAATTAAATAAGAGGCCATAGAAAGGGAGTACTGGGGAACAGAAGCTATAGGAGCTCAAATTTTCCAACTTTCCCAAAAGATTAGACTCCAACTTTGGAAACTTTCCTCTATGCATGCTTCTGTTGGCCTACTTAAGAGTAAAAAAATGCCAGAAATAAAGGTGTCTGCTCTTTCTTTTGTTTTTTATTTTTCCTGACAAATGGATACTAGAGAGAGGTGATAGACTACATTTGCAGAATGAAAAACATATTATTGGACATGGACAATATAGGAATTTTATTTTGCTTAACTTTGAATATTTATTACACCTACCTCTGACTCAGAAGGTAGGTAGAAGAGAAAGAAAATAAGTGCCTATTGATTTAAAAAGACAAAATTTAATTAAAATAAAAATTTAAAAGACATGGAACAAAATTATTCTCATTATAAACCCAGTGTTCTTGAGACTACACCATGCTGATTTTGAATTAATTTTTCTCCCACACACTTTTTAAGTGTGTTTTAGGTTATCATTTTATTCACCAATCAAGTACAGCAATGGGCATTTTGGTTGGAAACATAACACAAATATGGTGCTAACTGAGCACTGTAGAACATTCTATAGGAAGAATGTGATTTGGTATTTCAAAACCAAGGGGAGGTGATGAAATCTTTTCACAAAACATTTCTTTGATATGATGTGGACCAGGATCTTTGAGTATTTTTTTTCTTGGCAAGAACAATGCTTTGTAGCAGGGTCTGTAACTGTTCAATCTCTCTCTCTCTCTCTCTCTCTCTCTCTCTCTCTCTCTCTCTCTCTCTCTCTCTCTCTCTCTTTCTTCAGATGAGTTGGTTTACTGTTTGGAGAAAAGCTTTTTTATTTGATACCAATACTATTTCCTATCCAATCATTTATTCAAGTATCAGCATAGGCCATCCAAGTAGAAAGGTTATAAATCTCATTTCAGTGCCTTGCTTTATTGCACATAACTAATACTGATAATATTAATTACTACAATGCTGTGCTAGGCTGCTTTCCTTACCACACCATATCCATCTAACCTTGAACGAGCATTTATATGATGGAAGAAAATTCACTTTTGCAAGGAATTCAAATATGAATATCAGCAGGAGTGGTAGTATTATTTCCCCATAACTACATGTAACATGAAGGTAATTCACTTTATATGATTTAATCCAAAATTTCATAGAATGTTCTTTGTCTTAGGCATCATTTAGATCCCTTTCCAGATGAAATAACTAATGCCCAGAAGCCAAGCAATTTGTTGAAAGGCATAAATGGTTTGTTGCAAAGCCCTTGGTATAGACCAGGGCTCCTTAATTTTTTTTTCCCATTCATGACCCGTTCAGTGCTTCTTAAATGGTGGGTCACAACCCATTGGTTGCTTGTGGACCCAGGTCTCCCCATTCTGAATTCATTGAACTTTCCACTATAGCATGCTGTTTTCTATATTACTGCCATTAAAAAATAATCAAATACATTAAAATAGCATTGGTAATAAGAGGTGTTGTGTCAAAAATTTTGCGAACATATGGATAATGTTTCAACTCAATTCAATTTTATATTTATTAAGTGCCTACTATATTTAAGATTATATAAGTTAGGCAACACAGAGAGAGATAGAGACTGTAATTTTTATAAGTAGAGAGAACTATCGGGTGAGGAAATTCTCTTGACCAATGAATGCATATTGGCAATTCACTACATCCAGGAATAACAGGGATTTAGTAGTAGTATTAAGATATTAAGTGACTTGACCATGGTCACAGAGACAAAAGATGAATTCTGATCTTTCTGGCTTCAAATGCTTTTCCTAAATGAAAAACATCCCCCAGCCACAAAAAGTTAAAGAGTGTTAAAGGAATACACAGTCACACACACACACACACACATGTTAAGGGAATACACACACAGGCATGTATGTTATATATGTTATGTATATATTATATATACAGTATATGTATACCTGTGGGTGTATCATATTTTCATATGTGCTATATATATTTATTATCTATAACTCTATAACATAATGCACATTTATAGATAGATGGATACTAAGATAGCTATAGATGCACAATATTAGTTATGTAGCATTAAGAACTATGGAGATGAGGAAAGCTTCCTGTAGGAGGACCAAAGGATTCTAACAACCAAGATAAGAAAAAGTTTTGTATGAATGGAGAAAAGGTAGTAGCTCCCTAAATAAGAGGTTTTAGTGACTTTTTAACACAGACACGGTTAAGTCACAGCTGCAGTCAGTCTTTTTTACCCTGGAATTGTAAGGAGGGTCTCCCCCCACTGTGGCTACAAGCTCTGTTATGCTAGTGCTTCTTACCCTGGGACTGCTACCCAGGACTGAGACCCACAACTGAGTGTGGGCAAGGAAACAAAATTCTAAGTGCTAGCAGAAAGACCCCTATGATCCCTTTCTGACTAGTTGTTTGAACTCCTCACATTTGTTGGCTGAGAGCTTGGGAGACACCTGTAGCCACAAACCAAGCTGCTAATTCATTCACTCCCAAGTCCTGCTCCTGCTTTTCTGGGACTGGGGCTGTGCCAGCACAGTCTGCACTGGACTGTGATCTCCTCTTACCAAGGTCTAACAAACCTTTCCTGCCAACTTTCTAAGATGTTTTTGTTTGTTTATTTGTTTTTCCACCTTTGGGCTGAGAAGTTGGGAAACCACCACTACTGCCAATTATTCAGTCACCAGAGACCTGCTTCTCCTTAGGTGGGGCTTGGACTGCACTGGATTGTGCTTCTCTCACAACCAGTTGTAACAGACCTTTCCTGCCAACCTTCCAAGTTGTCTTGGGTTGGAAATTTGTTTCTCTCCATCTTTTGTGGGTTCTGCTGCTCTAGAATTTGATTAGAGTCATTTTTAAAGGTATTTAAAAGGGTTTGGGGGAAAACTTGATTGAGTCCCTGCCTTTACTCCACCATCTTGACTCCACCCCCTCCAAAGCTCTTTTTCAGCTCAAAATCTATGCCCCAGGTGGCAAGTTGAAATTAGCAACGGCACAAGGAAGAATGTTTGAAGTATTATGTGAAAGGTATAAAGTACTATGAGGAAGAAGAGGAGGAAGAGGTCAATTACTTGAAAAAAGAATGGGCCAGGGCAGGGAGGAGGGAAGAAAGATTGATAGAGGCAACATTTACCTAGGCCTTGTAGGGTGAGTTGGACATTTATAAGCTGAAATAGAATAAAGCCATTCCAGGTTAAGGGAATGGCATGCACTAAGGCATAAAGGTGGAAAATCAGAATTATGTTTGGGAACAGTAACTAACCTAGTTTGACCAAAGAAGTGAGTATGTGAAAGGGCATTTTAGAAGATAGCTGAAGCTATATTGTGTAAGGTCTTGAATGACAGGCTGAACATTTTGGATTCACTCTAATAAGAATGCTAGCAGTAAAAGATGTAGGCAGACTCTCTCCTACAGAGTTTTCAATGTCCTTTGGAATTACTGTGAGCTGAAGCTTTCCTAAATTTTGTCATGCAAAGAAAAAAAATGTAGAGATGACTCTATTTTTTTCATAACTCTTTCCTGAAGTTTCTGAATCTTTGTTAAGTTCAAAGAAAAGGCCAAATTGGCAAAATCATTGACAACATCTTTAAAATGGGAATACAAGCATTCAGGAGATTGCATCCACGCTTCCTGCTTCACAGCAGGAAATATTTTTCTAAGGAGCAGTAATATGGGTTTCTATAGAAGCAAAAAATAGCACCATGTCCTAAGAGCCACATGAAGTTCCTCTTTTAATCATTTGTTTGGCTGTCCACACAAGTGACAGAAATGGTTTCTAAAACATCTGGAAATGGAGCACAGGAAGCAAGGAGAGCCGTGTTTGTCAAAATCTAAGGAGGCTGTAGGACCTTAATCTCAATCAGTAAGAGATCCAACACTGAAAGTGCCTTCAGAGTCTTTCTAATATGACTCCTTCTCTTTACAGATAAGAATAGAGAGGCCCAAGGAGATTGTGATCTGCCCAGGGTAACGCAGGTGACAGCTGTTACAACTGATATTTTAACCCAGGTTCTCTGTCTCCAGAGGTAGTACTCTTTCCTCTATAGCAGTGTTCTCAACCTTCTTAATGCTGTTTCCTTTTAATACAGTTTCTTGTGTTGTGGTTATCTCCAGTCATAAAATTATTTTTGTTGCTACTTCATAACTGTAATTTTGCTACTGCTTTGAACCTATCTGATATACAGGATGTATTTTCATTGTTACAAATTGAACATAAACCCCAGGTTGAGAACCACTGCTCTATAGTGAGATAGACTTCTGAATTTCCCATAAGAATGAGGGAAAAAAATGGAAGAGTTTCTGGTTACTGCTATTTTATTCATTCTTCTTACCATTCCATCAGTCTCTTCACCTGCACCTCACTATCTATCTCGTTTCTATAATTCAATTGTTTGCCAACTGAGATTGTTGAGAGTTGCAGATCATTCCAAAATAAGAATAAGGAACATGATGATGACCACAATAACCAAAGGTGATGGTTTTTGAGTCTTATAACTTACCTGATGACTGAGAGAAGTTTTTATTAACAAGTGCATTCTCCCTGGGAAACTGATAGCAAGAGCTTTTCTGAAAGTTGCAGAAAGGATGTCCCAAGACAGAATTTAACCTTTTAGATAGAATATCAAGTCAGTCAATTAGCATTTGTTAATCACTACCTGTGCTGGACACTGTCCCAGGTTAAATTCATTACTTTTAATCTCATCACCATGTTGCTAAATCAAGCTTTGATTAACGCTACCTCCCTCAACTTCCACCCCCTTTCTGATTGGAGGCCTAGATGGTGAAGTCCCAAACTCCTCACAATGCCTTTCGAGGCTTGGTTTCAGCTTCATAATCCCTGTGTTAGGTACTCCCTAATGTCCCCTCCTACTTTCCTTACTCTTTTTTGAGGCTGACTCCAACAGTTATGATTTAAGGTCCTCTTAGGGCAGGAACCATCTTTTATTTAAAAAATTAAATGTATCCACAATGCTTGGTACATAGTAGGCACTTAATATATACTTGTTATATATTTGATCTGATTGAACAAAGCGGTCTCTGTGATTGCATCTATTATGGAATTTCATATTGCCTTTTTGAGGTTGAATATTGGGGATTAAAGAAACTGCAGAATTATTGTGAGAATACAAAAATGCTGAAAGGAATAAAACATTTTCTTTGATCAGTTTTGGAAAAAAAATAATGTAGGGTGTGGAGGGGAAACAGAAACAACAATGGAAAATCACATGGAGAGCACCCACTCTCCTAATATAAGGTAGCAGCTAACACCTCTAAAGCTAGAACAAGTTGTCAATGACAATGTTTCATCTCCCTTCCCCACCAGTTATCTTCCCTCTTTCACTTCATACTTCACATTTCCAGTGGATCCAAATAGTTACCACTGATATAAATATTTCAAAGATTTCAATGGAAAGATATTTCCCTTTGGGTTTGACAGATTTCCTGACTCTGAGGTCAAAGGCAAAAAAGTTAGAAATCAACAAGACAAGAGGAAGTTTTGAATTTATAAGGTTTTAAGAATGAGAGATTTCAGATGTGTAGTATGTGTGTGTTTGTGTGTGTGTGTATGTGTGTGTAGTGAATACGGTATTGCATGTCTTTAAAAGAGTCAGGCCAGAAGAATTAGGCACTAGTCGGTGTAAGAAGCCACATTAGTACACATACAGGTGCCAGGGCAGAGAAAAATTAAATAATAATGAGCATTGGGTGAGAGGCTTTAAGTATTCATTTTGCTACATCAAGTCAAATGTTTTAATAAATAACAATGAAGTTAAGCTATTATTATAGAGTCAGGGGGATAAAAGAAGAAATGTATATTCAAGTGATAGAGAGAGGGTATATTAGAAATGAAAGGTAAATTATTTTAACCTTTTTACTGAGGGAATTATGGTTACAAAGTAAAGATTAAAAAACATCAGGTACAAATCCTATCTCCAGCATATATTGTAGCCCTCCAGGAGAAATCATCAAAAATAAAGGATCTTTTTCTACATAGTATACAAAGTGCTTTCATAATCTAGTGACCTTGAAGTTCACTGTATCTGTCCTATGAATAAAACTGTAAAATCAGTTCCTTCATAGTGGGCCCTCACTAATAGTGTAGTAAATTAGGAAGACTTGACTCTTTTCAATTTCCTATGCAGAGATTATAACAAACTGAAAAATGGATGGGAAACATGAACATTGGTTGTAACCTCTGTAGTAGACCAGACTTTCAGACCCCCCCATTAAGGAAATTCTCCCCTCTTCTATAAGGCCATTAGGCAGATATGCCAGAAGAGTATAAGCTTGTTGGGTGGATGCTTTCATTGGTTCTGTGAATATCTAAAGAAGTACAAGGCAGTTAATTTGCAAGTCTTATTTTTGATTCCCGTTTGCTTGTGTTTCTGACATGGTCCTAGGAGAAAGTCTTTATGAATAATTAGGTTTGGGCTAGGATAGGAAGTGGTCCTTTCCTAAGTAGGGTCTTTGTATTCAGGTTACTTAAGAATCTCTGCTATAGGGAATATAAGCCCTATGATTTTATTGTATCCTTAGCTCTGTATGAAATGGTTCAGTAATAAACAGATTATTGAATGCATCCCCTGTCTCTCTCTTTTATTCAACTGGTAGTTAGGCCATACAATTGTGCTGGACACAGAAAACCTCAATGCCCAGTTGTGTTTAGGAAGGCAAAAATATATTTATAAATTCTCACTGTATGGATAATGACTTGACCTGAGATTTCATTGATCTAGGAAACTACCAAATGATGAAATTACTCTTTACCAGTTAAGGTCAATATATTCTTTACAGCTTACTTGCCTAGTCTAAAGAAGTAAAAACCTCAGTAGTTTGATCATAGTCTTAAAAACAGTATATGTCAAAGGTGGATTATAGACCCAGGATAACAGTCCATCTCTTTATCTATTAAGTCATGTTGATTTTCCCCTTCTCACTTCTGTTCTTTTTTCCCTAATTCTGGTATATTCTTATTCAAATATCAAGGACCTATGATTTCCTAGTTGTATCATCCACTGAAGCAGACCAAATGCCTTAGAAAATTGTCTTTATAATTTGCTGCTGTGGCTAGCACAATCTGGGCCTAGCTACCAGCTGAGTGAAATAAAAGGAGAGCACTTCTAGTTGAATAAGAAAGAGGGAGAGAGACGGGGATGTATTCCATAGTCTGTTTATTGCAGAACTATTTCATACAGAGCCAAAGATACATGGAAGATACAAGGTTTATATACTCTTAGCAGAATGCAAGGAACCACCCTTGGTCTCCATCTTTCTCTACCCCAGCCCAAAGCCAGCCACTCATTAAGCTCTTTATCCTAGGACCATGTCCAGAGGCACAAATAAACAGGGTGTTACAATCAAGACTTGCAAATTAACTCAGTACTTTCTTTAGATATTCATGAAACCAATGAGAGCATCCACCCAACAAGATTATACTCTCCTTGCACATCTACCTAATGACCTTTGTAGAACTGGGGAGCTAAAGTGGCCAAGGCCCCTGAAAGTCTTGGCCTACAACAATTTTCTATGACTAAAAAATAATCACATCTTAATCAGCTCTCCAGTAATGAACCCAAACCACTTAAATTGGACTGCTTCTAGAAGAGCCCTCGCCAAAATCTTTCCCAGTTTTGCAGGACTTTTCAGTGTTTCTACTCCTCTGCCTTAATTTTCAAGATCTTAGAATTAGCTGTCATAATAAGACATTATAGCAAGTTTTCAAAGGATAACTTATATACTTATATGAAAATACAAGCTCAATCTAGAATCACCTAAAATATATAGATGAGATTCAAATCAGATGCAAAAAAATCTTAAATGTGTCACACCATATAACTGTTGAAATTGATTCCTTATATTTGTATAGTACTTTACAGTTTAGAAAACACTTTTTTTTCTTGATAAACATTATAGTACAATGGGAAGTGTACTTAATTGGGAACTAAAGGAAAGAGTTCAAATCCTAGCTTTACTATGAAATACCTAAGTTACCTTGGACAAGCCGCAAGTTCTCTGGGCCTCAGTTTCCTCATAGGCAGGTGGTCTAGATCAGTTTATCAAGCTCAAATGGAAATGGTAGCCATTAAACTCTATAAAGGGATCCATGTTGGACGCATTAACTTTAGAACTACCCCCCCACACACACACAAACACATATATTTATGAAATGTTACTGCAGACTAAATCAATCTTTTTTTGACTTAATGTATTAGTCTTGAAATTTTTTTTGCTTTAACAACATGGATAATGTGGAAATGCTTTGTATGACTTCTTATGTGTAAGGAGTTACATTTCTTACCTTTTCAATGTCAGGGAAGAGGAGAGAGAGAATTCAAAACTGAAATTAAGATTTGTCTTAAATTTTAAAAATTATCTGTCTTCTGTATATGTATATTATATATACACACATGTATATATTTATATAATTGGTGCATATTTATCAATACATATGGGTATCTATATAGCTATATATGTATTTCACAATATGTGTAATGTGTGTGTAGATATACAGAGAGAGAGAGAAAGAGAGAGAAAGAGAGAGACATATTGCTAAATATGTCCCAATTACATTTTAATCTGGTTCAGGTAACACTTTAGAGCAGTGGTTCTCAACCATCCTAATGTCACGACCCTTTAATACTTGCAGGTGGGCGTATCTGCATGTGGGCACACTCGCCTGGAAATGGATACAGGACTGGAGCCTCTCTTTCTAAGACCATTGGAAATATGTGTTTTCCGATGGTCTTAGGTGACCCCTGTGAAAGGGTCATTTGACCCCCAAAGGGGTTGTGACCCACAGTTTGAGAACCGCTGCTTTAGAGTATTACCAACCGACCTTGCAGGGTATTTGATGTCTGGTCTACTTGATGTCAAAGGTCCCTTTTTGCTTTGAATTTATCATCTTATTTGAACATGAAAATATTCCTATTATGTAAACAGAATTTATTTCTAAATTATAAAGTGTCTTTACCCCTTATATTGGATGCTTTCAATTAAAAATAATTTATAGCAGAATCATAGTGATAAACAGATACATGCTTACATATAATCACCTGTGATTAGAAATGCAAGTCTGTTTAGTTTGTTATTCATTGTCTAATATTCTGAGTTATGCTCAGTATCATTCAATAAATATATTTCAAATATAAAACATCTTTCTCCTGATGAGTTAAAGTTTATTTTTTTTCCCTGAAAAGAAGAATATCTAATTTCAGGAAAAGATGAGATGAAATAAAGAATTGAAAGTCAGAAACTATTGTATGTCAAATGAACAATCAAGATAAAAAGCTTTTTTTTTAATTTTAATTTATTTTCTTGGTTACATCATTCATTTCCACAAGGTTTTGAATTACAAATTTTCTCCCCTTTTTGCCCCTACCTCCCAGCCCAGAACATTGATCCCACTGTAAGGCCCCTCCCACAATCTGTTCCCCTTTATGCCCTCCTCCAACACCCCTCTAGCTTTCTAGCAGGACAGGGAGGGGCTCCCTGCCCCCATCAATGAATGTATTATTTTATTATTTCCCAGTTGCATTTGATTGTATAGCTTTAAATACTAGATTCTTGCAATTCCTCCCCTGTCACCCACTCCCACTGGGAGGAGCAGCAATTCAATACAGGCTATACCTGTGTAATTACACAGGACATCTCCATGGTGGGCAAATTGTGAGAGGCTAATTGTATGTCCCTCCTTCCTATCCTGCACCCCCCCTTGTTTTGTTCTC
>CM053601.1:99865103-99891702 GCA_028646575.1 Pseudocheirus occidentalis | reverse complement strand
TGGGGTGCTGCAGCCCCACCTCCCAGCCTTTGCTCACTGAAAGCACACCCCAGGACCACCACTCAAGACCACGATCCAGATCCAGGCCACTCAACGCAAGAGCCCTTGGCCCTGATGGATCGCGTCAGCCCCCCTGCTATCTGCAACTTTGCTAAAGTTGTTAATTATTTCAAGTAGTTTTTTCTTGATTCTCTAGGATTCTTTAGAATTCTCATCACATAATCTTCAAATATTGATAGCTTTGTTTCTTCTTAGCTTATTCTAGTTCCTTCAATTTATTTTTCTTTTCTTATTTCTACCACTAACATTTCTAGTACTACGTCAAATAACAGTGTTAATAGTGGACATCCTTGTCTCACCTGATATTATTGGAAATACTTCTAGCTTATTCCCATTACATATAATTCTGGCTAATGATTTAAATAGGCACTACTTATCATTTTAAGGAAGACTATATTTATTCCTATGCTCTCTAGTGTTTTAGTATTAGTGGGTATTGTATTTTGTCAAGAAACTTTTTTTCTGCATTTTTTGAGATAATCATATGGTTTTTATTAGTTTTGTTTTTGATAGAATCAATTATGCTGATAGCTTTCCTAATATTGCACCAGACCTGCATTCCTGGCATAAATCCTACCTAGTCATAATATATTATTCTACTGATAAAATGCTAGTAAATGTTTTGCTAATGTTTAATTTCAAATTTTGCAGCAATATTCATTAGGGAAATTGATCAATAATTTTCTTTCTCTACTTAGGATCTTCGCAGCTTAGATGTCAGCACAATATTTGTGTCATAACAGGAGTTTGTAAGGTCTCCTTCCTCACCTCTAGATTCCAAATATATTATATAGTATTGAAGTTAATTGTTTTTTTTTTTAATTTGCTCCTGAACTCATCTGTCCCTGGGGATTTTTACTAGGGAGTTCATTAATGGCTTATTTAATTTCTTTTTTTTTCCCTAGAAGTCAGGGTTATTTAGGCATTCTATTTCCTGGTTTATTAATCTAGGTAATTTACATTTTTGTAAATATTCATACAACTCACTCTGATTTTCATACTTCTTTAGCAGACTTTTCTTACTTTCTTGAGAATTATGTCATTGACTTCCATCTTCCTTATTTTGTGAGATTTGCAGAATCTAGCAATATTATAATGAATTCCTTAATGCCAAATTTGTCGTCTCTGCTATACACTGACATCTAGGCAACATTTCTATGATCGTTGTATGGCCCAGATACACTTGTTTATATCTCCTTACATCATTTCCCTCAGCCTACATTGTACATAATAATGCCCACGGTATCTAATGACTGATTTTGATAGATTTAATCCTTCTCAGCAATGCAAGGACCTAAACCAATTCCAAAGCATTCAAGATGGAAAATGCAGTCCATATACAGAGAAAGAACTATGGAGTCTGAATGCAGAGTCAAATAGACTATTTTATACTTTTTTGTTTTGTTTTTGGTTTTATTTTCTTTATCATTGTTTCTTCCATTCACTATATTTTTTCTCTTACAACATGACTAATGTAAAAATATGTTTAATAGAAATGTATATGTAGAGCCTATATCAGATTGCATATTATTTCTGGAGGAATGGTGAAAAAATTTAAAACTTATAGAAGTGAATGTTGAAAATTAAAATAAACTAATAAGAATATTACTTCTTTTAGATGAAATATGTGCTCTTTAAAAGAAGAAACATTTTATGACCCTTTCCCATCCCATGAAAACTGAATATTCAGTGTAAATTTTTTTATCTTTAATTTCTTTATGTGAACTTCTCTGAAAGAGTTCCCATATCTAGAAGCTCTGCAAAAAGACTAATTTCATAGTAAGTAGTCATTCAATAAACATTTATTTAGCATCATACTGTGTGGTAGGAACTGTATTAAGCACTGGGGATAAAACAATTGAAAAAAATAATCCCTTCCCTCAAGGACTTTATTATCTAACAGCAGAAGGATGCAGACAAGTATCCACCAAAAAGGTATACATAAGATAAATAGGAAATAATTTATTTAGGGAAGGCTTAAGAACTTATAAGATTTGGAAAGGATTCTTGTTGAAACTGGAGTTTCCTTTGGAGCTTAAAAGAAGGCACAGAAGGCAATAGCCACATATGAGGAGAGAGGGAGAGCATTCTAGGCATAGAGGACAGCCAGAGAAGATACCTGAAAACTAGAGGTGGTGTGTCGTTTTCATGGAATGGAGGTAACACAGAACATTTAAACAGTATGATACACAGAACAGTTCTGTATTTTCCTGTGGTTTAGGAACCCCTTTTAAGCAAATGGCAAATTACAAGGAGAATACTTATATTTTCTTCCTTTAGTGATTAAAAAGTCATTATGTTCATTCATGAAAAGGGAAAAAATTCATCTTTCTATCATCTGTTTGCAATTATGCCATCATTATCCCCAGCATAATACAGATGTAATTTGGTAGTTCCTGGATTCTGGACTTCTTTCCTACAATCATTTACAATGTATGGCTTTATTTATTGACCTTAGTTATCTTGTCTATACTCATCAGAGTTCCAAGCACTGAATTCGATTGGGGAGATTGTACCATCAAGTTCTCTTTTTTTTCTACCTCCTTTCCCCCTCTTCCCCTTCATTCTCCTTCCTCTCTCCATTTATATTTCTCCCTTTTACCCTCTCATCTCTCACTGTTCACATTCTTCTGTTTTATCCTCATGTCTTATCTACCTTCTCTTTCTCTCACCACTTTCCTCTACCTGCTCTCTTCTTTCTCCTTCCCATCTTTTCCTTAACTCTTCTCCCTCATCCTTTTTCTCTTTTATCCTCTCCTTCTTATATCTCTCTTCTCTACCACCTTTTTCCTCCCAAATGTTGTAATGTTAAGATAATTTGAAGATCTTCCTTGCCCATTAATAGGGACATCAATCCCTGGCCCAGAGCTAATCAGGGTCTGGGCTATGGGGAATTTCCTATTAGGTGCTGGGGTGTTAGGATTGTCAAGCTCCTCAGCACTCAGTCATTCAGATTATGAGTCTTTTGTATGTATTCTGAGAGTTTAATATTTTCTTTTGGGGGTGTGCTAATGACAGGGATCTTTTGGTTTCCTGGTCAAGACTCCAAGTAGCCATATGTTCAGAGCCCCTGACTATTCAGATACTGTCTGTGCTCCCTCAACTCAGTCATATATGTAAAGTGTATACCAATATTGCTATGCTCAGTGAGCTGGAGCCCTGTCTGTTTATCTTTGCCCTAATTTCTCTGCTTGTATTTTCTGTTTGCATTTTCTCCATGTTCATGGTGCTGACCTTTCCCCTGAACTGGTGAAGACAATGAAAAGTAGGATTGTTAACCCCATTTTCAGCAGTCTTTCATTTAAAAGCCCTTCAAAGAACCTGTGCTAGCAGGTCATCCTAGGTTTCCTAGCTTCTTGCTAATATATGTCTCTTTATGTCTTTATCCACCTGCTCTATTACTTTCTCTTCTTTCCCTCTTCTCACCTCTATTATCCTTTCTTTCTCTACTCTCACTAACCTCTTTCATTGCCCCCACTTTTTTCTCTCTCACCTCCCTTTCCTAGATCTTCTTTTTCTTTTCCTTCCCAAATCCTTCACCTTACCTCTTCTTTTTGAATCAATGAAAAGATTTTGCTATCTAGTGACTGCACAAGAAGATAAAATATATTTTATTCACCAGGAGGATTCATATCAAGCCACATGGACTTTAGAAGAAATTCAGTTGTTCAGATATATTTGAGTACAAAAAAAGAAACAGCTAAAGATTTAGAATGGGTTCAGCTCTTATGTTTATCCACAATAATTCAACATTTATCCACAACCATATTTTAAGGCAACATATAACTTTGATATCATTCCAGAATACTATATGGAGTTTGCAAATTTATATGTGCAAGCTTTTTCAGGCTTTGTTTTGCAAAATATCTCTTGGATATGGGACACAGAGATCATTAGTGGCTGAGTTATGACACAATGAGAATGGACTATTAACTTGAATTTTAAACATGACAGAATTATGCAAAATCTAGTGATGCTGCTATAGCCAAATTATTTAGTTCAGTGATTAAAGTCAACATTGCCCCCATTTCAGTTACAAATAGTGGATAGACTAAGAATCCTGTTCTTCAGTTTTAATAATCGAAGGAAATAAAATGATTTGTCTTATATCCCTTTGTATTATTTGTCTTAGTGGTAGCTAGACTTGAAAAGCAATCCACTAAAGAGAGAGAATGGGCAGTTCAAATGGCTAAATATAAAAATAAAGATCACCAAGACAAAAAGAAATGTCAGAAAGAAGAATGAAGGAAAAGATTTTTTGGTTTTTATATTAGTATACCCTTACTCTCACCTCAGCTTAATGGATTTAAAAGTCAGTGGTACGCAAATGTAAAGGTTTGGGGGATTCCATGATTTTCTAAACAAAGAGGGTAAATAAGCAAAAGGCGAGTTCCCTCACTCCACTGATTTGATCACCTTTCATAAAAAACAAAACATGTGGGCAAGTTTGTAGAAGGTAGTGAAACAATCTAAAAATTGATTTTTATTGAAAAAAGACAAAATGCTGTTTTAAGGGAAAAATACTCTTCAAAAAGGAAAATATTTGAAATAACATTAACTTTTTTTTTCTTTCTTCTTCCTTTGATTCCCCCCAGGGCTGTGCTGATGAATAGGGCAAATCACTCCTTTTTGGCCATGCCCTTATGTGGGCAGCACTACTCCTTCACAGTCCCTCCTCTTAGATATGATTTTTGGCTACTTACTACCCAGCTCTAAACCTTTGACAGAAAGATTTTCCTTTCCAAACAGTCAGTAGAAAGCAGTGGAAAGGAAAAATTATGAGGACACCACATTCATACTAACTGTAGCTAATGGCAATTTTCTCTGCAGCAGATCTGTGAACTCATTCTTACCTAGATCCACGTTTTGTTACTTGTTTTCAGTCATATGGTCAAAAATTCGTTTTGTTGTTGAATTCAAATCCCCAGCCAGGAAAATTATTTTTCTCCTTGTTTCTCTGTCTCTCTGTCTCTCTCTCTTTTCTTCACTCTCTTTCCCTATCTCTGTACCCCCCTCTCTCTCTCACATGTCATATATCTCTCAAACACAAGCACATACACAGATGTCCCTTTTGTCTTTTTCTTCTGCATTTATGTAATGACCATAGATAAGTAAAACTATATTCAACTACATTTATCTTATAAAACTGGATTTTAAAATTTAAGGGGAAACTTAAATGGAGATTAGGGAATAGGCACAATATCCAAAGAAAATGTAGCAGAGGGGATAAAAGGGGAGGGAGGGGAGGAGTCTTAGTCTCATATTTTTACAATCCCCAACAAACTTGTCTACTCTAGTATTCTGGAACATGGTTTAATCACAGTTCCTCACCTGTAGCCTAACATGATTAGAAATCTCTTAATGGTTTTCCAGTTATGATAAATCTGCTAGTAATGACAGTGGCCTATCTGTTTAAGCCCATGCCCAGTATCTTGTCTGGCAAAGGCACTAGGGCTTTGACTTCTTTCCTGCACTACCCTTAAAAAGAAGTGATAGTTCGTCATTAAAAGTGTGTTCCAAGCATCCTATTTTATGGTGTATATATACACATATGTAAATACACAATACATATGAACACACATACATATACATGCATATGCAGGATATATAAGCACAAAATATGTGTATATATTGCACATATACATATATTGTGTGTAAGTATGCATATTTACGCATATGTGTGCAAGCGGCTGAATATATGTCTGTGTATATATGTGAGTATAGCTACATTCATACATTATATATGTGTATATATACACACATATTCACCCTCCCACCCCACTCCCCCACACACATGAAAAAATTCATGGCAAAGGAGCCTGCATCCAATGAAAACAGACTAACAGATATTTCCCTAAAAGAATTCAGTGGTTAATATGTGAACATTTTTATTCAAAGATCTTTTGAAAATTCAAAGAAAAAGAAAGCATAGATCTATTTCCTCCATTTCTATATTTCCAGATTCAATATTAGGTCTCATTGATGATCTTAACTTGTAGTATAGTTCTACTTTCTTTTCCTCTTGTGTCTTCAAACTACACTTAGGAGGGGCTAATCTGTTAGACCAGCAATTCAAGAAGAGTCGACTCTGATGGTCTTTCCTAAAATAAGGATGATCAAAAGTGTCTTCCCATATATTTCCAGATATTAGAATATCTGATAGGTATTTGTAAAAGTTTTGTGCCTTACTTGTTGCTATCCAAATACTTTTCTTAAAATCTTTCCTTGTTGGATGTTCTGTATGGAGGGATTAGCACCTACATTTTCTTTTTACCTTACCCTGCAAAAGCATCAATAACTTCCTCTTGCATCTCAGCTACCCTGAGGTTTCCAGTGCAAAATTTCCCTTATGCTGGAATTCCCTCACTCAGAAAATTTTGTGATTTTCCTCCCCAATTAAAAAATGACCTGCCCTGTATTCATATAACTCAAAGGCTAGTTGGATGAAAGATAATGAGCCTGATAACAATCCATACTAATGTGTCTATGGGCATTAATGTATTAATGGTGCTTTTACCTCCTCCCAGAAGACATATGTATTCTAATAATATCTGGCATTTATATAGCACTTATAAGTTTGCATGGTGTTGTAAATTTATAAAGTGTCCATATGATACATAATCTTATATTATGTCTAATATTCTTCACAGTAATCCTGTAAGGTAGTTTCTTTTATTACTTGTATTTTTATAGATTAAGAAGATGAGCCTCAGAGAAGTTAAATGATTTTTCCAGGGCCTGACAAATAGTCTGTGTTTGAGGAAGGATTTAAACTTCACTTTATCTTGACTTCCAGTCTAGATGAATCTGTTGTTCTTTTAATATTTAGTAATAAAGTTCCAATGCAAAGAAAACATTATAATGGTGAGAATTTCTATAGCCACAGATTGCCATTGGAAGAAATATTTTGGTACAGGAAGGCGCTTTCAGATGGCAATTCATTGGAAGTTGCCTTTCCAGTCCTGGTATTAGAGATTATTTGTGTCTCTGTACTTCTGAGTTTGCCTCCTATGGTGCTTAAATCTTAGAGTTTGTTATTCCCAAGATGAGTAGATTATATTGGAGAAATATATTCTTTTCTCCTAAACAGATTTAGAAATCCAACCTGTAAATTCAGAGAATTGGGAAAATAAGAGTGATCACCACTGAATCATATTCTCTTACTGAATAAGGATATTCAGTAAGAAAAGTCACTATTTCCTGTAGGTAGAAAACCACTTCATCAAAATAAGAGGTTCCATTTTGGGTCCTAAGGCATGAATTATGAAATAATGTTCTAGTAGTCTAACTCACTCAGAGTTTAACACACACATGTAGCATTCCCTGCACATTTATAGCTCTATAAAGAACATAGATTTCCTCATAGCTGTTTTATCTGTATTACATAGAGCTATAACGCTGTAATCAGTGGTACCCTTTGACTTTTTTGGCCAATTGTCTAGAATTTCCCTGAACACGGCTAACTGAGAGACCACAAAATCATGCAATGCTATTGTTGAGAAGGGTTTTGGAGACTCTCTGATCCAATTATTTTCTTTCACAAAGGAAACTGATGATCAAGAAATTTAAATCCCTTGACCAAATTATACATTTCCCTACATCTGATTAAGCTTAAGAATATGAAATTCTACATTTTAAAAATTAATCCAAACTCTCTCAAAGCCATTTCTTTGCTGAGCCAGGGGGAAAGATGGCCTGATAGAAAAGAAAAATTAGCTTCAGGTCAGGAGATCTGGATTTGAGTCCCAGCTCCAAAACTTTCTAGTTAGATGCTTTGAGGTCAGTCAAATTCTCTAAGCAGAGTATTTTCTCATCCATAATATGGATACAATAGTACTTAGACTACCTATATCTCAATATGCTTGCTGTGAAAAAAATAAATACCTAAATACAGGGATCACAGAGTAGGTTTTGTGGACTTCAAAAAATGGACAATTTTGATTAGTTTCATTTGTAATCATTTATGTTCTATTTTATTAATTTAATAATATTTTTATGAGAACAGGCCATAGGCTTCACCAGTTTGTCAAATGGTCTATAACATGCACATTGGTTAAAAATTTTTACTTTAAATGGTCTTTAGAACTTCAAATACTATTAATGGAAGACATTGTTACCACACTTCTATTAAATTCATTCTCCTATGCTTCATAATAACATACAAATGATCCTAAAATTTTTTCAAATAATTAACTATTGTTTATTTTTGGTTTATATCATTGATTTCCATAAGATTATGATTCACAAATTTTCTCTCCATCTTTTCCCTACACACCACCCCAAAACAGCAATCCCATAGTATACCAGGTCCCCCAATCTGCTTTCTCCCATATCCTCCCCCATCATCCCTCTGACTTTCTGGTACAGCAAGATGGATCTCCCTATCCCAGTGACTGTATATCTTATTTCCCACTTGCATGTAATAATAATAATGATAATAATAATAATAATAATATATTAATATATTATTTTTAGAATTTAAATTCTAGATTCTTGCCCTTCCTTCCTTGTCACCCACCCTCACTGGAAAGACAAGCAATTCAATACAGACAGTACATGTGTAGTTACACAGAATATCTCCACAATGGACATATTGTATAACACTGAGTATGTGTCCCTCCTTTTATCCCACCCTCCCCTTTTTCTGTTCTTTACTTTGTCCCTGTCCTTTTACAGAAGTGTGTGCTTCTAACAAGCCTCCCCCCAACCTCCCCTCCCCTCCATCATCCTCCCTTTCATCCCCTTCCCCCTACTCTCCTGCATGGCAAGATACCCAATTTAGACTTTCCTAATCCAAATTCAATGAGAGTAAGATTGACCCATTCCCTTTTTGCCTTCCTGTTCTTCCCCTCCATTGTAACAGCTATCCCTTGCCTCTTCTATATGAAATGATTGACCCCATTCTGTCTCTCCCTGTCTCCTCTCATTCTATTGCTCTCCCATCTCTTAATTTCACCTTTTAAAAATCATCTCTTATTCAATTGATCATATGTACTCTATCCATGTATACACACACACACATATATAAAGACATATGTGTGTGTATATATATATATATATATATATGTATGTATATATATATACATTTATATTCCCTTCACCTATCCTCATACTGAGAAAAAGTTCATAAGGTAAAATTATCATTTTCCCATATTGGCATGTAAATAGTTCAACTTTTATAAGTTCCTTATGATTTCTTTTCCATGTTTACCTTCTCATGACTCTTGTTTTTGAATGTCAAATTTTCTATTCACTTCTGCTTTTTCATCAACAATGCCTGAAAAATGCTCCACCTTACTGAATGACCATATTTTTCCCTGAAGCATTATATTCAGTTTTGCAGGGTAGATGATTCTTGCTTTTAATCCTAGGTCCCTTGATCTCCAGAATATCATGTTCTAGGCCCTTCAGTCTCTTAATGTAGAAGCTGCTAGATACTGGATTATCCAAATTGTGTTTCCACAGTGTTCAAATTGTTTCTTCTTTGCAGCTTATAATATTTTCTCTTTAATCTGGGAACTCTGGAAGCTGATTATAAAATCCCTAGGAGTTTTGTTTTGGGGATCTTTTACAGGAGCTGATTGGAGAATTCTTTCAAGTTCTATTTTGCCCTCTGCATCTAAAATATTTGGGCAATTTTCCTTTAGAATTTTTTAATATAATTTTTTATTTGTTTTCTTGTTTACATCATTCATTTCCATGAGATTGTTGAGTTACAAATTTTCTCCCCATCTTTCCCCTATCCCAACCCCAAAACAGCGATCCCACTGTAAAAACCATCCCCTGATCTGCTCTCTAACTTTCTGATAGGGAAGGGAGGGTCTTTTTACCCAAGCCCCTGAACATCTTAATTCCCAGTTGCATGTATTGCAGAGTTGTATAGTCTAGATTCTCTCAGCTCCTCCCCTGTCACCCACCCCCACTGAACGGACAAGCAATTCAATACAGGCTGTGCATGTGTAATTACAAAGGACATCTTCACAGTGGACATATTGTAACAGTCTGCTCATATGTCCCACTTTTCTATCCAACCCTTCCTTGTTCCACCCTCTATCCTGTCCCTGTCCCTTTACTGAAGTGTGTGCTTCCAGCATACTTTCCTAAGACCCTGCTCTCACCTCCGTCCTCCCTCCTCTCATCCCCATGCCCCCCCCCTCTCCTGTGTGGCATGATACCCAGTTTAGAGTTTATGTCATTCCTTCCCCACACCAGATTCAATGAGAGTAATGAGAGTAAAGTTGTAACAGTTATCCCTTGTCTCTTCTGTATGGGATGATTAACCCCATTTTCTCTCTCCCTGTCTCCTCTCATTCTAGTCTACTTCCACTTCAGAATTTCAACTTTTAAAGTATCATCCCTTCATATTCAATTGATCCTATACCATCTATATACAAATATGCTCAGATATGTACTCATACACATATATAGCCTCCTACATAGACATATGTGTAAGTATACATATATATATATACATTTGCATTTCCTTCCCTTATCCTCATAGTAAGAAAAGTTTCATAAGTTACTATTATCATTTTTCCATATTGGTATGTAAATAGTTCAAATTTGATAAGTTCCTTATGATTTCTTTCCCATGTTTACTTTGTCATGCTTCTTGTGTTTTATTGTCAAATTTTCTGTTCAGTTCTGGTTTTTTCAGCAAGAATGCTTGAAAGTCCTCCCTCATTGAATGACCATATTTTGCCCTGGAAAATTATACTCAATTTTGCTGGGTAGGTGATTCTTGGTTTTAATCCCAGCTCCCATGATCTTTGAAATATTGTATACCAGGCCCTTTGATCCCTCAGTGTAGAAGCTGCCAGATCCTGGGTTATGCTAATAGTGATTCCACAGTATTCAAATTGTTTTTTCTTGGCAGCCAGTAATATTTTCTCCTTTAATTGGGGGTTCTGGAATCTGGCAATAACATTTCTAGGAGTTTTCTTTTGGGGATCTTTTTGAAGAGGTGATTGGCAAATTCTTTCAAGTTCTATTTTGCCCTCTGAATCTAAAGCATGAAGGCAATTTTTCCTTGAGAACTTCTCACAGGATGCTTTCCAATTTTTTTTTATCATATATTTCAGGTAGACCAATAATTTTCAAATTGTTTCTCCTGGAGCTATTTTCCACGTCAGTGATTTTTTCAAGGAGATACTTCACATTGCTTTCTATTTTTTCATTTCTTTGTAACTGTTTAATAGTATCTTGGTTTCTCATAAAGTCATTAGCTTCCACTTCCTCCACTCTAATTCTGAAGGAATTATTCTCTTCAGAATGCTTTTGAGATTCTTTTTCCATCTGGGAAATTTGACTTTTTAAGGCATTCTTCTCCTTATTGGCTTTCTGGGCCTCTTTTGCAATTTGAATTAATCTATTTTTTAAAGTGTTGTTTTCTTCAGTCAGGTTGTTGACTCTGTTTTCATGATTTTCTCGCATTATTCTCATTTCTCTTCCCAATTTTTCCTCCACTTCTCTTTTTTGTTTTGCAAAGTCCTTTTTCAGTCGATCTATAGCTAGTAGTCAATCTTTATATTTCATGGAAGCATTTGGTGTGGGAGTTC
Source organism: Pseudocheirus occidentalis (assembly GCA_028646575.1). Taxonomy (NCBI): domain Eukaryota; kingdom Metazoa; phylum Chordata; class Mammalia; order Diprotodontia; family Pseudocheiridae; genus Pseudocheirus; species Pseudocheirus occidentalis. The sequence continues at coordinate 99,880,084 of CM053601.1, read as the reverse complement.
TGACTGTGTTGTCTTCCTCCTGATCCATGCTTTGATCCTTTTTATACAGAAAAAAAGGATTCTAGAGCCTTATTGCAGTTCTGATTTTGCTTCCTTTTCCTCATGTTGGCCAGTCAATTAATTGGTTGATTCTTTTAGGTCTGTGAAACTCTACTTCCAGGAGGGAAAGCTCTGTCCCAAATTGCTGGGGTTTTCACAGCTGCTGGAGCTATTAGGGAGGTGCTGCAGCCCACACCATCTTTGGCTTGCTGAAAGTACACCCCAGGACCACCACCCAAGACCACAATCCGGATCCAGGCTGCTCAATGCAAGAGCCCTTGGCCCTGATTGATTGTCTCTGCCCCCCTGTGGGCTTCGTAGGCCAGAAGCTCTGAGGCAGCCGTTAGAGGACAGATCCTGCCCTTTCCCCACTGCTTCCTTGCCTTGAGGGCAGATCGGCCATACTGTTTTTCCTCCAGCAGATTTGCTTTAAAGTTTCACTTTCACTGACCTTTCCTAATCCTCCAAATCCTTCCTGGCTTGATAGATGTGAAGATTGCTTGAGGTTCTGTAGATATGTTCTCTGGGGTAGACTCACACTATGGCTTGGGAGGCTTGGCTCCTCCTGACCACCCTGGGACATGGCCGCTGTTTTGGTTTCTAGCTGGGCTGGCCATGGCTCCCAGCCTGCATGATGATCTCCTCCTCCCAAGCTGCCTTAAGTGTGAGGTGTGTTTTCTGTATTTTTTGAGTTTGGGATCTCTAAAATTTGTTTAGTGTCATATTTTATGGGTATTTAGGGTGGCTGTGTCAGAGCTGTGGAGCTTTGCTGCTTCTCTGCCACCATCTTGGCTCCCATTAGAATTTCTTGAAGGATGATTTCTAGGTTCTTTTTTTGATCATGGCTTTCAGGTAGTCCAATGAATTTTTAATTGTCTCTCCTGGATCTATTTTCCAGGTCAATGGTTTTTCCCAAGAGATATTTCGTATTATCTTCTATTTTTTTCATTTGTTTGGATCTGTTTAATAGTATTCTGATTTCTCACAAAGCCATTTGCTTCCATTTGCTCCACTTTAATTCTGAAAGAGTTATTCTCTTCAGTGAGCTTTTGAGATTCTTTTTCTATCTTGCAAATACAACTTTTTAAGGCATTCTTCTCTCCTCTTTTGTCATTTGACTTAATATATTTTAAGGTAATTTTTCACTCAGGTTGTTGACTCTCTTCTCACTATTTTCTGGCATCATTCTCATTCCTCTCCCCAGTTTTTCCTCTACTTCTCTTATGTTGTTTTCAAAATCTTTCTTCAACTCCTCTATGGCTTGTAATCAGTCTACATTTTCCTGGAAGCTTTTGGTGTGGGAATTCTGACTGTATTGTTTTCCTCTCATTCCATGCTTTGATCATTTTTTCCCTAAAAAAGGAAACTAAAGTTGGATTGCTGAGCTTTCTTGGCTTCCTTTGCCTCTTCATGTTGCCAGTCAGTTAGTTACTGGACTTTTTGGCTCAGTATAACTCTGCTTTCATTTGGGAGAGCTCTGTCCCAAATTGCTGGGGTTTTCACAGCTTCAGGAGCTATTAGTAGGCTGCTGCCATCTCTGCAGCCCCCTCTAACTTTGGCTCACTGAAAACACACCTCAGGACCACCACCAACGGCAATGATCCTGATCCAGGCAGCTCAAGGCAAGAGCACTTACCCTCTAAATGATGGCTTGGTGCCATTCAATCTGCATGCTAAGAGCTTCTGAAGAAGGCATGTGGAGATGGTCACAGTGCCACTGCTTCAGACTGCTTCAGACTGCTTCTAGCTCTGAAGGCAACTGGTCAGATCCTCTCCCCCAAATTTAGCTGAGTTCCACTGATTTTCCCTTTTTCTTTGGCACTTATGGTTTGGTAATTCTGGAACCACCACAGCTACTGGTGATCCACTCTCCTGAAAGTTCCAGCTGGTGCTTCTCCTGGACAGCATGTGGCAAAAACTGCATGGGGCTGGGCTCTGCTCCCAGCATGTTGTGATGAGCCCTTTCCATCCATCTGCCAGGCTGCCTTTAGCAGGAGCCTTGTTTCTCTGTTATTTCATGACTTCTGGAGCTCTAAAATTTGTTTAGAGTGATATGCTATAGTTATTTGAGGTGGTTTTGTGGGAATCCATGGAGTTCTCTTTTTTGTACATTGCCATCTTGACTACCGATCCTAAATTGTTAAGGACTTTGATGAGTGGAATATAAGTTCTAGAAAGTCCTATTAAATTAGTAATACAGCATGTATAGAAAAGAAAACATCCATTGTTTTTCACCTCAGGACTAGTCTAACAATGCTTAGAAAGCTTCATTACTATACTATTGCTGATCATTTTTATTTCTGTTACAGCAATTCATGAAGATTGTCTACTAGAATGGATGGTATGTCAAAACTAAGTGTTGAAAGTACTTTGCAAGACTTTTGAAAATTTGCTTTTAATTAAAGCTGAATTCATCAGTAAACAGAATATACTGTTACATAGTGTGAATGGATCCATGCAGAAAAGTGTTCTGTCCCCATCCTTCCAATTTAATTCACTTTTTGATGCCTGAAACTCACAACGAACCTTCTATCCTTTAGACAATCAATGAGCCTATTTTCTATTTTCCTTCATCTTCCTTTGTTCATATAGTACCTACTCTTACAATGATTTCTACATATCCTCCTTGGTTAAGGTTAGATGCTGTTTCTTCCACAAAATCATTAATGATTTCTATCAGCTATAAGTATTTATCTCTTTTATTAAGTCTCTTTGAAACTTTTTCCAACAACTTTTTATATATTTATCACATTCTTGTTTGATTCCTTATCATTCATGTATGTTTTGTCCTCTGTAAGGGGCAGCATTGAGGCAGTATATATAATGGATGGGAAAACAGGCTTGAAGCTAGAAAATATTTCCTCTGGCACATACCAACTTAAAGACCCTTCAGCAATCACTTTAATTATGCATACTCTAGCAATCCCCACCCTAAATATCCAACATATGGGAATTTTTGTCCCTGCATAATATCTTAAAAGAGATATCTCAAAGATAGCCTGACTCATTGTGGTGTCATGAGTAGGACTTTTTTTTATTTTCCTTATATCAAGCCTTTCAAACTTGTACATAACCCTCTGGGATTAAGCATTTTGGTCTTCTCCTAGAATGTGAATTTCTTCTTTATTTTTCCATCTTCCCTATTTATTGAAACAGTGAAAATGAATTAATTAATAGTTATATTCAGATATTTAAGTAAATCTATGCACACTTCTATACAATTAGATCTATCACATGAGATCTACTTATCTAGAAGATGGATAAGATATTCTTTGTAGCTCAAGAGAAGAACTGAGCTCCAGAGAACTACCAAGTAACCAAGCAAAAAGTGTAATGTGTTGTCTTCTTAGGGAATTGATTCCCATTTCCCTGGAGTTGTTCAAGGAAATTATGAATGGCCACCTTTCAGTGATATTATAGTGGGATTATGGCATTGTGTCAAGATTGAGCCATATCATCTCTAAGGCAACTTTGGATCAAAGTTCAATAATTTAGCTTGAGTTCATTGAGGGTCCATTCAGAATTTTCTATGGTACTGGTTCATGGCTTTCACTAACTAAACTGTCTCTCTTTAGATGAGAGAAAATTGATTTTTCTTCCACAAAGCTTTATGCTATATGTGGTTCTTATTTCTGTTCATCTATAGTGAGATCTGGCAAAGAAAGGTCAGAGTTTTCCCCTGTGGGTCACATGTCCACTATTTCAGTAATTGTCTCTTTTTTAATTAGGCAAGGGTTTCCTTGGCACCATCTCCTACATCTCTCACTTGAACTCTACCTACTTTCTAATTTCTGAATATGGAGCTGGTACAAAGTCCCATTTGAATACAATACTGAATATTCTTCATTAATAAACAGTAGTGTTTGAAATCCTCTTGAAATTGTTTTTAAAGGGCTTTTGCTTTACTTGTATTTGTTAATATTTTGAAGAACTGAATGGTTTTATATTTAAACAGCACTTGGCAGTTTTAAAATAGAATAAAACAGTGGTTTCCTCACAACATACTTCAAATTATGGTTCTAATATTTTATTCAATTGTGTATTATACAAAAATAATGTGACGAGGAGTAGTATGTCAAACAATATATGGCTGTGATATTACATCTCAAAGCATAATATTTGCATGGCATAAAGTCCATGGTCCTGACGACATAGTGGAAAAGGCAACCTGCTACTGCCATGTAATTTGATAAGCCAAAGAAGACTCAAGTGACTAAAGACTTTGAGGTATATTATGAATAGATCTGTGGTGCAATGATGGAAAATTTTAAAAAATTGAGTAATAACACTGAGAGAAAACATTAAAAGAAAGACTTGTAGAAATGTATTCACATTTAATTTCTTTTATTTAAAAACTTTTCATATGAGACATATTTTAATTAATAACACAATGATATATGATAAATAGTAAAAATGGCAAGCATTAAGGAACAATGAATTTTAAATTAAAGCATCTACTGTGTTATTGCATGAATATTTATTGAATGCTTATTAAAGTTAATGGACATCTAGAAAAGGAAATGATGGCACTAAGAACTAAATAGCTTCATCAAGAAGAGGTCATGCTGAACTAATGTCATACCTGACCACCCTTTTCTCCATTATTCATAGGTTTATAAGATCAGAACTATAGCTAATTTCAATTTTAGCAAAACACTTCACAAAATTCTCATTCTTTTGGGAATGCTAGGGAGTCATTGGTACAATAGTTTTGTCAGTCATATTTGTAATAGATTGATTGGAGAAATTTGAAAGAATTGGTAAGAGTGTTTTAAAGTTAGGCATAATGGCATTGATCTAGTCCAGTCACATTATTATATATAAGGAAAATGATGCCAAAAGATATTGAATGATTAACTCATGGTTATATATGCAGTAAGCTATAGTGCTGGAATTTGAAGGCAGGTCATCTGACTCCAGATTAATCATTTAGTAGTCATTACAGGCTTCCTAACAATTACAGAGAGTTTCTAATGAAATGTTCCATATATTTGTGTCCTTGGCTCTGTACTGTATAACATTAAAAAAAAATCAAATCACTTGGATGAAAACATAGATAGATTATTTCACAGGTTTGCAGATGTGCCAAAGGAAGGAAAAAAGGCCTGGGGCAACTAGGGGGCCGAGTTCATAGAGCTCAGACACTTAACACTTACTAGATGTGTGACCCTGGGCAAGTCACTTAAACCCAATTTCACTGCCTTCCCCCCTTTAAAAAGCAAAAAAAAAATAAAAGCAGAAAAAAGAAAACAAAAAGGAAAGAAAGAAAGAATGAATGAAAGGGAGACAGAAAGACAGAAAAAGAAAGAAAGAAAGACAGGGAGAAAAGGAGAGAAAGAAAGAAAGAGAAAAAGAAAGAAAGAGAAAAAGAAAGAAAGAAAGAAAGAAAGAAAGAAAGAAAGAAAGAAAGCCAAAAATGAAAATGAATGGGAGTAGAAATTTTTTTCAAAGTTGGCACGCATTTATTGGGGATACATAAAGGATATCACCCCTTCTTCAAACTTTAATGATTCCCTACCACTTCTATTTCCTGTGTCAACTTTTAAAGAATTGTCCCTTCCTATTCAATTGATCCTGTGCCTTCTATGTACATATATATACTCAGATATGTGTTCATACTCACATATACACCCTTCTATATAGATATATATATATGTACATTCATATTCCCTTCACCTATCATCATACTGAGAAAAGTTTCATAAGTTACAATTACCATTTTTTTCAACTTTGATAAGTTCCTTATGATTTCTTTTCCATGTTTACTTTCTCATGCTTCCTGTGTGTGAATGTCAAAATTTCTTCTCAGTTCCCGGTTTTTCAGCAAGCATGTTTGAAAGTCTTCCACCTCACTGAATGACCATATTTTCCCCTGGAACATTATACTCAGTTTTGCTGGGGAGGTGATTCTTGCTTTTAATCCTAGCTCCATTGATCGCCAGAATATCATATTCCAGGCCCTGCGGTCCCTTAAAGAAGAAGCTGCTTGATCATGAGTTATCCTAATTGTGTCTCCATAGTATTCAAATTGTTTCTTCTTAGCAGCTTGTAATATTTTCTCCTTGATCTGGGGACCTCGGAACCTGACTGTAACATTCCTAGGTGTTTCCTTTTGGGGATCATTTTCAAGAGGTGATAAGTGAATTATTTCAAGTTCTATTTTGCCCTCTGGTTCTAAAATATCAGGGCAAATTTCCTGGAGAATTTCTTGAAGGATGCTTTCTAAGTTCTTTTTTTGATCATGGCTTTCAGGTAGTCCAATCATTTTTATATTGTTTCTCCAGGATCTACTTTCCAGGTCAGTGTTTTTTTCAAGGAGATATTGTACATTGTTTTCTATTTTTTTCATTTGTTTGTAAGTGTTTAATAATATCTTGGTTTCTCATAAAGTCATTTGATTCTGTTTGCTCCACTTTAATTCTGAAGGAATTATTCTCTTCAGCAAGCTTTTGAGATTCTTTTTTTTCCCATCTGTCAGATTTGACTTTTTAAGGCATTCTTCTCCTCATTGGCTTTTTGGGCCTCTTTTGCCATTTGAGTTAATCTAATTTTAAGTTGTTATTTTCTTCATTCAGATTGTTGAATGTCTTTTCATTATTTTCCGGCATCATTCTCATTTCTACTTCCCAATTTTTCCTCCACTTCTATTGCTTGGTTTTCAAAATTCTTTGTAAGCTGATCTATGGCTTATAGGCAGTCTTCATGTTTCTTGGAAACTTTTGGTGTGGGAATTCTGACTACATTGTCTCCCTCCCATTCCATGCTTTGATCTTTTTTGTCACAAAAGAAAGAATCTTAAGTTTTATTGCTATTTTTAATTTGCTTCCTTTGCCTGCTCATGTTGCCAGTGAATTGCTTGACTTTTTAGCTCTGTGGAACTCTGTTTCCAGAGTGGAAAGCTTTGTTGCAGATTGCTGCAGTTTTCACAGCTGTTGCAGCTATTAGGAGGCTTTTGCATTCCCCACCAGCTTTGCTCACTGAAAACACACCCCAGGACCACCACACAATCCAGATCCAGGTAACTCAATGTAAGAGCACGTAGCCTCTGAATGATTCCTTGGCCCTTCTGCAGTGTGCAGTCCAGGAGCTCTGAAGTATCCTCTTGGAGGCAGCTGCAGGGTGGCCACCTTTGGCACTTCCTTGCCCTGGGAGCAGTTTGACTGGACAGCTTTTCTTCCCCAAATTTAGCTGAGTTCTACTGACCTTTCACTTTGTCCTTGTTTCTTAGGACTTGATAATTCTGGAATTCAGACAACTGTGACTGATCCACTCTCCTGAAGGCTCCAGCTGTGCCTTGTCCTGGCAGGCCTGGGGCAAAATAGGGGTTTCAGCCTCGCCTGGTTTATGCTCCCAGCATGCTGCAATAAACCCTTGCTGCCAAGCTGCCTTTAGTGGGAGATGTGTTTTTCTGTATAATTGTGAGTTTTGGAGAAGTAAAATTTTTTATGGGTATTTGAGGTGGCTATGTGGGAGCTGTGGAACCTTGTTGCTTCTAAGCCACCATCTTGGCTCCGTCCCCCTACCTCCCCCCCACCTTGGCAGTAGAGATTTAAATTGGTCCTACCATTGACCTGAAACTGAATCACCTAGAGGTATCATCTCCACGAAACAGAATGTGAGCTCATTAAAAACAGTAAGTAATTTAATAAATCATTTTCAAACAAACCAAACAAAAATTTTCTGACAATTAGAGTTACTCCAAAGTGAACTGTACCACCTGGAATATAGGGGTCTCCCTTACCTGAGACCATCAGGCAAAAGCAGGTTGCCTGACTGTCAGGAAATTTTAGAGGGGAATTTTAGGTGTTTTTAAGTGTTTAAGATGCCTTCTAAGTTTAAGATTCTGTGATCTTAATCCTCTATAGTATATAATGTCAGCATAATGATAGTAAAACTGAATCTGGGGTAAAAAAACTCCATAAAGTACAACAACAACAAAAGGGTATAATTAAAACCTTGTTTATCATCTGGACCTATAGAAGAACTTTCTAGAAGGAAAATATCCAAACTGAATTCTCAACATGTTTGAAACATCTCAGAAAAGTCAATTATTAAAAATTTCCTCTAATAAGGCAGATAACAAAATGTGAACTTATTATATTTCTCTGCTCATTTTAGCCTCAGACCAGCAAACTTTAAAATATATATATATATATATACACACATTTCTCAGTTGTCTTTGGATACTGTTAGAGTCCCCATCCTATTTAAATATGTGGAACTTCAGTTAAATAAATGGTCCCACTTGATCCTGAAATACTTTTGAATTATTGTGCTGTTTATAAATTACTTGTCTATGCCAAAATGCTTAGAGATAAAATGTAACTAAACAATTGCCTTACCACACAGTCAAAGAATGTTGCTTTTAGGAGGCATCTCAGTGATTATTTTACAGATGTGGAAACTGAAATTGAGAGAAATCAGGTAACTTGCTGAAGTGTCTAAAGGTAATTAGTGTCAGATACAGTACTAGAATACAGGTATTGTGTCTTTCAGTTCAATGGTATTTGCACTAACTTGCCTTCATTGATGTACAGATTTAGGATTAACAAGGAGAATGAAGTCAATGCAGAGCAGTGGTAGTAGAGGGAAAGGGAAGTTGAGTCAGCCCAGAGCAATTCATGTTAGAGTTAGGAGAAATGATAATCCAAAATAGCCTTGAACCTATTGGCCTCCTAGTTACTACTACTACTACTGCAACTGCAACTACTACTACTATTACTACTACTACTACTACTACTACTGCTACTACTACTACTACCACTACTACTACTACTACCACTACTATTACTACTACTACTACAACTACTACTATTACTACTGCTCTTGCTACTGCTACTACTACTACTGCTGCTATTACTACTGCAAATAATAACAATAATAATAATAATAATAATAATAACAAAACAGTAATAAAAATAATAATGACTTGTACAACAGTAATAAATATCTTTTACATAGAACTTTAAGTTTTGGCAAAATGTTTTCCATTTGAGTCATTTGAAACTCAGTACAATACTGTGCCATAGGGATTATCATTATCATCCTCGTTTCACTTTACAGATGAGGAAACTAAATCTCAGAATTTAAGTCTTTGCCCAAGGTTATACAGTAAGAGTCTGAGGAAGGATTTGAATTAAGGTCTTTTAGACTACAAGTCCAGCAAAATTATACCACCTGGCAACTATATGCTGGGTTAGGCTGCCTCTGCCCTGAAATTATGCCCCAACATTTCCTGGAAATGTCAATGCTTGTGCTTACATTCTTTATTGATTTGGCTATTTTTCTCTGTACGCCCATCCAATACTCAACAATGCAAGCAGCTAATATGTATTTTCTCCCTGCCTGTAATATCAGAGATAGGAACACCTTAGTGAAGCATGTCTTAATGAGAAATTATATCATCTTTTTAAAAAGTCCCTGATCTTTTGCTGTTTCAGGGAACCTCCCTGGGGTACAGGTGGTTACGACCTGGACAAAGTACTCATAAAAGAGGAGAAGCTGAGGGAGAGTTCAGTGATGCTAGTATAGTTACTTTTGAATATGACTTCTCCAAAAGACTGTCATTAATCACTCGTGCCTCCTACTACACACATGTAAGGTCCCAAGGAGTTGCTTAGTTGCACCCATTCCTACAGACCTCATTTCTCCACATTCTAGCCTCTGACTCTTTCTTGTTAAGCTTTGAGTAAATTAAAATGAAGAGCAATGAGCTCTGTTATCTAATGTATGACTGATCTGGCAGTTATCAAATTAAAAAAGAGAAGAGTGATGAAGGGCATAAGAAGTAAGCTGGTAGAATAAGGTTATTAGTTTGGTGGGTGCTATTTCTTTTTTTATAAATGTAAGAAGTTATTTTGTTTTTATATTTTTATTTTCATTTTAAAATTATCTTCCCCTTCACTACCTCTGCTACCTGTTGAGAAGGCAAGAAGTAGTAGATCCATAACACATTTGAAGTTATGAAAAAGTATTTCCATATTATCCTTTTTGAAAGGAAAAAGCAAGAAACCAAACATTATATATGCAATATACAAAAATGCTCACAGATGTGTATATATACATATATATGTACTCACACATGTATGTATATATACTTACATATGTGTACATATACATGCACATGGGTACACACACACACACACACACACACTTACATTTACACCCAGAGTCCACTATTTTTTAGAGGTAGATGGTAGTTTTCATTTTAAAACTTTTGGAATTGTCAAGGATCACTTTATTTATTATAATTGCTAAGTCTTTCACAGTTGATTTGCAATGAAATATTGTTGTTACTGCAAGTTTTTCTGGTTCTGCTCCTTCCAGTTTTCATGAATTTGTATTGTCTTCTAGGGTTTTTTTCTGAGAACAACCCTTCAGTATTTTTTTTTTGCTTTTTTTTTTTTTGGAGGGCAGTTGGGGTTAAGTGACTTACCCAAGGTCACACGGGTAGTTTTTTTTTGTGTGTGTGTTAAGTGTCTGAGGCCGGATTTGAACTCAGGTACTCCTGACTCCAGGGCCGGTGCTCTATTCACTGCTCCACCTAGCCGCCCCAACACTTCAGTATTTCTCGCAGCACAATAGTATTACATCACAATCATGCCACAACTGGTGCAGCCATTACTCAACTGTTGAGCATTCCCTCAGCTTCTAGTTCTTTGTCATCTCAAAAAGAGGTACTATGAGAATTTTTGCACATATGAGTACTTTTTCTTTTATCTCTTTTGGGTACAGACCTAGTAAAAATATTGAATGTATATCCTTTAGGGCATAATCCTAAACTATTCTCCAGAAAGTTTGAACCAGTTCATGACTCTACCAACAGTTCATTAATATCTCTATTTTTGAATATTCCCTAAAGAATTTGTCATTTTCCTTTTCTGTCACTTTAGCCAATCTGATGAGTGTAAGGTGATATGGTGGAAGGCATTTCCCAGACAGGACATGAGGTCAGGGGAGTGTTTACACTTCATTAATCATTTAAGGTGTGAAGACCAGGTGAAGACTGGTATATAGCTCCTCAGTTATATATACAGAGTGATATTGTTACACTGATAATTATAAGGATGAATAATGGAACTGGGAAATGGCCACATTTTGACACAGGAGACATAGATTTTATAAAAAAGACCGGATCCAGCACTTTCTGGCTAAGTGGCAAGTCACTTAATCTTTCTAAGTCTTAGTCCTCTCTTTGGTGGAATGGGGATAATTATATCTAAAATGCCTGCACCACAAGACTGCTGTAAAAAATGCTTTGCTCCCAATAAAACACCACACAAATAAATATGAGTTATTGTTGTTCCGTGATATATTGTAACACACATAACAGTCATTTGCAATCACGAATCATCTAGTTCTAGATCCTAATGATTAAATAATATTGGTTTTTGGGTCACTGTCTGTCTATACTTAAAAAAATAAAAATGACAAATATTTTGAAATTTCCTTTTGCCATGAGAAGATATTTTGTTAGTTTTGTTAATACATATCTAATATTGTGAAGACCTATCTTCTCTTGCCAAGTATAATTTCACTATTTTGCCAACTTCATCCATTGTCTCCCAGATTTCCATTCCACATGCCTCATGATCTGGGATTTACAAGTTTGCCTTTGGTAAAACAATCCAGAGAGACTCAAATTAATTTTCCTCATTCATCTTGATGAGAAATTTATTTAAAGGCCCTGTATGATTTCCTCCCTGTGACCACTTTTTAGCTTGCTTGTCTGAAGGGCACAGAGACAGCAATTGTCCTCTTTAAGGAGGGAACAGAAGAAATTGGTGTGAAATGGCAGAAAATAAAAACTATTGAAGATACAGCATTTTAAAATTACCTAATTTCTTTCTATATTACTTTAATGGTTTTAATTCACCCCTTACTGATAAAAATAGATATTTTTATTACTGACCAAAGCTTATTTCCAATTCAATAGATAATTATTATGTATTCTTTATATGCAAAAAAGAGGTAATGTTGCCTACCTCTTAGAGATCTGGCATTACCATTTATAAAAAAGACTGGATCCAGCACTTTCTGGCTAAGTGGCAAGTCACTTAATCTTTCTAAGTCTTAGTCCTCTCTTTGGTGGAATGGGGATAATTATATCTAAAATGCCTGCACCACAAGACTGCTGTAAAAAATGCTTTGCTCCCAATAAAACACTACACAAATAAATATGAGTTATTGTTGTTCCGTGATATATTGTAACACACATAACAGTCATTTGCAATCACGAATCATCTAGTTCTAGATCCTAATGATTAAATAATATTGGTTTTTGGGTCACTGTCTGTCTATACTTAAAAAAATAAAAATGACAAATGTGGAGAGACACATACTTGTACAAGGGTGGTGGTTGCATTAGTGCAGGAAAAGAATCAGATCTGATGGAAGTTTTGTAAATAGAATGTCAGTTTAGCAACTGATTGCATATGGGAGTGAAGAAATAACTTACGGAGATCTCTGATTGATTAACTAGAAGAACAGTAATATAGATAATTAAAATAGAAAAAATGGATTTGGGATCAAATGTGCATGTGCTACCAAATTTGGGGGTGCTAATATGTGGTAATATCCATAAATCATTTGTTTAATGTGAGATTATTGTTAGGTAGAGGTTATAACTGAATATAAACAGTTACTTTTGGGATACCCATGACAGGTGGGCATAAAGATTATCCTGAAAAAGAGATGGATGAATGGTCAGACATTTAGGTGGAGAACCAATAGAGCAAAAACAGAAAAGGAAAGGAAAGAATTTGCACAAGGATGAAAATGACAGTAGTAAAATTTTCAGGGAGATCAGATAAAATGATAATTGAGAATAAGCAGTTAAAAAGTTATTTATAACCTTGAGGAAAGCAATTTTTAATTGAAGTTGTGAGTTCATAAGTTTGAATGTGAAGAATTTAGGAGTGGCAAGTGAGGAAAAACAAACAACAAAATGGACTTGTGGCAGTTTCCGCATTATCAAGCCTGAGGAAATAATGCTAAGAGAAAGGTCAGAGGAATTCAGCTTAATTTGCGGGAGAAAAGCAGTGGGCAAGGAAGTGGTGGAAGCAGCAGAAGCTGCAGAAACAGAGGCAACTGCCTCCATCAGGCTCCTTCAGAGCTCCTGGCCTGCAGATTGCTGGGGGGCCAAGGTGATTGATCAGAGGCCAAGTGCTCTTGTGTTGATCACCCTGAATGTGGATTGTGGTCTTGGGTGGTGGTCTTGGGGCAAACTTTCAGCAAGCCAAAGCTGGTGGGGGCTGGAGCATCCCCATAATAGCTCTGGCAGCTGTGAAAACCCCAGTGATTTGGGACAGAGCTTACCCCCTGGAAGTAGAGTTCCACAGAGCTAAAATATCAAGCAATTAATTAACTGGCCAAAATTAGCATGAAAAGGAAGCAAAGCAAGAACAGCAATCAAACTCTAGAATACTTTTTGGGAACAGAAGGGATCAAAGCATGGAACAGGAGGAAGACAACACAGTCAGAACTCCCACACCAAATGATTCCAAGAAACATGAAGATTGCTTACAAGCCATAGATCAACTAAAAAAGGACTTTGAAAAATAAATAAGAAAAGTGGAGGAAAAATTGGGAATAAAAATGAGAATGTTGCAGGAAAACATGAAAAGGGAGGAAACAATCTGACTGAAGAAAATGACACCTTAAATAACAAATTAATTCAAATGGAAAAAAAGGCCCAAAAAGCCAATGAGGAGAAGAATGCCTTAAAAATTCAAATTTGCCAGATGGAAAAAGAATCTCAAAAGCTCACTGAAGAGAATAATTCCTTCAGAATTAGAGTGGAGCAAATGGAAGCAAATGACATTATTTGAAACCAAGATACTATTAAACAGTTACAAACAAATGAAAAAATAGAAAACAATGTGACATATCTCCTTGAAAAAACCACTGACCTGGAAAATAGATACAGGAGAAACAATTTAAAAATGATTGGACTACCTGAAAGCCATGATCAAAAAAAGAACTTAGAAAGCATCCTTCAAGAAATTCTCAAGGAAAATTGCCCTGATATTTAGAATCAGAGGGAAAAAATAGAACTTGAAAGAATTCACCAGTCACCTCTGGGAAAATGTCCAAAAAGAAAATTCCTAGAAATGTTATACAAGATTCCAGAGTCCCCATATCAAGGAGAAAATATTACAGACTGCCAAGAGGAAACAATTTGAATACTGTGGAAACACTATTAGGATAACCCAGTATCTGACAGCTTCTACATTGAGGGACTGAAGGGCCTGGAATATGAAATTCTGGAGATCAAGGGAGCTAGAACTGAAACCAAGAATCACATACCCAGCAAAATTGAGTATAATGTTCTTGGGGAAAATATGGTCATTCAGTGGGGTGGAGGACTTTCAAGCATTCTTGCTGAAAAAACTAGAACTGAACAGAAAATTTGACATTGAAACACAAGAAGCATGAGAAGGTAGACATGGGAAAGAAATCATAAGAAACTTATCAAAGTTAAATTATTTACAAAGCAATATGGAAAAAAGATAATAGTAACTTATGAAACTTTTCTTAGTATGAGAATAGGGGAAAGGCATACAAATGTATATACATATGTGTGTGTGAACCTACACATATGTCTATATAGGAGGTTATATATGCATATGAATACATATCAGAGCATGTGTGTATATGTGTACATAGAGGGTACAGGATCAATAAAATATGGAGGGATCATACTTTAAAAGGTGAAATTCTGAGGTAGGAGAGGACCAGAACGAGAGGAGACAAGGAGAGACAAAATAGGGTTAATCATCTCATATAGAAGAGCAAGGGATAACTGTTACAGCTTTACTTTCATTTATTCTCATTGAATTTGGCTTAGGGAAGGAATTACATATACTCTAAACTGAGTATCTTGCCACAGAGAAGAGTAGGGGGGATGGGGATGAGAGGTGGGATGATGGAGGGGAAGGGAT
>CM053601.1:99829522-99848556 GCA_028646575.1 Pseudocheirus occidentalis | reverse complement strand
TCTCTGATTCCCTGGATTCTCTTCCCTGGTCCCACCTAATTCCTGAATCTGCTAGACAATCACCTAGATTCAGGAGCTGAAAGCCACCAGACTCTTGTCCAGTCCTCAGAGATGAACAGTTCCCAGGTCCTTTTCCAGTCCTCAGGGCAATCCCCAGCACAAACTGAAGTTCACAAGGTTCAGCACACCTCAAACCCTTCAGGACTTCTCTTGCCTGGAACTCAAGGATCAGCCAGGCCACCAACAAACAAAGTCCCATCCTGTTCATATCTTCAGTCAGCTTCACTGAGGAACCAAATCCAAAATCTATCTTGACTCTATAAAATTATTCCTTATAAACACTGGCCTTCTCCCAAGTCAACAAGGGAGTGTCTCAGCCAATAGCATTTTCCCACATCAGCAGGGGAATTTACACCTTTTCACCAATGGACAGAGTTCTATACTTAGCCCTAAGTTACTAGGATCTACTTAACCCTAAGTATATGATCCACTTAGCTCTAAATATCAAACAAATTGATTACCATTACATATGGTGTAATTTGTTGGTCTATGCCTGGTTTCTGCTATATTATTTTCCAACTTTCCCAGCAGGCTTTTTTTTGGTCAAACACTGAGTTTTTATCCCAGAAGTTGGAGTCTTTAGGTTTAGCAAATGGCAGATTACCATAGTCACTGACTCCTGTGTCTTGCATAGCTAAGCTATTCCACTGATCCACTGGGATAGTTTTGCTGTCTCTTTCTTCTTGTAACTCACTTAACGTCTGAAAGAATTTGAATTGTGTAACACTCCATTCTTATATGTTTAGGATTGATATTATTTCATTGTCTATAGTAGCTTTTAGCAAGATGTAGTTTCATTCCTTTTCTCTTTTAATTAGATGGGTTTTTTTTGCTTTTTCTCTGTCTGAGATCAGGATTGCTCCCCCTTCTGTTACTTTCTTCTGCTAAAGGAGAACTATTTTTTCTGGTAAATAACATATTGAAATATATTGTTTTTCATTCACACTGCTATCTGCTTCCATTTTATTGGAGAGTTCATACCATTCCCACTCACATTTATGATTACTCTTTCTCTATATCATCTGAGTATAGATTGAAACATACTTTGTTTATGGTCTTTATTTGGTGTGTGTGTGTGTGTGTGTGTGTGTGTGTGTGTGTGTGTGTGTTTGCAACATGGCTAATATGGAAGTATTTTGTATGGCTCCATATGTATAGTCAGTATCTTATTGCTTGCCTTCTCAAGGAATGGATAAGCGGTGAGAGGAAGAGAATTTGTAACTCAAAATTTAAAAGAAAACTCAACATAAAATTTATTTACATTTAATTAGGAAATATTTAATAAAACAAATACAATAAATTCAAATATGGATGTTTTAAATCAATGTATATTTTTCAAAAGTCTTGAGAATAGACCCTTCGATGCTCTCAAAATAGTTATTACTTACAGTGAGAAACTTCATGTGCATAATTGATCTCATGCAGATGGTCTTCTTGGCTTTGTGTTTTTTTTTGTTTGTTTGTTTTTGTTTTTGTTTCCTCAAGCAACATGTGAGGGGATGTGACATTAGAGGCTAAACACTGTAATTCCTTAACCATTGAAGGGAAAAATAGAAGTCTAAATTATTTTCATTTTTTGACTGTTTGTTGCTTTCTTTCTGGTATCCTCTTTAAATGTTCTCAATATTCAATAATATAACTTAATTCTACCTTATACTGAACTTTTTAATGGTGAAATTTATTTTCAAGAAAATTTAATTTGAGCTTCATCATTTCTGATATTATACAGATGTACTATGATTAACAATATGTCAGATTTTATTTGATTATTTCTCAATTGCACTTCTACTTTGTTTCTATTTTGATACTAACACCAATAATTCTGCAATGTTTATTTGAGTTGATATGGGACCCTGACTTTTGCTCTGTAATTCAAAATTATTTCCAAAAATATCAGATAAAGTCCCAGCTCTAGCAACACAGTACATTAGCTTTACTGTCTTGTGGACTCCCCAACATATGGTATTTTTTCCTTTTATCATTCTTGTGAAACTGCTCCTCCAAAAAAATCCTACTCTAATTCTTCATTGTGGTGTGAAAATTATCTCGAGTCCCTACAGACTATGCCAGAAAGGCTCATGCCATAATGGAAAAACTCTGAGTTATGTCATTGTACCATGATTCCTTTCTGAGGACCAATCTTGATAAGTATGAAGAGGCTTATAATCACTAGCTGGCCAACTGGTAGTGAGTTCTGTGGCCATGGAAACTCAGGAAGCAAAGAAAACTGAAAGAAATGGTGTACAGTCCCATGAATCTCTCTTCTACTTTTCCTGTAGTAATTGGGAATTAGCCAATGCCCAGATTTTCTAACATGGAAGGACCCATGTGGAAGATGCCAGGGGACTAGTTCTAGGAGAAGAAACTCTGTAATCCTCTTTCACCAGTGTGGGGAAAATATCCTTTCATTGACTATACAGCAAGAACTACTTATATTTAAAACTACTAGACTGGAACGGTCTCTCTCCTTTTCTGATGCCTTCCAGGAAAGGATTTCTTGTTCATTCACAGCACAAGCACCTTGCAGTAAATAATGGAGGAACACCATCTTCTACTCACTTTAGGCCCTTTGGTCCTAAGAAATGGACTTGTGGTTTTGGTTTTTATGATTGCTCCTTTTCATTTCCAGGTGCAGAAATTGATTAAAGTCCCAGACCCAAAAGCTTGAACATTGGTAATCTTGGAGCTAGGATCCTGGGCAGATGTTGCATTTAGTCCAGCAAAGAAACTCTGAGAAGCCAGAGTGCCAGGGCATAAGACCAAGGGCATATTGGACTTGAAACCTGAAGGAATTAATATCATGTAGGAATTGAATTTAGATTTAACTGAATTCTTCTCCCTTATCCAGATACTGAAAGGATGTCGGCAGTAGGGGGAGAGGTGGGTATTCATACTGTGAGTATGCCAGAGTCACCAAAAACATGGACATGCTAATAATCAAAAAGTTTCTGTATCAACTATATAGATTAACTAAGCTATTGTTGCAATTGATTGAAATATATAGAAAATGCAATATCCCATTCTATTTGCCATTTTGTACAATTCCTGGCATAGTATATGGTTAATAAATGCTAGCTAAGTGACTGATTTTATGATATAGTCAAAATTTTCATATGTTTTTCAAATACACACACATATATCATTGTACAGGTATGTATGTATACACATTTATGTCTATCTTTATATGTATATATCTAAATTGTTTTGAAATTCAGTTGTAATGGTTTGAGCGAATGCCTAGATTATCTAAAATGGATATAAAAAAGCAAAAAAAGGCTTTCCTACACTGTGTCTTTCAAATACATTTTTAAAAATCATTCAGAATTACTTAAAAAATGGCAGGCAATGTTATTTGATCAATCAACCAATCAATGAGTATTCATTAACCACTCATCTACTATGTAGCAGAAATAATTAGGGAGACACAAATAAAAAGAATGAACAACCCATACTTAAGCATTCAATATTCCAAAGGCCTCAGACATGGATATGAATATATAAAACATAAGTGTAAAGTAAATATAATTATAGCAAGAATTTAAGTACCAGGTAGTTTGGGAAGGAGGGAACTAGCAACTGGGCAGAAGGAAGAGAGGAAAGGATAGGATCAGAAAAGCATCTTGAATATTTGTATTGAGTTTTGTCCTAAAGAAAGACCAAGACTCTTATCACAGCGATTTAAGGAGACAGAAATTTCCGAGCATGTGAGAGAGTTATTGCAAAGTCATGGAGGTGGAGAATATAGTATTATATGAAAGGAATAAAGATGAGGCCACTTTTTCTGGATTACAGAGTATTGTTGGAGGACTAATGTCCAATGAGGGTGGAAAGATATTTTAGAGATATGCTATAGAGGGTTTTAAATGATAAATTGAAGAATTGATATTCATCTTAAAGGAAGTAGGAAGCCATAGGAGTTGGTTGAATAGAAGAGGCAATTACATGGTCATAAATTTATAAATTTATAAATTACATAAATTTATACTTAGAGGAGAAGCATTTGTTGTAGTTGGTGTAATGCCATGAAAAGGAGATTCCCAAAAGAATGCTACTGTGAACAGCTTTTAAGTTTCGGATTACACAGTAATAGTGAACACTCTGTTTATTCCATTACAAATCAAGGCAAACATTCACAATATAATATTCACAACATTACATCTTATCACAGAAAGTCACAATATGGTCTTATTAAAAGTTTAACATTAGAATGGCCACACATTTTTCACTACAGTGGCCACTATACTTAGAACAAGGAACAAAAGAATAATCACATGGTTTCCCTCTTAGGGAAACCCTTATCACTTAGCAGTCAATAAACAATTCATAATACAGTAATCAATCTTCCCCTCATGGGGTAAATATTAACGTAATTAGTTACTCATCTAGCAATCAGTCACTAAGCTAGATTCCCAATTACTAAATATCATTAATCACTAGTACAGTCATTAGAAAACCACACAAACCCTCCAATCCTTGGTGTCCAGCAAACCTCAATTTTGTCCAAGGGAAGGCCTTTTCTTCATCTTGACTCTGGGTGGTCTCTCTGATTCCCTGGATCCCCTTCCATGGTCCCAGATCCCTCCTGAATCCACAAAACAGTCACATGGAAACAGAAGGAGACAGTTGCCAGGTTCTCATCCAGTCCTCAGAGGTAGACAGCTCCCAGGTCCTTGTCCAGTCATTGAGGCAGTCCCCAGCACACACTGAAGGTCACAGTGTCCAAACCCTTCACCACTTCTCTTGCCTGGAACTCAATGATCAGCCAGCCTATGAACAAAGTCTTATCCTGGTCATGCTTCTTCAGCTCTCCAGCAGTTCAGTTGGCCCTAGGACCAAGGAGGAATCTGGGTGGCATTCACCAGATTCCAGTCTCAGGAAAACTCTCCATCTCTTTTCTCAGTCAGCTTCCAGATGCTGCTGAGAAACTCTCTCTCTCTCTCTCTCTCTCTCTCTCTCTCTCTCTCTCTCTCTCTCTCTCTCTCTCTCTCTCTCTCTCTTTCTCTCTCTCTCTCACTCCAATTCACTTCCAGCAGCTAGATGCTGAGACAATCCTGCTTCCTCCACAGGAAAATTCCAATTCTGTCTCTCTGTCTCTCGAATTCTTCTTTATATACAACACTGGCCTCCTGTCTCAGTCAATAGCCTTCTTCCAAGTCAACAGGGGAATTCATGCCTTCTCAACAGTGGACAGGGCTCACATCTTCCATACTGTATCAGCAAGCACCCTAGCATACCTAGGGTGGCTGCTAGCACAGGTTCTTAGATCTGCTTTTCTAAAGGAAAGCAACTCACAATGGGTTAACAATCTTTCTTTAATCAAACAAACATATCATTTACCTAGTTCAGGGGGAAAAGTCAGCATCCTGAACTCCAGAGAATACAAACCTGAGTTAAAAGCACAAGTTACAAACACAAGTTACAAGCAGAACAAGAAACACATCAGCAGATGGGCTTCCAACCATCTGACCATCACATCCATTACCTATTCAAGTTACCAGAGAGGGAAACATCAACATCTGGGTTTTTCAAAGCCATGGAGCTCAACAGCTTCCCAGAGTCTCATCTGGTCAAATCACACAACTCTTCTCAAAGAGAGCCCCAAAGCAAACCCTCACATCAGGGCTTCTTCTGAGTCAGCCCTCTTGAACCACTATCAATTACAAAGTAACCAAGTGTGGCCATTTCCCCCCAAAAAAACAAGCTTCTCATCATGGGCTCCACGTGACCACCAAATCAGGGAACATTCTCAGAGCCACTTGAGCAAGGGAGCTAGGGGCAGGAAAGAGCTTCAAATTCAAATTACACATATTTAGCCCTAAGTTACTAAGAGCTAAGTATCTGATAAACCGATTTCTATTACAGTTGGTAATATGAATTAAAGAGAAACTTGAATAAGAGAGGCTTAACAAGAGGTATTTGAAATCATGTAGTTGAGAGGTTTTGAGTTCCTGTATTGATATGATAGCTATGTTAGAGAATTTGCCTCATGGAAGAGCTGTATTGGAGGCAAAAATAGTCTGTTTAGTAAATGATATAATGAGTGGGATGAGGGAAATTGAAGAGTGTTCAATAAGGTCAACTTTACAGATTTGGAAAACTTGAAATAGTAGCTATTTTAGAAGAAGCGAGGGCTGGGATGAGAAAAAAGTTAATGAATTAGGTTTTTAGACTTGTTGACTTTAAGATACCTCTTGGGTCTCTAATTTGAAGGGTCTTGTGGGTAATTAGTGATGTTAGAAGAGAACTTAGGAGAGAGACTGGGAGTAGATATATAGATCTTCTCTATAGAAAATATAGTTAGATCAAAGGAAATAAATTATGCTGTTAAGATGGCCAGCATAGAAGTACTTAGTGCCTTGTTTAGTTACACATTCAAGTACATCAGGATCATCCACTGCATCTTGAGATATCACCAGTCACCTTGATTCTGCCCTGCCACTAGAGTATGATGACTCTGGGAGAGAGACTAAAGCCAATAACTTTCTGTGCCTCTGCATCACTTAAATACAATATATGCACAAATCAAAAGATCCATAACATTTTGGCATTTTTTCCTATCTCAAAGTCCTGTGGTAACCAATGAGTGACAAATCAAGTGTGGGTACACTGGGATTCATAATCACAACCTTGCACACAATTGTCCTGGGCCATACGGTTTTCTTCTCACTGGACACAGCAGTGGGATTTGGCAGCCTCCTGGGTGTCCGAGCAGCCTTTTGAAGACTGCACTGTTTACCTCCTGGTGTGAGGAAAGCCCTAAAATGGGCTGATTACCCAGCCCTGGTCTGGCTACCACAGCAGGTAGGGATCCCACCTTGTTGTTGAACAGGAAAAAGGTCCAAAATTTATGCATAGATGATTCCACTCACTATTAGTACATGAAATGTGTGCACACTTATAGAAAACATAAAATCCAGTAGCCCCAAAAGACAAACACCCATTGTGAGAGAAATCAGAAAGTATCACATCCAAATAGCACGCCTGAATGAAACAAGGCTGCCGAATGAAGGGCAGCTTGCTAAAGTCAGAGCTGGATACATGTTTTTCTTGAGTGGCCTCAGTGAAGGGGAATACCATGCAGCTGGTGCAGACTTTACAATCAAAACTAATCTAGTCACCAAACTTGTATGCTTACCAAAAAAAGAGTAAATGACAGGCTCATGACAATGCAATTGTGTTACCTCAAGGAAAATGCCATGATACCATCATCAGTGACTATACTTCAACAATGACAAACCCTGATTATGTTGAAGAAAAAAATTTATGAAGACCTGGAGACCGCATCATAAATTTGCCAAAAGAGGACAAGCTTATAATATTGGATGACTTTAAAGGTAGAGTAGGTTCAGACTACTGGATATGACAGAGAGTCCTTGGGAGGAATTGAGTTTGAAATATCAAGAGCAATGGACCTATTGACCTATGCATCTCATAATCTTCTCATCACCAACACTGTCTTCTGTTTACCTAAATGAAATAAAACTTCATGGATGCATCTTCCCAACAAACATTTGCAGTTAATAAGGCTACATGATTGTAAAGGGAAAAGACAGAAAGGATGCAATTGATGAAGGCAATGTCTGCCACAGATTGCTGGGCTGGTCATAGACATCCTCTCCAAGCTAAATATTTTCATTCAACAAAAGTGGTGGCCTTAAGGCAAAATGAGTACTAGAAGAATTAATGCCAAAAATTAGAGCTCCTCTGTGAGTGGGGGAAGAATTTTTTGCTAACTTGGACAGAAAGTTGAGCCAACACAGTTGGCAACAGAGGAGCAGAAAAGGAGTGAACAGTTTTCAGAGATTTAGCAAATACAGCAAAGTATGTGCTTATCTGGGTCAGATACTAGCAAACATCAAGACTGGTTTGATGAAAATGATGGGGAAATTCAGAAACTGATAAATGAAAAATGAGAACACAGAATTTACCAGTAGAATAGTTCATCTACCTTTAAAATGGCAGCATTTAATTCCTTCAAAAATAAAGTACAATTGAAACTTAGAGAGATGCAGGATTCTTGGATCAGTTAGAAGGCAGATGAAATTCAGTTTTATGCTGATAGTAACAATCCAAAGCACTCTTATGACACCTGAAGAGTATTCATGGGCAAAGATCTATTCTGCATTTCAACTATTCAGTACTGAGAAAACCACTTTGATTAGTAATAAGGACATGATCCAAGAGAGATAGTCTGAAAACTTCCACACTGTTCTCAACAGTCCTTCATCAGTCAGTGCTGAAGCCATTGATCTTTTACATCAGGTTGAAGTCAATCCCTCCCTTAGCTGGTGTTCCAACTGAAGAAGAGGTTTTAATGTCATTAGGTTCTTTTGTGTGATAAAACATCAGGTGCTGATTCTATTCGATACTTCCAAGACTGGGAGGCCACTGGTCATACAAAAAGTGACTAAAATTTTCTGGGTTATATGGAAAGAGGAGTTTATCACCCAGGATTTCAAGGATACCTCCACTGTCAGTTTCTATAAAGGTAAAAGGAATAGATTGTCTTGTGACAATCACAGTATCTCTCTCTTAGTAACTGCTGGTAAAATGCTTGCTCGAATTCTCTTTAGTAGGCTGGTAGATGGTAATCTACCTGAGAACCAACGTGGCCTCAGAAAGGACCCATGAACAGTTGATATGGTGTTTGTTGTCCAACAATTCAGGAGAAATGCCAGGAGTACAACAGAAGTTTGTCCACAATATTTAGAGATGTGATTAAGGCCTTTGATAATGTTAGTCAAGAGGCCTTATGGAAAATTATGTCAAAGTTTGATTCACTGGAGACTTTCATCAGTATTGCATGCCAATTTCATGATAGCTTGCTTGCCTAGGTTCTGGAAAATAAAACAGTACTCTCAGACTTTCCCAGTCTCCAATGGAGTGAAACAGGATGTGTGCTTATTACCAGTCTTTTTAGCATGTTGCTTCCAGTCATGTTATCAAATGCTTTTTCAGAGGATGAACACAGTATCAAGGTCCGCTACTTCAATGATGGTAAATTCTTCAACTTTAAAAAGCTACAAACCAAGACGAACGTGGAGGGAATGTTGGTGCATGATTTTTTGTTTGTAGATGACTGTGTACTCAATGCACCCTCTGAAGCTGAAATGCAGCAGTTTTTCCATGTTTGTGGTAATTTAAGCCTAACAATCAACACCAAGAAAACACAGGGGCTCTGTAATCCAGCACTACACTATCCACATGTCTAAACAATAGTAATAACAAATGAAGAAGTTTTGAATACTGTGGATGAGTTCTAGGCAAAATACTTTCCAGGGATGAATACATTGTTAATGAGTTTTAGAAATGCATTGCAAGAGCTTGCTCAGTGTTGGGAAAGCTCCAAAGGAAAGTGTGGGAGAGAAGAGGTAAACTGAAAGTCTACAAATCCTTCATTGTTATATGTGTATATATATATAATCCTTGTTTTGTTTCTTTGGTCAGCCTTTTCATTTCAGACTCCAGTTTTATTTTATTTTTTTCCCATTCCAACCATGATTCTTGCTATTCAGGCTATAAATCCAGCTCTTGTAGTTCTTATTTCTCTTTTAACTACTCAAGAACATGTTTTTGTGGTCTACATTCCCCACAAATTCTACAAAATCTTTTGGCTCATCAAGAGTTGAATCACGAAGGCAGCCCCAACCTGTGTCTGTAGAGGACATCAGGAGAGTGGATCACCAGCAGCAATGGCAGTTTCCAGAATTATCAACCCATAAATGCCAAAGAAAAAGCAAGAGCTCAGTGTAGAACTCTGCTGGAACTGGGGAAGAGGGGAACAGAGGAGCAGGTCCAGCCACTGCCCCCAGAGCTAGAAGTGGTGGAGCCTCCATGTGACTGCTTCAGAGCTCCTGACCTGCAGATTGAAGGGGGGTCAAAATCCTTCTTGAACTCCTCCATAGTCTGTAACCAGTTCATATTTTTATTGGAAGCTTTTGATGCAGGCGTTTGGACTTCATTGTCTTCCTCCTGTTCTATGCTTTGATCCTTTTGGTTCTCCAGAAAAGGATTCTATTGTCTGTTTGTGCTTCTTCTGCTTGCTGATATTTCTAGCCAATTACTTGACTTTTGAGCTCTTTGCCCTGGTAGAACTCTGTTTCCAGACTGCAGAGAGCTATGGCCCAAATTGCTGGGGGTTTTGGCAGCTGCAGGAGCTATTAGAAGGATGCCTTCTCTGTAATCCTCACAAGCTCTGACTCCCTGGCCACACACCCTCAGAACCATGAACCATATCCCATAGACTGTGAACCATATCCAATCAAGTCCAACCAAAAGCTATTACCGTCTGACTGGTGGCTTGCTGCCCCACCCCCATGGGTGAGGAGCTGGCCAGGAGATCCAGAGGCAGCTATGTGGCAGCAGCTCCAGCTGCCTAGCCTCCTACACTTCTCACCCCTGGGTCAGGGGCTATATCATGCTCTTCTGTCAAATAGGGTTCCACACTGACCTTTTACTTTGTCTTTGGTGTTTATGGGTTGAGAAATCTGGAAACCACCACAGCTGCTGGTGATTTACTCTCCTGAAGTATGCTCTGGCTACAGCTGGTCAGAGCCACCCCAGGGTTAGAACCATGTGGCTCACACAGGGCTGAGCTGGGCTCCCAACCAGCTGCAGTAGTGTCAGCCTGCCAGGCCCCCTTTAGTGGGAGATTTATTTTTCTCCATCACTTTGTGGGTTCTGTAGCTCTAAAATTTGTTTAGAGTCATTTTTTAGATGTATCAGAAGTGGTTGGAGGGAGAGCTCAGGCCAAGTTCATACCTTTACTCCACTATCTTGGCTCCCCCCTCTTTTTTCTCTTTGGTGATTGTGATCTGCTTTCAGGATATATCACCATAACAAAATTTATAGCATTAAAATTTCTAGGGCTTATCTTCAATGACTATTTTGTTTGGGGAAGGTGAGAGAAATTAGACTGATCTCTGTTGTATAGAAACTCCACAAGGACGTGATTACAGCTTGGTTTGTACCTAGATCTCTTAGAGAAATCCATTCTGTTTTATGTGGGTTATCACTGCGTATCCCCGTATGCCAAAGTTATCTTATTTCTCCATCTAATCAACATAAACACTTATACTCTGTTACCAGGGATTAGGAGTCATCCTAGATCATTCCTGGGAGGGAAGAGGACAATTTTAATCACAATCAAAACTAAGAACTAACTTATGGAGGTTTGTCCTGTAGGACGTAGGATAGATTTGGTACAATTTGGAGGAACACATTTTTTCCTCAGTCCTCCTCTCATTTATGAAAGTTTTGCATTAAATGGAGTCATATATTTAATCTACATTTTTCATAATTTAAATTCTCTTTTGTTGTTGTGTACTTCTTGTTTTTGAGATGGTAGAAGTTCAGAGAGGGAGTAGTCCAAAAGAGCAACCAATAAACACTTACTTTGGTATTATTACAATTTATGTCTTAAGGAATTGTGAGGATTTATATGAATTTCAGATTTTAAAAGGCCTTAAATACTAGACTGAAAAAAATATATCCTGATTGGTTATCTTGGACTTGCCCCCAAGAGATCATTTTGTAAATGACATTAATAAGATTTATCTGCATAGTAACCTCTCTGGAAATTATATGTGAATGTATAATAACAAAGTACCATAGGTATCATGAAGAAAACAATGTTACCATATTGGTTTGCTACATTATCCTATACCACTGCAATATCACTGCCTACTAAAACCTTTCACATATCTTAGGAAAGATTGCTCCTTTAAAATCACACAAGTTGACCTCTGATTACTCTGGGATCCAGGCACATTTTAAGCTGCTAAATACAGTCAGACAACTAAAAGGAAGGTTGTGCACTGATATTAATGTCAGAGGATAATAAAATATCAACTACTAAAACCATATAGGAAAGATTATTTCTATGATAGTTTGTTGGCAATTTTAAATTCACTTGAAGTCTGTTAATGTCAGACTTCTCCCTCTTAACAGTACTAAGAAAAATGAAAGGGTCGTTTAGTGTGACCAGTCAGGAACCTCTCTCAGGAGTCCTATTCCTGATTTGCTTAGGGACTTAACACAAGTCAGTTAACCTCTCACCGCTCCCCAGGTTCCTCATCTGGAATGCTGAAATGACAGTTATAATGGAGTAGAATACTTTTGTAAAATTGGTGCTAGGGGATATGAAAAACATA
Organism: Pseudocheirus occidentalis; assembly: GCA_028646575.1. NCBI lineage: Eukaryota > Metazoa > Chordata > Mammalia > Diprotodontia > Pseudocheiridae > Pseudocheirus > Pseudocheirus occidentalis. The sequence continues at coordinate 99,836,344 of CM053601.1, read as the reverse complement.
TTACTCTGCATATAGAAGGGAACTAGTATAATTTATGTTGCTAACAAATCTTTTTATACCAACCTATTACCTATCAAGTTTTGTTTCTGTAGTCAGGATTCAACATATATTTTATTCAAATCCATATAATAATAAATCGTTTTATCATAGGGCTCTATTATACTTCCAAACAACTTGAGAGGAAGGCAGTGAAGAGTTTTTGAAGGTCTTAGAGGAAAGATTCTCAAATATTCACAAAGTTATTTGCCCATACATTGGGGAAATATTATTGGGGCTCATGAAAATAAATCTTAGCAGGTATTTAATCACAACACACTCAGAGTGATAGCTTGCTGTGTTGAATGCTGCATTGGGTTAAAATTTCGGGAAGTCAGGCTGCATGGCCAAACATGGTATTCCATGAATAATACATAATTATGGACTGAATCACATAATTAAACAATTCCATTCTGATTGCTACTTTTCTTTATCTAATGGCAAAATTCAACACATCAGTGACACTTATATCAAATTCTATGGCTTTCAGAGTGGAGAAGAAAATTGGTCGATTAACTACTGCTAGGTGTTTTTTAATGGTCACTGCAGGAGTACTGTCACACCAATTTGCCTTTTAATCCTATCCATCTTTGCAGCTTGCATTTGAGAAAATTCCAGTAAAAAAGTATTAGTTCATCTTTGCAGACAGCTGATTTATCTGCCTTTCATTCTTTTTCTCCTCTGCAACAAAAGCTGGGCTTTTGCTATGAAAACTTTCATTTGAAATCAGGGTTTTCTGAATTATAGTAATTATGTTTAAAATAATTTGCTAAACTTGCTGCTAAAAACACATGTTGCATGGTGTCTTCTGCAAGGTTTCTCTTTTAATCCCTCAAATTATTAAAGTTTATATTGCCAGGTCTGCTGTGAGTTTTGTAAACAAAAGGGGAAATCTCTTCCCTTTCCACATGTTCAACTCCATTATCATTAAGCTAATTACACACACACACGCGCACACACACACACACACACACACACACACACACACACACACACACACGGAAAGCAAAAGAGACTCCCTAAATGATTCAGACAGTACTATGGTTTGTGATAGAAAAAAAATTTAGAAGACTATGGGTAAACCGCAAGTTTTTGTGATACCATTACAGCAATTACACACTATAGGAAAATTACCACATTAGCATAATGTTATGAAGATTTCACAGACATAATTACAAATAAATTAGTCAAATCATGCTTTGATTGCAAGACAGGTTATAGATCATAAAGGGTTACTTGAGTAAGCAGAAAGTAGATGAACTTTTCTCAATTACAATACCAGAATAGTTTTATGACATGCAGGTTATCAGGAAGAAAAGAAATTACACTATCTACAAAATAAATGAATGAATGAATGAATGAATGAATGAATGAATCGATGCATAAACAAATAAATACATAAATAAATAGGTAAACAAACAAATAGATAAATAAACGAATTGATAAATTAATAAATAAAAATAAAAAGCAGGATATCATAATGGGCAGTGTACTGTAATGAATTTGTCATCAGAGAAACAGAGTTTTAGAGAGGTAAGAGACCTTAGACCTCAGAGGCTAGACCTCATATAGTCTCACTCATTAATTTGACAGTTTAGGAAACTGAGTCTGAGAAATTATATGACACAGATCACATAAATACAAGGAGCTAACATAGAATTTCAAACCAGGTCCCCAGCCTTTGGAGTCCTCAACCTTTCCACTATACCACGTTACTTCAAGCACCCCCCCCCCTTTTTTTAACTGATACTAGGCATTTCAACGAACTATTCTCAGTCTTCTAGCTATGTTCAGAGGAACTTGTCATCAGGTTGATCTCAGGGTGAAGAATTTTTTTTTCCACTGAAACTTTCAAAGACTTTCTCTTAAATCAGAAGATTGTAATCTTCAATGGTACAGGGAGTAGTCACACCAGTGAAACCACAAATGCTCATAAAGTATCTCTGAAAGTACTCTGAAAACTAAATACTTTTCATCATTAATATCTAATAAAAGCTGTACAAGTTTGAAATAGAATAATGAGGACTGATTTAAGATACAGTGAAAAATATTTTCTATGTAATAATTAAAGATTATCAATGTGTTTGAAAATCTTTTCTTAGTTCTTCCAAAATGGTGTTTTTATTTCTTTATTTTGCCTTCTAGTATCCTGTGGAATTTTCTCTTAAATTTAATGCAACAAGCATTTTTAAATGATCACTATATTTAAGGAACTGAGCTAAATTGTAATAATACAAAAATGAAGAAAGATATAAATTCTATGTAAAAAGGAGCTTATAATTTAGAACAGGTGAAAATGCATGTATATGAATGAGGAGCAACTGATACAAAGTAAAACAGGAAAACATGCTAAGAGAAGGACATGTGTATTATCAATTGGAAGAGGGAAAGATGTTTTTGTTTGTTTCATTTTAGGTAAGTCTTTATCAATTAAATCTTACCAAAGGAAGATCTTGAAGAGAAAGATTTCAACACATGGAGATGGGAGAAAGGTAATTCTATCCTTGGAAAAGGGAACCTCATGAACATGGGCAAGAAGAATCATGGAGAATTAAGATAAGCTTGATTGTTTCCTATATGATGGGAAAATAGCTAAAATAAAGCCAAAAGGTGAGTTGTAGTAATATTATAGAAATTATTCAATTCAAGATGAATTTATAATATATTTTGACAATTAGGAGATATGAAATTGTTCCTAGTATGAATGGCAAGATTCAAGCAATATTTTGAGAAGTTTTCAAGGAGAAATATTTGATGGACAGTTTTATAAAAGGAAAGAGTTTCATAAAAATCTAGAAAGATACTTATTAACTGTTACAAAGTGAAGTGAGCATAGCCTGTGTAAAAATGTAATTGGGGATGCTGCTTCTGCATTTCACTCATCAGGATGTGGACACCTAGGTATTAGCACACTTTAGAATGATAATTTTCTGATAAATGATATTTAATGATATGATAATTATATAAGAAATCATGATAAATAATAATACAAATAAATGATCAATTTAAGAGCAGATGTGATTTTCTTTGTTCTCTGAGTAAACCCCGAGAATGCCTCTTTCTGTGTCAACAACTACAAGGCCAGAAACACACCATCTTGAACAATGGGACTTTTCTTATGTTAATTGTAAAGGAAACACAGTTTCCTGAGTTGTATTTTCAATTGATAAAAATATTTAAGGCTTGTCATTCTTTTATGAAATAAGCTACAAAGAAAATAGGGGAAAGGGAGCTCCAAAATATGAGGAATGTTGGATGTAAGCAGGGGCAGAGAGACTCACATGGGTGGTTTAGGTAGGCCAGATAGGCTGTAAACCCTGCAGAACCTAGCCAATGGGGAATAGAGGAAGGAAATCCAAATCGGGGATAGGGATAAAAAGTCTTGTATTTTTACTAAATGCATGTGTCTATTTGTAGGTCACCAGTTCTTGCAAGAATATTAAATGAATGTCCTTCCTGATTTATCTTTGGCCACATGGAGTTCTTGGTAAGACACATTTCTTACAGCCTGGAAAGCAATTTTATAAAGTATCAGCAATATTGTAATCAAATGTGAAAAAAAGTAACTCTAATAAACACAATGTCCACCTACAAAGGAATCATGATGAAACATACTATCTACCTCCAGAAAGAACTGAATTCTGAGATCATATTAAACCATATTTTCTTCTTCAACCCTGTGGTCTGGGCCACCTGGGAGCAAGTGACTACAGTTCCCAGTATATCCACACTTGTTGCTTCATCACTTGCCTGTTGCCATAGGACTTTGAGATAGGTGAAAATGGTAAAAAGATATGGGTGATGTCTTTTGATTTCTGCATAAATTGGATTTAAATGAGGCAGCATTGCATATAGTCATTGACCTCATTTGTTCTTCCATAACCTGTCCAAAGACAGGACAAAGTCAAGACAACTGGTGATGGTTTAAGATGCAGTAGATAACCTTGGCTTCTTTGACTTCTTACAAAGTTGTAAGTGCTCCTCAATACCTACTTTAGCTGCTTTCATGACCATTAGAAGATATAGTTCTTTTTTTTGCCTTTTTTTTTAGAGGTCAGTGGGGTTAAGTGACTTGCCCAAGGTCACACGGCTAATTTTCTGTATTAAGTATCTGAGGCCGGATTTGAACTCAGGTACTCCTGACTCCAGGGCCGGTGCTCTATTCACTGTGCCACCTAGCCGCCCCTAGAAGATGTAGTTCTCATCCACCCATTCCATGAGGGGGAAGTCTTCACATACTTGATAAAGACACTCCCATAACTCCCCAATAGTTCTGAAACCCCTCAGTTACTCTCAACCTGGTTTAATCCATCAGCTGAAATGGTTTACCAGGTCTGGCCTCTGTGCATGCTGCAGCTTCTTGGAGCCACAGGTGATTGGTGGATCAGATGGACATGGCAGATAAAAAGCACCCCCTGGAAATGCCTCTGCAGCCCTTATACCATAGGTATCACTCTTTCTAAACATAAACTGTACCTGAAAGTTGATAGCAACCTATGACTTACTACATATTCTTAGAGAAGTTTAAGTCACTTCTCATGGTTATCCAGCTATAATTCAGAGGACAAAGCAGAAGTCAGGTTTTCCTGACTTCTTCTAGCATTGTACATACTAAGGCATGCTGTCTTTAAAATAGTGAGGCTTAAATACACACACATACACACACACACATAATTAGGGCTGATTTTTTTAATTAGACAGATAATATTAGACCATAAGCTCTGCAAGCTCATGAACAATTGAAAGTATTCACTCTCTGATATGAACCGTCTTCCCCTGGGCACAATATCATCATCCAAATTCATAATACTACTTTTGGGTTAAAGTCTTTTTTCTTGCTCCTGCAGTTCTTAGGAAGTTAAGTCCTTTCCCTCTCTCAGCAGAGACTACCTATCTCACTAAGTCAGTGAAAGTCAAGATAGTAAAGATCCTCCATATTGTTACTTGACTTGTTTGTTGAAGGATAGCAGCAGTGATCAATCCAGAGACAACTCATTGTTAACTTTATTTCATAAAACATAGAGTGATGAGTCAACTTTAGAAACAATATGGAAAAGTCAGAGGCAGAATGTTGCCCAGAATCCAGTGAGAGAAGACAAAAAGAAAACAGAGTAAACCTATGAACATCTTCACTTATGTCTTCAAATATCTGTTTAGTTGTAACTTTTATTCCCTTACTGAAATCTTCAGTGCCTCCCTATAATTTTAGAAAGAAACTCTGAAACTTAAGTTCCATCTACCTTTTCAGTTTTAATTCATTGTTTTCTCTCACCAACAACATATTCCTGTAAAACATGTTTACTATTTACTCACCCTTCACTCATCTTGTTCCATACTTTCCTGCTTTTACAATTTCATAGACAGTTTCTGTGCATGGAGGAAATAAGCTTCCTCCATGATTTTTCATCTCAAAAGCTAAACAATCGGTAGAAGCAGCAAGGTCCTGCAGCTCCGACACCGCCACCCTAAACACCCTTAAAATAAGAGCCGAGACAAAGTCTAGGAAAGTCTAGGACTCTCAGACTCACAAAAATACAGAAAACACATCTCTTGCTGAAGGCAGCTCGGCAGTAGGGGCTCACCACGGCAGCCGGAGTGGAGGCTGGGCCAGCCTGAAGCCAAGACCACGGTCAGACCCAGCGAGGTGGGAAGGAGCCGGGATGAGCTGAGCTGAGCCACACCACAGCAAGTCTTCAGAGGTTCTACAGCCTCCAGCACCTCCACATCTGCCAAGGCATGAGGAATGGGAGGGGAGAGGGGCAGCTCGCACAAGAGCAGAGACTGGCCCAGCCCAAAACCGCAACAGCCAGGGCAGGCCCCAGGGTGGCCAGGAGGAGTGGAGCCTCCCAAGCCAGATCCTGAGTCTACTTCAAAGAAGATCTAAAGCACCTGCCTGAGGGCATCTTCCAATCTTCAGAGACGTTTAGTGAAAGTGAAACTTTGAAAATTAATTTGGGGGAAGAAAGCAGTTCGGGAAATCTGCCCCCAGGGCAAGAAATCAGTGGGGGAAGGGAACTGCTGCAACCTGTGGTGGAGGCCCCCACCAGGCTGCTTCAGAGCCCCTGGCCTGCGGACTCTGCAAGGGGGATGAATCAACTGATCCAGGTCAAGTGCTCTTGCGTTGAGCAGCCTGGATCTGGATCGTGGTCTTGGGTGGTGGTCCTGGGGTGCACTTTCAGCAAGCCAAAGCTGGGGGGACTTGCAACACACCCCTAATAGCTATGGTAGATGGGGGCACCCCAGCAATTTGGAACAGAGCTTTCATCCCAGGATGCAGTTTCACAGAGCTAAAAAAAAAAACAACAAACAACCAATTAATTGACTGGCCAACATGAGGAAAAGAAAGCAAAATAAGAATAGCAATAAAACTCTAGAATCCTTTTTTGTGGATGAAAAGGATCAAAGAATGGAATGGGAGGAAGACAGACCAGAACTCAGAATTCCCACACCAAATGCTTCCAAGACAATTGAAGAATGCCTAGAAGCTATACATCAACTGAAAAAGAACTTGGAGAAGTGGAGGAAAAATTGGGAAGATAAATGAGAAAGATGCAAGAAAATCATGAAATCAGAGTCAATAACCTGACTGAAGAAAACAACACTTTAAAGAATAGATTAACTCAAATGTGAAAAGAGGCCCAGAAAGCCAATGAGGAGAAGAAAGCCTTAAAAAGTCGAATTTGCCAGATGGAAAAAGAATCTCAAAAGTATTCTAAAGAGAATAATTCCTTCAGAATTAGAGTGGACCAAGTAGAAGCTTATGTCTTTATGAGAAAACAAGATACT
>CM053601.1:99799879-99829022 GCA_028646575.1 Pseudocheirus occidentalis | reverse complement strand
GGATAGGTGAAAGGAATACAAAGATATAGATGTATATATGTATATTTACACAGAGGTCCATTAGGAAGCTATATATGCATATGAATACATATCTGAGCATGTGTGTATATGTGTATATAGAGAGTATAGGATGAATTGAATACAAAGGGGTGATACTTCAAAAGGTGAAATTCTGAGGTGGGAGAGGACTAGAATGAGAGGAGACAGGGAGAGACAAAATGTTGTTAATCATCCCATATAGAAGAGGCAAGGGATAACTCTTACAACTTTACTTTCAATTACTCTCATTGAATTTGGCTTAGGGAAGAAATGGCATAAACTCTAAACTGGGCATCATGCCACAGAGGAGAATAGGGGGCATAGGGATGAGAGGGAGGATGACAGAGGGGAGTGCAGGGTCTGGGAGAGGGATGCTGGAAGCACACACTTCAGTAAAAGGACAGGGACAGGGTAGAGAGCAGAACAAGGGGGAGGAGGGATGGGGAGGAGAGACAGATGATCATTGTAATACATAATATGTCCACTATGAAGATGTCCTGTATAATCACACATCCACAGCCTGTATTGAATTGATTGTCCTTCCAGTGGGGGTGGGTGACAAGGGAGGAATCGAGAGAATCTAGAATTTAGAGTTCTGCAGTACCTGGAACTAGGAAATGAGATATACAGGGTCTGGGAAAGAGAGAGCCTACCTGGCCTACAAGAAAGTAAGAATGCAGAGCAGGGGAGGGGCTTTACAGTGGGATTGCTGTTTCAGGGTTGGGGCAGGGGTAAGACAGGGAGGAAATTTATAATTAAAAAATGTAATGAAAATGAATGATGAAAACAAGAAAACAAAACAAAACAAAATTTACTTCTCATTCCCTACTGCTGTTCCCCCTTTTCATTCTCCTACCCTTTTATGGTGGCATTAAAATATCTTATTTCTCTTTCCAAAAAAAAAAGAGCTAAACAATCTAGCTCTAGTGTCACAGTCTCCATCAGATACAGTTCTAAAGAATTACAAGTGTCATCTTTCAAATGACGTTGTTATTGTTGATTCTTTCCAGTTTACCTTTTTATGTCTCTCTTGAGCCTTGCATTTGAAGATAAAATTTTTCTGTAGAGATCTGGTCTTTTCATCAGTAAGTTTGGAATTCTCCTTTTTCATTAAATATCTATTTCCTTGACTGAAACATTGTGCTCAGCTTTACTGAGTAGTTGATTCTTGAATGTAATCCAAGCTCCTCTGATCTTTTAATGCAGAAACTGCAAGGTCCTGAGTAATCCTAACTGTGGTTCCACAATACTTCTATTGTTTCTTTCTGGCTTCTTACAGTATTTTCTCTTTGACCTGTTAATTTCAGAATTTGACTACAATATTTGTTCGTATTTTCAATTTGAGATTTCTTTCAGGAGGTGATCAGTGGATTCTTCCAATGAGTGTTTTACCCTCTGGCTCTAGGAGCTCAGGAAAGTTCTACTTGATTATTTCTTCGAAGATGCTCTGTAGGGCCTTTTTTAAATCATAGATTCTACGTAGACCAATAATTTTAAATTATCTTCCCTGGATCTATTTTCCAGGGCAGTTTTCCCAATGAGATGTTTTATGTTTCTTCTATTTTTTATTCTTTTGAATTTATGTAATTCTTTATGCCTGATAGAGTCATTAGCTTCCCCTTCTCCATTTCTAAATTTAAGGACTTTTTCCATTAGATTTTGTTTCCCTTTTCTTCCATTTGGTCCATTTCACCTTTTAAGGAGTTCTCTTTATCATCAGTGAGATTTTGTGCTTCTTTTTTCCATTTTGCTAATTCTAATTTATAAGGAATAATTTTCTTCAGTATACTTCTTCCCCCTCCACCCAGTTTGGTCAACTGCATTTTAAGGATTTCATTTCTTCAGTTCATTTTTTATCCTTCCTCTTCCAAGATACTGAATTTTTCTTACATATATCTCATTTTTTTCTCATTTTTCTCCTACTATATTGACAAAGTTGGCTTCCTCTGAATTTGTTTGGATCTTCCCAGTGTCCATAGAAATAATCAACGGTGATTCTCTCTCTCTCTCTCTCTCTCTCTCTCTCTCTCTCTCTCTCTCTCTCTCTCTCTCTGTTTTACTCATGGTGTTTACCAATTTCCTGCCTTTTAAAGTTGAGTTCTTTTACTGGAGCTCAGGGTACACTGACCCAAGCTTCGTGTGCTGGGGGTCAGGGATTTGGTCCCTGGTTTTGTATGTTGTGGCCTCATGTGGTGCTGGCAGCTTAACTGATGCTGGGATGGGGTCAAAAACTTTGAAACTCTCAGGGTTGGAGTGGGGGTTGGGGGTAGGTTGTCTGGTCCCTGGGAGACACCTGTTACCAGAACTGTTATGGAACATTATAAGATTTGGCAGTCTGAGGATGCCTGCCAGCCTGGAGTTGTGCTTCCTAGAATTGTGCTACCTCAAGTTTCACTGAAGCACTGGGAGGTCTGGCTGCTTGAGGACACCTGCTGGTGTATATAGTGGCTTTCCAAGCTGGAGTCTCCTGATTCCAAGACCTGTGACAAGGCACTTTGTGGTCGTGGTATTGGTACTTGCCTTCTCCACCATTCTAGGACTCAAGCTCTCTCCCGGGTTTTCTGAGATGGGGCTTGCTGCAGCCTTGCTACGATGCCTCCCAACATGTACCACTCCCCTTCCACCAGGACAAGAAGGAACTTTCTGTCTTTGCAAGCTTCCTAGTCTATAAGACTGCTGCACTGCATTTTTCTTTTTTTACTTTTTGAATTACTTTATTTATTTTCATCATTCATTTCCACAAGATTTTGAGTTACAAATTTTCTCCCCATCCTTCCCCTACCCACAACCCCAAAACAGTGATCTTCCCCCAATCTGTTCTCTCCTATGTCCTTCTCCATCACCCCTCTAACTTTCTGGCAGGGCAGGATAGGTCTCCCTACCCCAGTGCCTGTATATCTTAATTCCCAGTTGCATATAGTTAATAATAATAATAATTATTATATATGTTTTAACTTTTGATTATAGAATTTTAAATTGAACAGTAGACACATTGTGAGAGACTGATTATATGCCCTCCCTTCCATCATCCCAACTCTCATCCCCATCCCCCCTACTCTCCTGTATGGCAGGATACCCAGTTTAGAGTTCATGTCATTCCTTCCCTAAGCCAAATTCAATGAGAGTAAAGTTGACCCTTTCCCTTTTACCTTCCTGTTCTTCCCCTCCATTATAACAATTATCCCTTGCCTCTTCTATATGGGATGATTAAACCCATTCTGTCTCTCCCTGTCTCCTCTCATTCTAATCCTCTCCCACCTCAGAATTTCACCTTTTAAAGTATCATCCCTTCCTATTCAATTGATCCTGTGCCCTCTATGAACTCATATACACACATAATCAGATATGTATTCATACGCATATATACCCTCCTATATAGACACATGTGTATGTATATACATATATACATATGTTTTCCCTTCACCTATCCTCATACTGAGAAGATTTTCATAAGTTACTATTACTATTTTTCCATATTGGCATATTAACAGTTCAACTTTGATAAATTCCTTATGATTTCTTTTCCATCATGTTTACCTTTTCATGCTTCTTGTGTTTGAATGTCAAATTTTCTGTTCAGTTCTGTTTTTTTCAGCAAGAATGCTTGAAAGTCCTCCACCTCACTGAATGACCACATTTTCCCCTGGAATATTATACTCAATTTTGCTGGCTAGGTGATTCTTGGCTTTAATCCTAGCTCCCTTGATCTGCAGAATATCATATTCCAGGCTCTTAAATCCCTCAGTGTAGAAGCTGCCAGATCCTGGGTTACCTTAATTGTGTTTCCACAGTATTCAAATTACTTCCTCTTTGCAGCCTGTAATATTTTCTCCTTGATCTAGGGACTCTGAGCTCTGTCTCAGCCCTTCCAGGTTTTTTTTTTCCCCTAGAGCAATATTTTCCACATTTTTAGGGGTCAATAAGGGAGAGTAAGAGTGGTTTAATTCTTATTCCACCATATTGCCTCTTGGAGTTGGTCAGTAACTTTTAATGGATTCCTCTTTTTATTCATGCTACTCACCTTCAGGGTACTCTCCAATCTGGGCCCAACCCACTATTCCATTCTTATATGCTATCACAAACTCTATGTCTCTCCAAACTGTACTACTAACTCTCCTTCTGATAGGAAAGAGAGTGTGGCAAAAAGGAAAGTTCATTGTTCTCTAAAATCCTCTCAATTTCTCAGCCTCTGATCTTGTGAATTCTATTCCAATATTCTTTTTATTTTGCTACACTTTGTTAAGGATTAATAAATAAGTTATTTATATAATGTAAGGGTTTCACTTAGTAATTCTCTGAATAAGATAAAATCAAAATGTACATACATACATTACTTTCTTATCTGCTAACATTAATACAACTATTCATAAAATTGAGTCTATACTGTAAGGTTAAATTAAAAAATCTCTGTTCCACCAGGTATTTTTGTGTGTTCTTTGAAATCTAATGATAAATAACAGTGAGAAATATTGCCATCGCTCCTCCATAAGTGCAGAAGTTTTTTTTGTGTCAAGTGATCCTGACACTTCTAGCACCCCTGATAACCTAGAGTATAGAAAGTCAATTTTGGGAGGCTGTTTACAAAGAAGTTTAAAAATAGTGGCAATTAGGTCATAGCACTTAGCAATTTGAAGGTGGAAGATGGGCTTCATAAATTATTCAATTACTACAATGTAATTATAGTTGTTAGTGTTTGTGCTAATTGTTTATCATCATGGAAAAAACAACAGATTTGTATTTAGCAAACTAGCACTGAAAATACTAGCACATTTTTTCTCAATTATAAAGACTGTTTTCCTAAAACTCTAACATCTCCTGCCCCTGTTCTCCTGAGTGGTTTCTTGTTCCTCATAAGATTAAAACCTTTTCCTACAATATGCATTATTTTTTATTTTTATTTTTTGCTTTTTTGAAGGGCTGTTGGAGTTAAGTGACTTGCCCAAGGTCACATGGCTAGCTTGTGTGCCAAGTGTCTAAGGATAAATTTGAACTGAGGTCCTCCTGACTCCAGGGCTGGTGCTCTATTCACTGTGCTACCTATCCTCCCCTGATATTCATTATTTTAAACTGATTTCTTTGTGTAAGTATATAATTCAATTCTGAATTAAGTTTTTGCTGTTTCACTGAATTCTTACATGCAAATTTAAAAACTTGTGTGGAATCTACATCTTATAGAAATAATGCGATGGGCAAAATAAATAAATAAATAATATTAATAAAGGAGTGGAATCAATTACCCCCAATCTGTTAGCCAGGGCCATAGCAAGAAACTTGAGTTATCATTTAATGTGGAAAAAGAATGATAATTTATGCAAAAATGTAGTTCTCTGTCAGATACAAGAAGCAATCGACACCTAAATGAAATAAGCACTGGGACTTGGTTCAGACATTTATTCTATAGAGAATTCCATTAGAATTAAGATTTTTAAATAATACTAAAATATTTTTTATGCATCCATCAGGCCTTTAGTCTATTAATGGTTTAGCATCAATTAATTTCTTTTCAATGAAGAATGTCCTGGGGAAAAAAAGGATACTTCATTAACCTGCCATGAAGTGCCAGGAAAAGTGGCAACACAACATCACTTCTTTCAAATACTAATGAATATTCACTGAATTCTAGTAAATATTTTAGCTCTCATAGGCTCTTTAGAGACTAAGTAGATATCCAAGTTGAAAATTACCTTAAGGTGGGTTCTTTGATTTAGATCTTGAGAAAAATCTGGAAGGGGAAAAATGAAAAAGAATCCTTCAGAAATACAGTTATGACTCTTGGTTACAGTCTGTACTTTCTGAAGTGTGGTGTATTAGAACACTAAACATTTAAACAAAGACGATAAGGAAAGGATTTGTTTTTTGTCAACATGAGGTTCATTTCTTCATCATAGGAATTTTGCAGTGGTATGCCAGAACCAGCTAGGATCCAGAGAGTCGATTGTTAAATTTCAATGGGAACATTTATATCTCAGAAATGAGTAATCAGGATTTGATTTTTTGCTTTGTTGATATTCTATAATTTTAAAAAATGATCGGAAAATGTCTGTAATGCAGATTAACTTAAAGTTTGTCTTGCATACATGACCCCCTCTTGCCTGAGAGCCAATTATTAGCCATTTGACAGGATATCCATAAAATCTTCTCTCCCCAATACTTAGCACAGTTTGTCTTTTGCTTTGAAAAAGAGTAATTTCTTGATTTGAGAATGAATTACATTTAAATGAGGCAGAATTTCACTTACTTACTTACTTCACTTCACTTACTCTCTCTTCCAAAGTGATCTTAGTCATATGGCAAGATAAAAGATGACTAGTGCTGGCCTGCAAAGCAGTGGATGACTTAGGTGTCTTTGATGTCTGACCATGTACCTGCTTCAACAGTCTTCATATCTGTTGGAACATCTACCTGTTTTGCTGGAGGAAGTCTTCACATGATTGGGCAGACATCTTCCTAAATCACTGATGCATTTGGGGCCTGGAAATTACCCTCAACATGATTTAGCCCATCTGCTGAGACAATTTTAACAAGGTGTGGCTGCTGCACATGCTATAGCTTCTTGGAGCCACAAGTAAGATTTGAGTGACAGGTAGCCACCAAAAGTGGATGACCAGCCATGGTGGGGACTTGCCAAGATCTCACACCAGAAGTATTAGTCCTTTCTGAACACTAAGCACTTAATAAATATACTCATTGACTTGCTATGACTTGATTAGTTGATTAAGATCTATTTATACGATTTGTAATTTTGTAGTCCCTCCTCTTCTTTCATTTCTTTTGGCTATTTTATGAGATATTTACTTATTAGAGGGTAATGTAAAATTGAGGAAATGTACACAAATCTTCCCATGACACTTTAAAACTCTGATTTAAGATTAATTGCTAAAATACTTGAAATATAATAGTTACATGCTCCAAAGGCAAGGCATATCATTAGGGTATCTTCATTGAGGAGACAAAATTCACCTAAGATGGTACAAGGATCCAAAACTTCTTCATCCCCTCAGAAAATGTCTCTACTAGTTCATCAAGTATGTTGCTTAATCCCTTACTACTTTTTAAATATTTTTATTGACTTCTTTGTTTACTTTTAATTTACAAGATTCAGTTCCAGAATCACTCGAGTTTCAGATTTTCTCCCCTTTCTTCCTACCCCTCACCCATGGTGGCAAACTCTTTCACATTATACAACCATAGTCTGGTTGTATAAAAGCATTGTCACAAATGGAGTGAACAATGGGAAAAAAAGAAACAAAACCAAACATAGAAAAGAACAATAGCATGTATTGCTTCATTCTCCATTTAAACTCTGTTCTTTCTCGATCTTTCTCTGAATGTAGATCTCTCCCTCCATTCTGAGATTTGTAGAGTTGTCTTTTAACTGTGTATTGCTGAGAAGAGTCCAGTTTATCAAGGTTGGCCATCACACATATGATGTATCGATGGTGTACAAATTTTTCCTGTTTCTGCTCTTTTCACTTAGCATTAATTTGTATAAGCCTCTCCAGGTAAGTATGAAGTCCTTCTCCTTCCCATTTCTTATATCACCATAGTATTCCATTACATTCATATACCATAACTTGTTCAGACATTCACCAATTGATGGGCATCCCCTAAATTTCCAGTTTTTTGCCACCACAAAGAGAGCTGCAATAAATTTTTTATACATATGTGTCCTTTACCCACTTCTATTATTTCTTTTGGATACAGCCCCAAAAGTGGTATCACTGGGTCAAAGGGTATGCAGTTATTTATATCCCTTTGGGCATAGTTCCAGATTGCCCTCCAGAATGGTTGAATCAGTTCACAGTCCACCAACAATGCATTAGAGTTCCAATTTTTCCACATCCTCTCCAGCACTTGCCATTTTCCTGTTTTGTCATCTTAGCCAATCTGACTGGTGAGATGTGGTACCTCAAAGTTGTTTTGATTTGCATTTCATGAATCAATAGTGATTTAGAGCATTTTCCATATGCTTAAAGATAGATTTAATTTCTACCTCTGAAAATTGCCTGTTCATATCCTTTAACTATTAATAATAATAAATATGACCTCTAAAGCTGAAAGTCAGCACTTATCATACCAATAATAATCATAGCTAGAATTTATGTAACCCTTTAAGATTTCTTACAAGTATTGTCTCATTTATCCCCATTTTATAGATGAGAAAACTGAGACTGAGAGTTTAAGTGGCTTACTTTGATAACACAGTAATCAAAGAAGTTATGAAGTCAGTTCTTCCTAACTACAAGACTAGAACACAGTCTCCAATATCTCCTAATCATCTCTAATCAGTCTTGTTCAGATTTCATGGCAGCTCTGGGTTAGTAATGAGCTCAGGGAGCTATCACAAAAAAAGCACATTAGGAGTCCTGGAAGTTACTCATTGTGCTTTCCCTAGGGGTTAAAGTCACCCCACAAAGAAAGGTCACCTTTTATTATTGTTTCAATATAATTTAAATTATAGGTATATTAATTAATATCTTATTGTGGATAAGAATGTAAAGGCTTTATTTCCATAGGATTCCTTAGACTTTGTTCCAGATTTTGTTAAATAAGGAAGCTTTTAAAATCAGATATTGAAAAGTACAGTCCAGTAGAAAAAGAGTGTGTAAAGAGAAACAATACATAATAGTCCAGGAAGAGTTGTGTGGGACCAGATTAAATACCTTACTTCTGCTCCTTATAATGAAAAAGAAAAAGCAATAATTTTTTGTGCTGCCTCTTTACCATGACCAGACAAATGCAAGCTCCTCCCAGAGGGTCAGATAGTTTCCATTTGGGAGGAGGGGAATTATCATTTCGGGGTGGTTTTTCTTTGGACTTCTAATGCCTAACAAAATCTCTTCCTCATGCTAGGCACTTGATGAATGATTACTGAATTGAGGGGAAGAAAATTCTATTTGTTATCAACAATAAGATCTGAGGGTGACTGAAAATAATATCACTCATTTGCTTTCTTAAATAGGTATTCAGTGCAACTGGTCAATAAATAATAAGGTGAAATATTTGTACATAAAAATAATAGTATAAATATTTACAGACCTATAGCACCTTACCATTTGCATAGTGAGAATGACTATTGATCAATCGCTTCATAGATTAGAAGGTGAAAACCTACAGAGCTTTAGAGGAACAATTCAGTTGCCCATCCCATGTCCCACTTCCTCATATTTTTTTTCCTTTCTTTGTAGTAAAACAAATGAGTATATTCCACTTTAAATTAAAATTCTAAACCTTAAAAAATAAACCCTCAGAAATGAGAAAACTGTAGACAAAATGAACCTAAGTATTAATGACTGACCTATCAAAAGACCAGATATGGCCAATTTTATTGTTCAGCGTTATTAATTGATTCTAAGAAAGGTATAAAATTGGAAGACAAAAACTAACGTGGGTAATACTTAGTGTACCAGAATTGCTTTTGACAGTAGATGATGTAAATCGATTTCCCAATTGATTTAAAAGTAAATTGTTTGAAAATTTAAGTATACTTTTAGAATTTTTCACAAATAATAAATTAAATTTTATTTAATTTAACCCAAAATTATACTTATAAAATAATTATGGCTAGCTAATATTTATCTAGAGTTTTAATCTCTGCAAAGTGCTTCATATATATCATATCCTTAGGTCCTCAAAACAACCCTTAGAGGTAGGTGTTCTGATTATCCACATTTTACAGGTGAGGAAACTGAGGCACAGGAAGATTAGGTGACTCAGGATCACCCAGCTAATAATTCCATAAGGCAGTATTCAAACTCCAGCATCCCTGACTTCAAATCACATTACCTATTGTAGTTCTATCTAGCTGCCTTCAGCTATTGGAATGTTAATCACTTCAGTATGTTAGAGTAAATAGATTTTGTAAAGGGATTTGTTGTCCTTTTTGGGCAGGTACTTTGCCACCTTTCTGCTCCAGACTTTTCTTAGCCTATGTGATTCTTGTTCATATTTTAAAAAGTATATTCAGCTTCATATGGTGTTATGATGGTTACAACTCTGGGTCAGAAATCAGGAAACTCTGAGTCAAATCTACCTTCATACACTCATGTGGCCCTTGAAAAGTCATTTAACCTCTGTCTGCTTCAGTTTCCTCTACTGTAAAATGAAGATAACAACAGTACCTACCTCCCAGGGTTGTTGTCAAATTCAAATGAGATATTTCTAAAGCACATAGCATAGTCTCTTCTACATAGTAGATGCTATAAAAATACTAATACCTTTCTGAAATTATTATGTATAATCTTTTTTTTTTGCTTTTTTGGAGGGGAGTAGGTAGGGCAATTGGGGTAAAGTGACTTGTCCAAGTTCACACAGCTAGTAAATGTTAAGTCTCTTAGTCCAGATTTGAACACAGTTCCTCCAGACTCCAGGGCCAGTGCTCCATTCACTGCACTAACTAGCTGCCCCCCTGTATAATCATTTAAACAATATACAATACACAGGAAAATTAAAAAATAAGAATTCACTTAAATCAAAATATATTGAAAATGGACATCATGTAAAAATGGATTTTGATTTCTACAAATAATGTTTTCAAATATTTCCCCATGTGAAAAACTATTTTAGTTATTTCCATATATGATTAGCAATAGAAAAGTAAAGGTTTTTAGTTGGACTAGTAGCAATTCCTCAGGTTTTAGACATATTCCAAGTTGTCTAGTCCCCTGAAGTCTGAAAAATTACTTTAGATATATATTAAGAAGAAAAACTCTGAGCAAAAACTTGGGAATATGTCAGATTTCTCTGTCTAATTTTAAGGGCAGCCTTGGAGAATACAGTTTCAGGGACTTCATCTTGGTAAATGAGTTGGAGACGAAAAGCCTTGGGATATATGTTTGCTAGAGAAAAATTATTAATGCATATTTTATAAAAGTACACATCCCTATGCAGGTTATTTTGAGACTATCACAACTATGGTGCTAATATAGGAAGAATTTTAGTTCCTAAGATGAGAAACATATCTAAACTGAGTTAATGTAGAGAAAAAACTCTTAATTATTTCCACCACCCTCTCATTTCCAGTCACTGTAAGTTTATTGAGGGTAACATCAATGCCTAGAAGAGTGCCATGGAGAGAGAACATATTTAATAAATATTTCTTAATTTAATTGGATTTATTCCCTTTTATTCCCTCTTGTTCCCAGGAGATATCTCCCATATATTGGTCCTTAGTTGCCAATGTCCTGAAGGATGGAAATCCACCAAGGCTTGTACTTTATGAACCCCCCACCCTTTCTTTCCTTTTTTAAAAATAAACCTATCGGGGCGGCTAAGTGGCGCAGTGAATAGAGCACCAGCCCTGGAGTCAGGAGTACCTGAGTTCAAATCCGGCCTCATACACTTAACACAAAACACTAGCCGTGTGACCTTGGGCAAGTCACTTAACCCCAACTGCCCTCCAAAAAGCAAAAATAAATAAATAAATAAATAAATAAACCTATCCACTGCCCCACTTCCTCAGAGCCTCATTTTTCTCTTTGCTGATCTGATAAATCAATCTATTAGAATAAATTATTTCTGCTAGGCAATACTCTAGCATTATTAGGAAAGGGGCTTCCTGGCACCATGGCAGGCTGATGGTGTTAATGATTTTGGACAGACTAGTCTTTTGAAAATATTCAAAGAATATCATATGCTATATGTAGTGGGCTAACAGTTTTGACTGTGTATACTCCTAGGTCCTGTTGCAACCTTGGTAGAAGAAGGTTTAAATTGCACAGGCTCTAGGTACATGCTGAATGAATGTGACTCTATAGAGTTCAGGTGGACTGTTCTTCCATTATAGCATGGAGTTGGGTATTGGAATGACTGCCAAATGTTCCATTTAATCAATTGTTAGGCCACTGTGTCATGAATGGACAATAAAATCAATCATGTAAACCCAGTCTATCCCTCTTTTTTCATTTTGGAGCTAGCAATCACTTTCACATCTCAACATCTATTTATATTCATATGTCTCATAGCCAATGTAACCAATTTTGATAGTAGATGAAATAACTCTAACATCCCAATTTAACATGTATTTTGTCCTAGTATATATGTAGCACAAGAGAGATTATGAGACTCCTTTTCAAAATGTCAATATTTGTCATTTCCATTTAATATTGATGTACAATTATATGTATGCATAAATACATAATATTCATATGTGTGTGTATGTGTGTGTAAAACCAAACATTTGGCACTGGAAGAATAATCAAGTATAACCCTTTAATTTCACATAAGATGAAACAAAAACATAGAGATGTCAAATACGTTGCTCATATTCCTGACTCCAAGTCAAGTGATTTATCCATTACTTCATTATGTCTCTAGTATCAATAACAAAAATCTATTAAATACTCCCTATGTTCTATGTCTAAGGAAACACAAAAATAATAAAGTCATATTTGCCATCAAGGACCTTACACCACAGGGCTAAACAACACACATACTTGTAAGTATAATTAATAGATATGCAAATTCAAAATGTCAATTTTGACAGTAAGTCTTATGCAGGAGATTATTTGTCATCTGTTTTGAAGGAACATAGGTATTCTAAAACACAAGGCTAAGAAGAGTGTTTAGCCTAGGTATGGGATATTGCCTATCAAAAGACACAGATATGGAACACAAAATATCACTGGGAGAACAACATGACCAGCTTGGCTGGGTTGTAGCATCCATGTCGAGGAGTAGTATGAATGTATAAGTCTGGAAAGGGATCCTGAAACATGATTGAGAAAGGCTTTAAATGTAAAAGGTAAAAGATTATTTATCAATCCTAGAGGTGACAGGTTTGCTGATCAAGTGTAAGACATCATCAGACTTTTGCTTTCTGTTACATATGATTATTTAGATGGATTGTTGGATGGATATATTGATAGGTAGATAGAGAGATAGACAGATGGATGGATGGATATAAATGGATATGCAAGTATGTATACAATATATGTTTATATATAATACATATATGTATATATGCATATATGTACACACACATATATTATATATATATATATATATTATACATATCTCTATGCATTTATAAGGGCTATGAATGCTTCTGAGTATGGTTCATTAGAAAGAGTCCTGGTTTTCCAGGCAGAGGTCCTAGTTTTATATCCTGTCTTTGGCACCTAATATCTCTATGACCTCTGGTCAGTCAATCAGTCAGCAAACATTTATTAATACTACATGCAGGTATTCTATAATTTGTTTCTGATTTCTTGTATATAAAATAAGAGGTTTAGGCTAGATTTCCTCTAAGGTTCCTTTCATCTCTCAATTTATGACTTTATGGTTTTCCTGGATTGAGCCAAAACAATAAGGATCTGAGATATTAAAAAATTAAAATAATTATCTTCTTTTTCCATCTTTATCTTTTCCTCTTCATATTTTTTTTCTTTTTGTGTGCTTTTTTTATTTTGGAAGAAATCTAGAAATCTTCTTACTGAGAAAGAAAATGTCTCTGGAAAAAAATAACAATCTGTACTCAGTTCAATAACTGGCTATTGAACATTTCTGGAAAATCTCTGGTCTTTAAGGGATGAGCCTGTGGCAGAGAGAATGCTTAGAGATTTAAAGGCCAGAGGGTATATTCTTCAAGGAATAATGAATGCAATTGTGAAGTCTTTTCTCTTTTTGCATAGAAAGAAGAAATTTTTAATTTGCCTTCTTATATAAAGCTACAAAAGGTACCTTACAGGAAAAAATCTTCACTGATAGAAACTGGATAAATATTTTAATGAAAAAAATCTCAAATGGAAGAAATTAGAAAGAACATATAGAGAAAATAATTGAGATCAGGGGGCCTGGGTTAGAATCTGAGCTCTGACATTGAGGTGTGGTATGACCAAAAGTGTCTCAATTTCTCTGAATCCCAGGTATTTTTTTTCTACATAAGAGGGATAATAAATTATAGACTCTGTCCATAGGACTGTGTTGAGAAAAGTGTTTTATAACCCTAAAATGTTTTATAAATAATCATCGTCATTATTTATAATGCTTTAAGTTGTATGTTATTTAAAGACTGGCCAAAGCAAATTAGCTTTAGGCCAGTTGAGAAATTTGAATGCTAAAGGTAAAATTCATATTCTTTGTGTTTAGTTCATATGTATACTCATACAAAAATGCATGTAGGTATAGAGTGTATGGGTTCCAATAATTTCTGCTTCTTTAAAACTTGAAAAGCTAGTCACTTGGTTAAGTCAGGCTCAAAATGATATTGAGCTCTGATTTGGAAACTGTTTTCAAGGATTGTGGCATATCTGTTTTTCATATCTCCACTGATGACAAACTCTCACTTAAATAATTCATGATCTAATATGACTTTGAAGCAAAGGCTGCTTCCAGTTACAGGCTTTATTATACATTATTATGACTGGATGAATAATAATAAATTTTATGTGTTAGTCAAACTTCGAGGAATATGTTTCTCTGCAATTTGTTAGACTAGTCCTCAGATGACAAATGCATAATCCCAATTAAGGCTGTTACTGAAGTTTTCTAGACAGGTTAGGAACTGACAAAGTTTGTGCTTTGCAGGTATTGTCTTAATTTGTCCAAAATCAGGTGCATATCATAGTGAGGTATCAGAGTATTAGTAATATTAAAATCATTAACTATATTAAAATTTACATTTTAATCTCTCCATTTCAGGGTTAGATTGACTTTTGGGAAATATCTTAAGTTAGCTGGTGAATAAAGGAGATAATACAAAATGATTAGTATTTTTGTCAATACCAAGATATTAAAATTTATTATTCAATTAAAGAAATATCTGTTCACTACCTCTAATATGTCAAGTATTTTATTGGTAACTGAATATAAAAAGATAGAGACAAAACTGTTCTTAATGTCAAAGAGCTTATATTCTATCTATATCTATATGTGTCTACATCCATCTATACATACACATACACATATATGTGTGATAATTGATATCTATGTGTATATCTAAAACTCATACTAAGATTAATTTGAGTTCATCTCAATTGTTTAAATTAATTCATCGATTAATTGAGGTTCATGAATATGCAGTCATTAAACTGACATGCAATATAAATGAACTTCTTTGGGCAGCCAAATTTTGACATAATTTTCCATAATCTCTCTGAAGGTCTACAGAGCCACTGTGCTAATCTTGTTGTTGTTGTAATGGTAATTAATTTAGCAGATACTTAGCCCTTAGTAACTTAGAGCTAAGCACCTCTAGAAAGATACAGAAGGTTTTAACTCTGTCTCCTGTTGCTGATATAACAGGAAGGGGTGGGCTGAGACAGGAAGCCTCTGAATGTGTGTGTGTGTGTGTGTCTGTGTGTGTCTGTGTGTGTAAGAAAAGTTCCAAAGACAGACAAACAGAATCAAGAATTTTCCTCTTGGTGGCTCCTGGTGGAGGGAGCAGAATTTTCACAGCATCTGGAAGCTGAGCTACAAGATTGAGAACTGAGTTGGAATTTTCTATGAGACCAGAATCTGGTAAAGGCTGAAGTTTCCTGGAAGGCTGAGAGGGCCACCTGAAGGCTGTACTTTCTTCTGGATCCTAGAGCCAGTCTAACTGCTGGGGGACTGAAGAAGCATGACAAGGATGCTAATGCTTTCTTTGTTTGTGGCTTGCTTGATCCATGAGTTCCTGGCAATAGAAGCTGTGAATGTTTTGAGATGTGCTGGACCCTGTGAACTTCAGTGTGAATCAGGACCTGCCCAGAGGACTGGATGAGAACCTGGGAGCTGTCCGCCTGTGAGTCCAGGTGTACTGTTTGGTGGATTCAGGTAGGAACTGGGACCATGGAAGGGGACCCAGGAAATTCCCACCAGGAAAGACCACCCCAAGTCAAGATGAAGAAATTGCCTCTAATCAGATATAGAATGCCTGATGAAGTTTGCTAGACATCAAGGGATAGAGGGTTTGTGTAATGTTTTAATGATTGTATTTAATGATTAATACTACTTAGTGATGGATTGCTAGATAAGTGACTGATTAATTTAATCTATCATTGCCCTATGAGTGGAAGATTGATTATTGTATTGTGAAATGACTGAATGATTATGTAATGAGTATTTCCCCCCCCTTAGGGAAACCAGATGATTATTCTTTTGTTCTTTGTTCTAAATATTGTGGCCAAGATAGTGAAAACTGTGTGGCCATACTAATGTTAAGCTCTTGTGAACACCATATTGTGATTTTCTCTGATAAGATGTAATGTTGTGAATATTATACTATGCCTTGATTTTCTGAGAAAGTTTGCCGTGATTTGTTATGGAATAAATGGAGTGTTCACTATGCCGTGTAATCAGAACCTTAAAAGCTGTTCATGGTAGCATTCTTTTGGGAAGCTGAGCATGGTGTTGCAGTTGTATGCATGTAAAACCTGGGCAGTATATCAGCACTATGCCTGGAAACTAAAATGCTTCCATACGAATTTTCTTAGGAAGATTTTGAAGATCACTAGGTAGCATAAGATGCCAGACATTGTGGTCCTTTCTTGAACTAAATTGTAAAGCATACAAACTACTACAGAGAGTGCAAATACAATGGGTTGGCCATGTTGTTTCAATTCCAAATGTATGCTTGTCTAAAAGACTATTTTATAAAGAACTCACATGGTGGTCAGAAGAAACAAAACAAGAATACTCTCTAGATCTTTCTTAACTTTGTAATTTTATTGAAATGAAATGAAAACATGCATATATTGTACATCACAGTTTGGAAGAAATATGAAAATAGAACCCTAATTCCCATATGAGCTAACTAATCTCTCATGCTGTTAACAGTAACAATTTGAAGTTTGCTTTTGTGTTCACTATGTACATATAAAGAAATAAAATTATTTTTATCATTTTCAGCATTTTTATCATTAATTTTAAACATGGTGTGCTCTCATCAGAGAAAGTGCTGTGCCCTGTGAAGAAAGCAGAAATGGAAGTAGCTCAAAATAAATGCAAGATGCACAAACTTAGAAGATTCATCCCACATGTTAACATGGACCAAGTGTGCCTGAACTATAGTAGAGCATTCCAAGCTTGTATTGGTCTGATGTGCCATGATCAGACACATTGAAACTTGACTCTAACATAGTGATGAAGTTTTGGTCTTATTTGATATCAAAGGACAACAATCAATGATGTTATGATCTGTGGAAATGTGTATCAATGTTATAGGGAAAATATTTCTTGTCCTTCATTTGCTATGCTATTTGTTTAAATTTGTTTTGCTTTTAATAAATATTTCTTCTTATTGTCCTAGCAAAAATAACCACATGGTGAAGATCCATTATCTGTAGTGTTGTGTGTGTGATGACCTCCAAATTATCTTGAATTCTAAATTTATTTTGAGAAGTCCACATATGAGGGGGGAGCCCTAGATGCTATATATTTATTTTTTATTTTATTTTTATTTTGTAAAATAAAAATATTTTCTTAATAGTAGAATATTTTAAATGATGATTTCATGTAAAATACAAATCTATTTTGTATAACTTGCTATTCCTGTCAAATATAAAATAAAGTTATCATGCAACTTTCTTTCCTTTTATTTTTTTATTCCACTCTGCCCTGGATATGGCTACTATTAGAAACAAATGCATATGTATCCATGTGTATATATGTACTTATATGTGTGCAAAATATCTATGTATCTATCTATCTATCCATCTATTTATCTATCCATCTATGTAAAATCATTCTATAAATACATCTATCCATTCTTTCTTTGGATTCAGAATGTATTTTCCTTCATATGTATCTTGTAGCTAATTTGGATTTTCATAATAGTGAAAATAACTTAGTCACTCAAAGTTGTTCTTAAACAAACAAGTGCCTCATTTTTATTCCTCTGTGCATGGTACTTTTCCCATGCATAACTCTCTCCCTCTATAAAATTCCCAATCATACTTTCAATGCTTCCTTATACTCTAACCAGCAAGAATAGGTTTCCTGAGATTGGTAAAGTCAAAAAAGTTTCTCATTAAGTGTTTTTGAATTTCACTCTTCTCCAGTCTAATTAGAGATGGGAAACATGGATCTAAATGAACCCCAGTGCCAGTGAATCTCCAGTGTTCTCTTTTTATATATATTTAATGGCTTCTCTGAGGTTGTAATCAAAGTTTGCTAAATAGGCTACTAGTATTGTGCGTAGTGGAAGAAATGCTTGATTTATAGTCTGAGGACCTGAACTTAAATCTCAGTTCTTCTTCGTATTTCCTTTGTGATATTTTGCAACTCATAGCTTCTCTAGATCTGTAAAAATCTATAAAATAGACCAGAAGATAGGTCTATGGCTCTAAATCAATTATTGTTAGACTGAATTCCTTCTCTATGTTCTTACCTACTTAAAAATTTTACCTGTTTTGACAGATTATATGCTTTTTAGGAAGAAGTAGTATGTCACCAAACTCCCATATGGCTCTATTAAACTAAGGTTCATGAAACTGAGTCTGAAAGTAATCTCAAAAGGATAAATTCCAAAATTGTTTTAACTATGACAACATCTTTAGAATAATGGTATACCTTTGAAAAATAACAATCTTAGAAGGTAATCTACATCTAATAGAAAATCATGAATTAGTTTAAAAATATTGGGAAAAATGCTGAAAATTATAAAAGTTTTTATATGTATATAGCGAACACAAATTCAAATTGCAAAGTATACTACTGTTAATAGCATGAGAGACCAGTTAGCCCCTATAGGAATTAGGCTTCTATTTTCACATTTCTTCCAAATTGTGATTTATAACATATACATGTTTTCATTACCCCCTTAATACATGAACATGAATGTATACTGGGCTTTATTCTTTGGCCTGAAAGGCATGAATTTTGATATTCTAAAACGCAAATTAATTATTAAAAAGACTCTTCCTTTTCTAAATACTAAAGTCACACCTACGTGCCTCAGTATGTTGTGGTTATAACCTGTGTCCTCAAAAGCTATGCTAAAAATTACCATATTCAATCTTATCCTATCACTCTAGAAAGGTCTAGAGTAACAGATCAATGATTAACTGTTGCTTGAAGTGTCTATTATTAAATTTAGGAGAGTTTGGGCCATAATGCTGGTTATCAAATGAAGAATCCCCACCTGCCCCCAGGGAAACTAATGAAAATATCTGTTGAGGTGTGGAGAATTTGCAGCTTATGCTAGTGATTATGAATGATCTTAACCATATACCAAAAGAGAAAGAGAAAACTTTAAGGAAGATGCAATATTTTCTCCCTGATCAGGGATTTCTGGAATTTGGCTATTATATTCCTGGGAGTTTTCATTTGGGATCCCTTTCAGGAGGGGATTAGTGCATTCTTTCAGTTTCTATTTTATCTTCTGGTTATATCTTCATTTAAGGGCAGTGTTCTATGATCATTTCTTGAAAGATGTTTTTCAGGCTCTTTTTAAAAATGATGACTTTAAGGTAGTCCAAGAATTTTTAAATTAGCTCTCCTAGATCTAATTTTCAGGTCAATTGTTTTTCAGTGAAGTATTTTACACTTTCTTCTTTTTACATTTTTAAAATTTTGATTGTTTCTTAATGTCTCATAGAGTCATTAATTTCCACTTACCCAGTTGTAACTTTTAATGAAGTAATTTCTTCAGTAAGATTTTGTATTTCCTTTTCCATTTAGCCAATTCTACTCTTTAAGGAGTTCTTCTCTACAGTGAATTTATATATATATATATATATATGTTTTCATTCTACCAATTCTGCTTTTCAAGGCACTCCTTTCTTCATTGGATTTTTGAGCCTTTTTTGTTTTACCATTTGGCCTATTCTGTTTTTTTAAATTTTATTTTCTTCAATGTTTTCATGCCTCCTTTACCAAACTGTTGATTATTTTTTCAAGATTTTCTTGCAATACTTTGATTTCTCTCCCCAATTTTTCCACTACTTCTCGTACTTGATTTTCAAAATCCTTTTTAATTCTTCCATGGCCTGAAATCAATTCACATTTTTTTTTCTTTTGGATGTAGAAATGTTGACTGTGTTGTCTTTGTGCAGCTATTTTCATAAGTAATTCTGCATATCTCAACACTTTTGGCTCTTACAATGTGATATGATTGAATGAGAGGGGTGTTAACTACTGTTTTATACTATGCACTGGATTCTGAGGCACCACAATCACTCTTTTCAACCATGGAACTGCGAAAAGGATTTCTACTCCCCTGTGGCCACAAGCTCTACTCTACTAATGCTCCTCACGCTGGGACTGACTGGGACCCAGATCCAGATATGGGCAGTGCAACAAAGTCCTGCCCCTGGTATGAGCAAAGGGACTCCCATAAATCTCCTTCTTATTGATTATCCAATCTCTTTACCATCTGTGCTCTGAAAGGTCTGGAAATTGCTAGTTCCTATTGATTCAGTTTCCCTTAGCACTGCTTCAGTTTTGATAGCTCCAAGTATGCATTGACATGGCCTTTACTGGTCTGTGCTCTTCTGTCACTAGTAAAACAGACCTTTCCTGATGACCATCTAGGTTATCTTGGACTGAAAATATTGTTTCACTGCCTTTCTTATTAAGCTATTTATTTTTTGTCACAATTTTATTGTATCAGTCTCATGTCTTTTCTCAATTTTTTTCCTCAACCATTAATCTCTTTCTTTAACTCTTCCAGGAATTCTTGGGCTTGTCTCTAATCAGCATTTTACTTGAGGCTTTGGTTGTAGCTGTTTTCATTTTATTTTCTTCTTAGTATAAATCTTTCTCTTACCCCCCATTGCAGTGGTTATTTTTATAGGTAAGTTTTTTGTTGCTGTGGTTGTTGTTTTTTCATTTTTCCAACCTATTTCTTGACTTTGAACTTTATGTTATAAGTGGCCTCTGCCCACCTTGGGGTGAGGATGCACTCTCCCAAGCTCTGCCTTTTTTCATGCTGCTATTTTCAGAGCTAGTTCTAGGAGCCGCAAGTTATTTTGTGTTTCCAAGTTGTTGTGATCCAAGAAGAAGTGTGGTTGCTGCTTTTCTGGTCTATGCTCTGGTCTTTATCCAGGAAGGAAGGGTTTCCCCCTCCCCTGAAGCCACAAGGTTGAGGACTCCTCTTGGCCCTAGAACTGTGTTCTGTTTTCTTGTGACTGAATAAAATCAAATTTTCTTCCCTTGAAACTGTGACTCAGAATGTCTTATGGATAAAAGATTTGCCTATCAGTTCCACTAAAACTAGTGACAGCAACGTTCTCCCTGTTCTCTCTTTCTGTCCAGTTTTCTGATCCCATTATTCTCTCTGTGATGAGAGCCTTGGAAACCACTGCTGTTACTGAAGTTGCTGTCACTGCCTCAGTATGTGTTCCCAAAACACTTTACACATGTTAATTCATTTGATCCTCATGACAACCCAAAAGGGGGACATGCTACTATTATCCCTTTTTTACTGATGAGAATATTGTGGCACATAGAGGTAAAATGGCTTGTTCAGAAATTTGTAGTTAATATTTATCTGAGAGTGGATTCAAATTCAAGTCCTTTTTATTTAAGATCTAGCCTCTTTGTATTTCACTATATAACTACTTCTAAAATTAAAATAATAATAATAATAAAATAAAGGAGGAGAGGGGCTAGAAATTCCAGTCTCATTTCCATTATATATGTCTTGTTGCCCTGGACACCAAGCAAACTAAAGCAAGTTATTTCTTCTAGTGGCTCCTCTAGAATACGCATGATAGCAATTAAATCACTCTCACATTTCTGGATCCCATTTCCTTTATATTGGAAAATGGTGATTCTGTATGGAAATTAAAACATGTGAGCTACATAAATCTAGATTTTATAACAATGTGAGTGACAGGGTGGAGCCAAGTTTAGAGTTATGTTCTGATCCAGTCATTGCTAAAAATGATTCTGACATTTTTTTCTGCAAAACTGATTACTTTAATTCATTTCTTGCTTTTAAAAATGTTTCTTTCAATCCTTCAAGATCTACCTCATAAGACACTGATATTTCTTTCCCCCCCCTCTTCTTTTCTAAGTTTCCAAAGTCAACAAACTTATCTTATATACCTATTATATGTAAGTAAGACATATGTTTCAGCAAGCACCCTAGCATACCTAGAGCAGCTGCTAGTACAGGTTCTTAGATCTGATTTTCTAAAGGAAAGCAACTCAAAATGGGTTAACAGTCTCACTTTATTCAATAAAATACATATATCATTTACCTAGTTCAGGGGAAAAAGTCAGCATTCAGGGAATATAAACACAAGTTACAAGCAGACCAAGAAAACAGAACAGCAGATGGGCTTACAACCATTTGACCATCACATCCATTACCTATTCCAGTTACCAGAGAGGAAAGCATTAACACCTGTTTTTCAAAACCAGGGGGCTCAACAGCTTCCCAGAGTCTCGTCTGTCCAAATCACACAACTCTTCTCAAAGTGAGCCCCAAAGAAAAACCTCACATCAACGTGTATATATAGTCTTCTCCTGGGTCAGAGAATGTCACAGTCCTCTTGACCCACTGTCCAACTAGAAAGTAACAAGGCTCAGAAATTCCCAAAATAAAAGCCTCCCGCCACATGCTCCACATGACCATATTCAGCCTATTAGGGGACAAAGTATACTTTCAAAACAGGGAAGATTCTCAGAGCCACCCAAGCCACTTAAGGAAAGGGTCTAGGGGCAGGGAAGATCTTCAGATTCACATTACAACACAGTGCTAAATGTGAGGAATGCAAATAAAAAGAAACCATCTGTCCCCAAGGATCTCATAGTCTAACATGGGAAGACAATATTTAGAAGAAATCTGAAACATGATACCAGAACATGGGATATGATAGAAAAAGTCAAAACATTCAGACATGCAAGAATGGATCTTAAAGGAATCTGGTAAGGATTGAACAAAGATATGGCTTGTCTGTGCACTTTCTTAAAATGAAGGTTCTTTGGAAGAGACACCCGATCAGAGGAAGGGGCATTTTATGTCTAGTGTTTTCAGTACCAGATGGAGTGAAATTCCAGGGAAAAGGGTCTTCTCAGTCAGATCCAGAGCAGACCTAAGAAGTTAGGGTAAAGTTAATCAGTATTGTTTTCAAAGTTATACTTGCAATACATGTTAAAGTCTTCTACAATCTCATTATACTTTACACTCATGGAAGAAACTATGATTACACTTAATCACATAGGCATCACATAGGTAGAAAAATTGGGGTCTAAATATATATATATATATATAGACCTCAATTTTTCTACCAACAAAAAGGGGAAAATAATCATTTTGTTCCTACCTCTCCCAAATAAGCTTTTAATGGAATAGAACTAATGTCTTTTTCCTTTGTTTTCAAAAGATCATCCTTCTCCAAATCATTCTGACATCATACAATAAAGATTTGACTCAGTAAATTAATGGGATAGAAGAGAACAATAACATGGTACATGAAAATAGTCTTGAGGCCTATTGTATGATAATTGATGAATTCTGTTACTATTTTATTTCTGTGCAATTTAATTACTTTGATAAATCTTTTTTTTGTTTAAAATACTTTTATTAGGGTATAATTGACTAAAAGAATTGCTTTAATTAACTCTAACTTCTGGGGAATTACTTGCTCTTTATATAAATTCTTATCCTTTTTTAGCTCTTATGAGGTGGGGAAAGTAGAGAAAGAAGTGATTTTTGTCCCACAATCAGCAAGTTGATGAATTTCTAGATAAAATATATTTTAAAAAACTTATCTACACACCTACCCCCCCCCAAAATAGAAATATGTTGTCTCTGTTCATTAGTTAGAACTGATATTCTGGGCCAAGTAAAAGTATATACTTCATTAGTGAGTTCCTAGTCAGATAATTTCCTAGTAATAGCTAAATAATTTTCTAATCATAAAAGTTTTGCATGTATGTGAAAAAGAGAAGAGAGATATGCAGAGACAAAGACAGAAATAAATAAGAAGAGAAAGATAATATATAAACTTATACACTTTCCCAGAGACAGTACAGT
Organism: Pseudocheirus occidentalis; assembly: GCA_028646575.1. Lineage (NCBI taxonomy): Eukaryota > Metazoa > Chordata > Mammalia > Diprotodontia > Pseudocheiridae > Pseudocheirus > Pseudocheirus occidentalis. The sequence continues at coordinate 99,805,078 of CM053601.1, read as the reverse complement.
ATGATAAAAAGAACAAGTATGGATATAAAGCAACTACTGATTTATGTTGACATATGATAAAGTTCAAGATAAAGAGACAATGTTTATAGGTATTGAATGCAACTTGTCCAGTTGGAACAAAGTGAAATATTGTTCAGTAAAAAATAAAATGGAGATTAGGCAGAATCTGACAATGCAGTTTGCTTGCACCATTATTTCCTGCCTCCCTCACACAAAACCACCAGTGCTTTGACCAAATCAGTCAATTTGCTTTCCAATTAGTTTTCTAATTTTCTGGATTGAAGTGTGAACTCAGAGAAATTTGGCACCAAGGTCCTTCAGATCACTATTATAAATATTATGAATCCTGAATATTAAAATGAGGAAAGGAAGAAAACCTTTGAAAAAACTGCTATCCTTACTAACATATGCAGTAAAATAACAATAACACCCATCATTTATAGTAATAATAATAATAATAATGTTATTTATATCATGCTTTAATATTGTCTAAGTACTGCTTCCATGTTATCTTATTTGATCCTCATAAAGCTCGTCAAAATTGGGTGCTATTATTATGCTCATTTTGCAAAGGAAGATGCTGAGACTCAGTTGAATTGGACCATGCCAGGGTCACAAAGCAAATAAATGTCTGAAGTGGTATATAAATTACAGGTTATTTTTACTCTAAATCTAGCCATTTGTACCTATGCCACCTAGCTGCCTCTAAAATGTTTTATTGTTTGCAGTGTCCTTTACAGATTTCTAAAGCTATAGTCAGTGGTCCTGGTTTCAAATTTCAAATCCCATTTCTTCCATTTATTACCTATATGACTTTGGGTATTTAATTTTTTTTTGTCCTCAGTTTCTTGACCTCTAAAATTAGAGGTTTGCTTTAATGGCTTTGAAATTCCATTAACACTAAAGATTAGCATCTGGAATTTTATTCTGATGCCCACAATGGCACTGTACAGTAGAAAGCAAGAAAAGTGTAAGGTCATTAGGTACTGGCACAATGGCCTTTGTGTTACCCTAGTGGACACATGCTGCTTAAACAATATTGGTGAAGTCTGTTTTTTCTTTATATGCTTTCTTGTCAGATCAACATGTTACAATTTAAGGGTGAAATAGTGAAATCTACCACATCATTAAGATGGACTCCTGCATTCTAGTCACTAATAAGGACTATGGCTTGTTCTGAGCAGGAACTCAATCATTGTAAAGCTCATTAAATGCCATGTTAGTAGCTGGCCACCTGGGGAAATGAAGTCAATTTTTTGTCTCTGGCACAACTTTTTCTTCTATGGACAATTCCTCCCTTATGATATGTCCAATGGGGCTAGAGATCTATTCTAAAATCTTAATAAGGACCCAATAGGAAGAGTTGAGTTGGGATTGAAAGAAACATGATTGTAAACTTGACAAATGGCACAATGCTTCAAAAACGTGGCAAATTCAATTACTTTTATATCCACAATACCTTATACATGGACAAATAAGGAAATTATGTTTTATTTTATATATTGATTGTTCTTATTCAAAGTTAGAAATAAAAAAGAAATATAAATTCACATTTCATCATTCACCCACTAGCCTTCTGTCTTACTATAAACTCATCTGTACCCTCAGTGCCCCATGGGACAAATATGAAGTATTACATGTCCTTGTTTAAATACAGATGCTGCATTTCTTTGGTCAGCATTTCACTAGGACAGTTATGGTTTTAACTCTTATTGTACTGATTTGTTTTTTGTAAAGTTGGTCAGGTGCAAAACCCTTTTTACATGAGTGTATGACACATTAGATTTAAACGACTGTGGTAGAAGGTAAGCTGCTTTGATTTAACTGAAGATTGTTCATGTATTGATAGCTAATTTTAATAGATACTTGAGTTTGAATAATCAGTCCTGCTAAGGAAACTTCACATAGGGACTTATTTTTCTAAATGTTTCATTAATGTCCCAACTTCACGGGAAAAAATAATTTATTATTTAGTATGGCCTTCCATCAACATTCACTTTTTTTTTCTATTTAAGTTGTCACCTCCATCCCTGGTGAGGACAAGACCAAGAATTGAATATTGCTCACAGCAAATGTTTTTCATAACCCTTCATCATCTGATATTGTTTTAGCCAAAAGAAGTAATATCTTAAATTTTCAAGAACATGTCCCTGTGGGCTACAAGGATAGCTTCATTATCTTAGAAAAAAATTAAATGTGACTATTGTGAGTAACTACAACGATCCCCTCTTTAAAATGAATTCAATTTTATGAAGAAAAAAAAACTCTCCATTTTAAGAGGCCAACTAGATGTCTGTTATTTTCCCTTTTGACATTATCAAAAAAGAAAGCATATAGGTGAGTTGGTAAAACAAGTGCTTCTGGAGCAGAGTCCACTGATTCAAAATATATACATTGCAACCTACCAATGAAAAACATTTCTATATCAACTATAGCACTAATCAATATCACAGCAGTTTTTTTTAAAAAGCCACAAAGTATATATATATATATATATATATATAGCATACAAGACACCGGAGGACACATGGGTTAGTAAGAAATGATGAAATGGTAGAATCAACATAATTGAACAGAAAGTACAATATAGGAAAATGCAAATATAACTGGCCAAACTTAACAGTTTGTAATATTTTATCTGTGAATGTAACACTTCCAAGAAAAAAAATCTTCATAATAATGTCTTAACTGGCTAGTTAGTAAAGGACTTAAATCACTTGGCCTGTTTATTTGCCATGAAAATTTGATGTGTCTATGATCACATTGATTAAGTGCTCTGTCCACTAATGCAGATATCGATGGATGTCTGCCTGATTCTTTCTGATTTTGTCTATGCCTTCCCACAAAGCCTTCTTCACTGGTGGTTCCTCTCACATGGCAAGGTTCCCCTTTAGCTCTCTTGATGTTAGATAAATACATGTGGTGTACACAGTTTGTTCCTTGATCTTGCTACTTGACCAGTCAAACTTTATCTCTGGTCACATTGTTCTTTTGTGACATCATTTTTCTGCAGCATCTTTAGGATTCTTCATTGATAAATTGCAGCCTACTCTTATAAAATATGCATATTCCCATTGCCATTGATATGATCATTAACTATAGATTTTCAGAGATTAGTAATCCATGTTTAACAGCCATACATCAGAATTAGATGAATGCCATTGGTTAAAAGATGGATGTTTTATTTTAATAAAGAGATTTATGCAGTTAAACATATTGATTGTGTAATTTACTAAAGACAGTTCAAGGTGCTCTAGTCTAGTTCAATTCTAGGCCTAACTCATCGTCCATTTGAAATAATTAAGATATATGTATTGATGCACTAATTATGTGATTCTCTATCAAGTGCATATCATTTGCCATTAGATAAGGAAATATGTGTTAATGAAGGCTTTGTCTACATACTAAAATATTTTAGATAATTAATCTCATAGTTTCAAAAGTCTTAATAAGGTTATGATCAAAGAGATTGATTTTATGTTAGTTAGTCATTAACATGGCAGGGAAAATCATTCAATACAAACTAATGAAATGTCAACATTTGGATACTTTTAAAATATATTGTAACCTCTGAAACTTCCACTGAATTTGTTATTTACCTGAGAATTTCTGAATGTGTGTGTACACACACACACATACACCTTCTTCAAAGATCTGACCAATTTTCTCTTCATTATGCTAAGTATCAACCATGTTTAACTACCCTTTGATAATCAAATCAAATGAGGCATAACGGAGGGATTTCTACACTCACCAAATAAATGTGTTCATGCCAAGGAAGGTATGCACCACAGAGTTAAATTTGAAGAGATTTTTTCTATGGATGATGGCATGCAATAGATACTCCTATTTGCAGTTGATATTTTGAAAGACAGCATCAAGGTCTACTTCAGATGCTCCTAAATGATTGCACACTAGGAAAATCAAGTAAATGAATGATAAATGGCCATAATATGATATTAATTGGGTGAATAATTCATAAACTTGTTGACTTATCCTTTATTCCTGTGCCTTAGTTTCTGCATTTGTAAAATGATGAAGTTTGACTTAATGGCAGCTAGGTGATGCAGTGGATAGAATTCTATGCATGTAAGCAGAAAGAGACCTGAGTTCAAATCTGGTCTCAGATGTTTTAGTTGTGTGACCCTGAAAGTAACTTGACCTCTGTTTACCTCAGTTTTTAAACTTTAATTTAGGGACAATAATAGCACATACCTCACAGGGTTATTGTGAGGATCAGAGTAGGTATTTCTAAAGCACCTAGGCCATTGTCTGGTACATAATAGATTTTGTATAAATGTTTATTTTATTCCCTAACTCAGATCTCTTTCAGCAGTAAAACTATGATTCCTTAGTAAATCTGTCCTGAATATAATCAGTGTAACTCATATATAACCCACAATCTAATAGAAAGAGAATAAACTTCAGTGCCTTGGGGAAATTCCACTAGTCCAGTCTTTGTTCAGATTTCAGATACATTACAAGGTGGTATGTACTTAAGTAGCAAATGGGCAAGACAAATTTGACTATAATGAGTTTAGAGGAGAGACAAGTTGAGGGGATTAGGCTTCATAGAGTTGTAGGGACTGCAGATGTTCCTTAATAAATAATGAGTAGGATCTGGATAAATGGAGAGACCTTAGGAGACTATTCAGTACTATCCAAGTATGGAAATGGGTATGTATATGTTATGTTTGTAAGACTCTGCCTAGTTTTCTTGGAGTTAAAGACTTGTGAAATAGAATGAAGCAAGGCGTGGCTCAAAATATAGATTGGACCAACTTAAATGCTAGATGAAGGAATTAAAACTTTTTCTTGAATGTAATTCAGATCCATTAAAAGTTTTAAATTGAAATATGTGCATGACCAAAATATAGCTGCCATTGATGTCATGGTTAACTTGGCAGCAAAGCACAAGGCAGATTGGAGGACAGTGAGGAGAAATATACAAGAACTACATAGATGTTTTGTTAAAATGATTGAGTACTCACATATTTGGGCAGTACTAGGCAGAGATAACTTATAATAATGTATTCATTTGTAATAACACCAAGATATTATTCAGAGGTTTTTTTGTAATATTCTTTCCCAAGAGGGTTCATCAGTGCATAAATTAAACACATAAAACTAATTTCCTCTTTAAAAAATAGAACACTTTGGAAATTAGAAATGTAGTACCAAAAGGTGGGGGGAGGGAGT
>CM053601.1:99781834-99799379 GCA_028646575.1 Pseudocheirus occidentalis | reverse complement strand
CTGTATTTAGACCACAAGAAACCTTGCAGATTTGTAGGTTTCCATGGAGCAATGGCATCTAATGAATTTGTTTAGAGATTTATTTACCAAATAATAAAATCTAACATTAAACAGTGCATACTCTGTGCCAGGCATTGTTCTAATACCTTTACAATTATTATTTTATTTGATCTTGACAACAACCCTGGGAGGTACATGCTCTTATTATTTTACCTATTTTGCTAATGAGAAAATTGAGGCAAAAATAAGTTTAGTGACTTGCTTAGTGTAACACTACCAGTAAGTATTTGAAACCAGATTTGAATTCATATCTTCTTGACTTCAGATTCATTTCTGTATTGTCTACATCACTGAACTGCTCTGAAATCAGATACACTACTAAGAGATTGACCACTGGGGTGATAACTTTTGCTAAAAATTCGATTATGAGGATTTATAGTATCATTAATAACAATTGCCCAGGCTAGAGAGGTATGAATGGACTGCAGGTGGCATCATTAGAGGGAATGACCTCTTCAAAGGCATCACAGACTCAATGAAATACAGAAGTAAAAATATTTTTAAAAATATGAACACTGAAACATAATTCCACTAATAAAAATAACTTCACTTTTTGATGGTCAAAATAACTACAACAATTTTCTTATAATGTAAGCAAGTATCAGTTCAAAAAATGTGGACCCCCCTGCCCCCCGCCGATGATGAAAGCTTAATGAACATGAGTAAGGGCAGAGCAAATCAAATTGAATTACATGACAGAGATACAATCCAATTTAACAGGACGTGAACTAGAAAGAAAGAAAGTAAGAAAGAAAGAAAGAAAGAAAGAAAGAAAGAAAGAAAGAAAGAAAGAAAGAAAGAAAGAAAGAAAGAAAGAAAGAAAGAAAGGAAGGAAGGAAGAAGGAAAGAAAGAAGGAAGAAAAAAGAAAGAAAGAAAGAAGAAAGAAAGATGAAAGAAGGAAAAATAAAAGAAAGAAGGAAGCAAAGACATTTAATCTTAGCTATCTTTAAGCCAACAAGGTGAGACCAAAAATGATGAGGGGACAAAAAATAGTATTAGGGGGTCTGTTGTGACTCTATGACTAAAAATAAAAATATCCAAATAATTGGATATTATGTTTGAATTTCTATCGTTAAAGGAGCAATTAACAGCAAAAATAATAATTGTCCAATAAGAATAAAGCAAAAAAGAACAAAAAATAACAACTTTTTGATCGATATGTTTGCTTAAGCTAAATTGTCACAACTGGAAATATAATTGTAATTCTATACTGATGTTAAATGGCAACTGTTTGCTGCTGCTCTACAAGAGAGTTACATGGAATGCTAATGCTCACTAATCTACTTGAAAGCATTTGTAACTTCCAAGTGAGGATCTCTCTCTCTATATATATATTATGACCTGTTAATCTGATTCACAAATTGCTTTCCTCAGAAGAGGTCATGGAGGCCAAGCAAGAAAATGGTAAACAAAAATTGTGAAGACAATTTTCCCTGTAAACAAATAAAGTGCCTTTGTGTACACGTACATAAATATGGTATGATAATAAGAATGACAATGTGGTATTTTATATATTTTATATGGACAATTGGTTTTTGAGTGAAGAAGACTTAGGTTCAAGTCCCATCTCTGACATAGACTGACTGCATAAGACTGCAAGACATGCTTTAGGCAACTCTCTAAGTCTCTAAGCTGAAGACAGGGTGCTGACATGTGTGAGAGTTTGCTCCTTTCCTTACACCAAAGAAATCAAAGGTCTGAAAATATAAATGAGTGTCCAAATCAGTTCCATATCTAGTTCAATAGATCACTTGAACCTCAAGGCTTCAGAAATTGTTGTTTTATTAAAAACATATCCCAATATCCCTGGAGTTCTCAAGGCAGCTAAAAGGGAAATAGGAAGATAAAAACAAATAAAAGCCATTGGAAGGCTATAAAAAGCAGCTGGTAAAAAAGTTCCATAGGGTCTCAGAGGCCCACCACCAAAGTCATAAGGAGTGGTTTTCTGGTCTGATTGACCAATGAATCAGATCAATCCACTTGGGAATGTATATAATTCAAACTGTCTCAGGTTTACACTATAGTTTATTTACTCATCAGTCATGGTTGGAGTTGTGAGAGTGCAGTGGATTAACTCATGCCTTCTCAGCTCTACCCCTTTCTTTCTTACAAAGATGATAATGAAGATGAAAATGATGGTGGTGGTGGAATGGAGGAGAATAGGTTGCCTATTTGGGACAATGTCATTGCCCCCAGAAAATTCAGAATACTTAGCCATAAATAATCTGTAATAATTAATAAATGTTGATTATACAACATACATGTAGAAATTTTTAGATATGAAACATGACTAAAGATTATAAAAACTTAGCACCTACCCAACATAATGCAAGACATGATCTTGTGGCTAGAATTATATAATACCTCAATCTTATAGAATAAGTTCTGAGACGTTACACATGGCTCTTGGAATGTTTTTCAGAGTAGAAGAAAGAATGTGATGGTGCATCTCTAAGTGGCTTAGAGGCGATTGCTAAATTTTCAGTGTGAGCATTTACACCTCCACACATAAGGAATAGTTATAAATCAGCTCAGTTTATTGTTTTGTTCTAGCCCCAACCCCTTGTCAGATATTTGGAGGATGGATTGGACTGGGGAAAGGCTAGATGCAGGGAGACTAATTAAGATGATTTTTCAGTATCCCAGAAGAGAATTCATGCGAGCCTAAACTAGGGTCATGGTTATGTGGGTGGAATGAAGGAAATAAAATCAAGAAAGGTTTTGGATGTGGAAGTGAGACAAAATTTGACTTGCAAAAAACTGGGTGTTTTCTTGGGGGGAGGGGATAGTGAAAAATCAAGGCTGAATCCATAGATCTGAACTTTGGCAAGACTCAGTGGATACCTCAGCTTAAGGAAACCCTTGATCTGATTCACAACTCATTGATGGACTAGCTGAAAAAATCAAGGCAAATTATTTCAGTTCAGTGTTCTTCAGTTTTGTCATTGGTAAAAATGGAGATAATAGTACCTGATCCACAAGGCTGTGGAGTTTAAATGAGATGCAGAATGAAGTACTTTGCAAGCCTCAAAGCACAATAGCAATGTTGGTTATTCTTCCTGAAAGGAGTGGTGCTATCTGAAGAAATAGGGAAACTGTAAGAGAAAAGAAAATAGACAATTTTGGATGTTGCATTTGAGATGACCATCACAAAACCATGTTAGAAAAGATATGTAAATACATGGGCCAATAACCTTCAGGTATTGTGAATTGGATGAGGAACGTGCCTTTGCCTCCAGAAGGTACAGAGTTTCAGATCTAGGTAATCTTATTTTCTCTTCTTAAATATGAATCTTCTAATCTTGATTGTTATGTTGAGTCAGAGACATACTACATTAGAAAAGCTTCACTACAAAATGTTCTCATCTCTAACAGAATCTTAGAGTGCAAAGGATAGGCTCTTCAGACTTCATTAGAGTACCCAGCACATAGCTCAGTTTTGTTCATGTATTTTCTCAGGAAAAGGAGAAAGTCATATGTCTTCCTACATAATTATACCTGAATTTTCCTCTTCTTCATTTCTAAACAGGTTTCAATTCCATACTCTTCATAACCAAAGGGATGGAGAAAATTCTCCCTTTTGCTACCCCCAGGGAGGGAAGAAAAGCTATTCTAACCCTGAAGAGTTTATAGTTGGCTAGTCTCTGACATGAACATGAGAGGATAGTAGTGATTCATCCTTGACTTTCCCTCCTGCCTCTTTCCAGTCTGTACTTGGTATATTTATTTTTAGTAAAGATAGATCTTGACCTTTACCTTTAGAATATCTGTCACAAGTAGGGAGATTTTGTAGTACAAATGGGACCTCAGAGTCTATGGCTTGTCTTATTACTGCGGATTTCAAATTGTGCATCATGATTTACACCACGATTTCTGTGCTGGCATTTTCATAAAACTGGAGAAGTGAGGCTGAGGTCAAACTCCTATTGCCATGGCATGGTTCAAATGAAGGGATTTTCATTCAATCTGTTATCTTAAAAGCTTTCTAAGTAGCAAAGCCTTAGAAAGGGAAAAGCAACCCTTGGTCAAATGAGGCAACTTGTAAAAATAGGGTACAGTAAATGAGTTCCTTTCAATAACCTTTCCTAAATCTCCTTAAGAGTTAGCAGATTAACTCTCTTATTCCATCCAATCTTTTTATTCTAAAAATGGAGGGTAAATACGCATAAATAGGAATTTCCATTAACACTTCCAAATTTGACCACTTAAGACGATAAACTTTAATTATAATATTTGGGTGAAATTGGATTCCTTTCTCTCACATAGGAGTTACATCAATCCCCAAAATGTAAAGTGGACAACTTCTTTGCCTCCCACCACAATTTACTACTAGTTATCTAACTGATCAAATTCATTTAATTCCATATGCCTTTTTTATGTCTCTTGGGTTAATTCCAAAACTGTAAGTAACATTGAGTAAAGAACATCCATCCTTTGGTTTCAATAAGCATTTATTAAACACCTACTCTTGACCAGGCACTATGTTGCATGCTGGAGATCCAAAAATTAAAGAGTCCCTTCCCTCAAGGAGATTTCCTTCTACTAATAAAACTACTGTCTGTGTATGTATATCGGTATGTATGTGTGTATGTGAATACACACATATATGGAATTAAGGAAAAGAAAAAAAGACATATTTTAAGTAAAGAATACATTGGAAGACAGTTTGGTGTAATGAATAACCAGAATAACCTCACAGTCAGGAAGACTTGGTGTGAAGTCCTGCTTCAAATATTGCTATTCTAGTACTATCTCTTTGGGCAAAATAGTTACTATCTCTGGGCCACCAGGTGACTCTCCATTACTATAAGCTCCAGAGCAGTTAGTACACAGACCAGATCAGAAAATCCTCTTTCAGGGCTTCAAGTAAGGTACCAGGGCTTCTGTACAAAGTATCACAAACAAATATCAACACAGACAGAACAGAGAAAGAGTGCCAGGATATCACAAGTTTTTTTTTTCCTTCTTGACTTTGTCACCACAAGAGTCCTCTTCTCAGTTCCACTTACCCTAGCCTGTGGCTTTCCTTATATATGGTCATTAGCTCCTCTCCAGGAGTTCACAAGTTCTAGAGTTCACAAGTTGTGGGGTTCATATGTTCTGTTTCTTAATAGACTTAATAGACTAAGAAACTTGAATTGAAACAAGATATTAATTCAATAGCTGAAACAAGGTGTGAACCACTTCCATGTTTGCCATTACAGGCAGAGCATGTGGGAGCTACACCAGCACAGACCTGAGAGAAGACTACAGCATAGTTAGATGGAGCCCCAGCCAGCAGATTCACCCAACCCCAAGGACCATTCACAGCCATCCACAGGATTGGTAGGAGCTGGGAAAGAGAAAGTGCAGAGCCTGCAGCTTTGACAGCATCTTCTACTGGGGCTACTAGCCCACAGCCTAGATGTTTTCAAAATCACCTAGCTGATCTTCTGGGAGCCAAGATGGCAGAGTAAAACCTAGTTGCACTTACTTCCCCTTCCTAACCCAGAAAACCCAGAGATAAATGTCCCACCCAGAGTAAAATCCTGAATTAGTCGAAACAGTCTCAGCTTGAGAGACAGTGAGGAAGGTTGTGACTGATGATGTGCAGAGCCTGAAGTGAAGGGCTGAGGTGTCCCAAGAAGCCCAACCTCAGATGACCAGCAGATCCCAAAGCTCAGGGTGGTGGAACCACCAAGTGTTAACAACATAAGTCCGGGTGTGCCTGGCACCACCAAGGGAATCTGAAGACACCAGCACTGCTGACCACCAGGTGCTGAGGCTGCCTGACCTGAAGCCAAGAGGCACAGAGGTGGAAACTTGAAGAGGCCAGACCACTCCTCCCCCACAGGTTATTCTGTGAGCCTTAGAGTAACTCAGGCAAAACACTGAGTGTCCTGGTCTTGGTCTTAGTCTAGACACCCAGAGGCTACAAGCACACAAATTTAATAACCAAACCACTACCTCCCACCCTGAGAAGCTTGGTACATCTATACCCTAGAAGAAGAGATCCATTCAAAAAATTCAGTACAGGCAATCACAATGGGCAAGAAGGAATCTGTGAAATCAAGATCTATATGATCCTATTATAGTGAGCAAAAACAACTAAATTCAGAGGACAATATGGACTCTATACTCACACCTGAGACCAAAAAAGTAAATATGAATTGGTCTCAAATTGAAAAAGCATTCTTGGAGGAGCTGAAGAAAGATTTTAAAAGCCAATTAGAGAGGTAGAAGATAAAGATAAATCTACAGTGACTAAATTGGGAAAAAATTTTCTTCAATGAAGAAAACAAATCCTTAAAAATTAAAATTGGTGAAATGGGATGGTAGGTTCAAAATCTAACTTGAGAAAATACCTCCCTAAAATGAAATCTGAAAATATGGAAAAGGAGCTTCAAAAACTGAGGGAAATAATTTACTAAAAATTAGCATCAGTCAAATTAAAATTAAGGATTTTATGATGCATCGAGTGAATCAAACAAAACATAAATATTGAAAAATTAAAAGAAAGTGTAAAATATCTCACTGGAAAAACAACTGACCTGGAAAACAGATCGAGGAGAGATAACCCAAAAATTATTGGTCTAACAGAAAGCCATGATGAAAAACGCAGCCTAGACAACATCTTCCAAAAGATTCTCAAAGAAAACTATACTGAAGTCCTAGAATCATAGGGTTAGAAAGTTAGGAAAAGAATTCACTGGACTGATACTGAAAGAGATCTCACATTGAAAACTCCAAGAAATATAGTAGCCAAATTACAGAATTACAAAGTCAAGGAGAAAATACTGCAAGTAGCCAAAAAGAAATGATTCAAATGTCATGGAACTACAGTCAGGATTACATAGGACCTAGGAGCTCTTACATTCAAAGATCATAAGGATCAGAATTTGATATTTCATAAGGCAAAAGAGCTAGTAATGCAACCAAGGATCAACTACCTGTCAAAACTGAGCATAATCTTTCAGGCAAGGAGATGATCATTTAATGAAATAAGGGATTTCCAGAATTTATTGATGAAAACCCAGAGTTCAGTGGAAAATTTGATCTCCAATTACAAGTCTCAAGACAGACATAAAAAGGTAAACAAGGAAAACATACACACATACATACAAGCACACATGCACACACATGCATATAACTTCGGATTGAGCAAACTGTTTACATCCCTATATGAGAAACAGATACCTGTCAATATTGAAAATTATATAATTATCACAACATTTAAAAGGAATATACATAGGTAGAGGGTGTGGGCAGGAATGAACTAATCTGATGATTTAAATAAAACTAGATGGCACAGTCAATAGAGAACAGACCCTGGAGTCAGGAGGACTTGAGTTCAAATCTGACCTCAGACACTTAACACATGCATACACACAAAAACAAACAAACAAACAAAAATTAGTCATGTGACCTTGAGCAAGTCACTTAACCCACATTGCCCTCCAAAAAAAGGAAAAAAATGAAAAAAAAACTGTTAAGAGGTACAAAGGGATTGTAATGGAAGAAAAGTTAAGGATAAGGCATAAAAAGGTAAATCGTGCCACACAAAAAGACATAAAATATAGTAGAGGGGAATGAGGGAGGGAGAATAACATCATATGAACTTTATTCTCACTGGTTCTGGTTCAAAGAGGGAGCAACATAATCAGTTAAGTCTGGGATTCTAGCGTGAAAAGACATAAAATCTCATTACAATAGAGGGAAAAGAGGGAGGGAGAGAAGCACTGTATGAAATTTACTCTCATAGTTTTTGGTTCAAGGAGGGAATATCATGCTCTATTAATTATAAAAAAAATCCATTGTGCCCTTCAGGCAGTAGGAGGGTTAAGGAGGAGGTAAAAAGGGGGGATTGGTTAGAAGGGAGGGAAATATTAGTAAGGGGTAAGTGTAGGTAAAGAGGGGGGCCATGGGGAGGGAATACTGAAGAAGGCAGTGGTCAAATGGAAAACTCTTAAGCTGGTGCAGTGTAATGCCAAGCAAAGGCAACTTCCAAGGTTGAGATTACCAGCATAGTAAACCCTGTTTATTCAGCAAACATTCACAGAACAGAGAAAGCCAAAATACAGTATAACATTCATTTAGCTGGTAAGTTCTTAATTCAGTCCAGGTACAACTCCACCCCTAGACAGAACATTCATTTAGTCAGTCAAAGTCTCTCCTCAAATGGAGCTCAAAAGGGAGCCGAAGAGGACAAAATGCCATCCACCCTTAAGCCATAACAAGGTCAAAGCAATCTCAGTTCCTGGGGAGACAAGGCTCAACAAATCCATAGCCAGTGTCTTCATCAAGTCACACTCTGCCTGTATAACAGTACCAGAACACCTGAAAGTATCAGCAAGGCCCCCTTCCTGGATTTCTGTGAACATACAACAAGAAAATCCTTCTTCAGGGCTTCTGAAACAACAGCCAGGTTCCAGGACCTCTACAACAGCAGCACTGTCCACCATCAGGTGAATCTGGAAAAACAACATCAAAACAGACAAACAAAATATCGATATAACAGCCATGCCTCTTCAGTTCTTGGCAGCTCCATGTGGCAGTCCTCAAAAGTCCTGGGCGGCTCCAATGGCCTCTCAGCAACTCAGGCTCCACAATAGTGGATACTGCTCTTCCCAAAAGTCCTTCTTCTTGCCTTCTCTGGGCTTGAACCTTTTCTTTCAATTCATGGCTCCTCCCAGTTCAGCCCTCTCTCTTCATGTCAACAAGTCCATCCCACAAGTGGGATTCACAAGCTCTGGGTCTTAGCACTCAACCCAAAAGCCAAGTCAATTCAGGGGCATCTCCAAATTCCATTACCATTACATGCAGGGAGAAGGAAGAAACAAAAACACAAACAGGGGAGGGAATAGGATGGAGGGAAAGACACAGACAGTAATGATAATTGTGAATGTGAATGGGATGGACTCTCCCATAAAACATAGGTAGACAGCATAATAGATGAGAATCACAATTCTACAATATGCTGTCTACAAGAAACACATTTGAAACAAGGAGATATGCACAGGATAAAGGTAAAAGGCTGGAGCAGAATATATCATGTTTCAGTGAAAATAAAAAAAAATCAGGGGTAGCAATCCTTATCTCAGATAAAGCAAAGGCAAAATTAGATGCAATTAAAAGAGATAAGGAAGGAAACTATATCCTGCTAAAAGGCACCATCAAAAATGAAGCAATATCGTTATTTAACTTATATGCACTAAATGGTATAGCATCCAAATTCCTAGAGAAGTCAAGGAATTAGATGAAGAAATAGATAGTAAAACTATAGTAGGGGAGGATCTCAATCTCCCCCTCTCTGAACTTGATAAATCTAACTTCAAAATAAACAGGAATGAAGTTAAGGAAGTGAACAGAATTTTAGAGAGGATAGATATGATAGATTGCTGGGAAATATTGAATGGGTATACAAAGGAATATATCTTATCAGCAGTACATGGCACATACACAAAAACTGACCCATGTACAAGGGCATAAAAACTCACAGTTCAGTGCAGAATGGCAGACGCTTTGATTACATTATATTGAAAAAATTCCGTACAAACAAAGCCAATGTAACCAAGATTAGGAGGGAAGTGGGAAAATATGAAAGTATTTTTACAACCCGTGTCTCTGATAAAGGTCTCATTTCAAAAATATACAGAAAATTGAGACAAATCTATAAGTATACAAGTCATTCCCCAAGTGATAAATGGTCAAAGCATATGAACAGGCAATTTTCAGATTTATAAATTAAAGATATCTATAAACCTATGAAAAAAAGTCTAAAGCATTATTCATTACAGAAATGCAAATCAAAACAAATCTGAGGCACCACATTTCACCAATCAGATTGGGTAAGATGAAAAAACAGGAAAATGACAAATGCTGGAGAGGATGTGGAACAATTGGAACACTAAAGTATTGTTAGTGGAGCTGCGAACTGATTTAACCATTTTCGAGAGCAATCTGGAACTATGCCCAAAGGGCTATAAATAATTGCACACCCTTTGACCCAGCAGTACCACTTCTAGGGTTTAATCCCAAAGAGATCATAGAAGTGGAAGGAAGACTCATATGCACAAAAATATTTATTTCAGCTCTTTTTGTGGTGGGAAAGAATTAGAGATTAAAGGGATGCCCATCAACTGGGAATGGCTAAACAAGTTTTGGTATGGGAATATAATGGAATACTATTGTGCTATAAGAAGTGTGGAGCAGATGGACTTCATATTTTCCTGGAGAGTCTTATACAAACTGATGCTGAATGAGGAACCAGGAGAAATCTGTACACAATTACAAACACAACATCCATGTGATGACCAACTTTGATAGACTAGAGTCTTTTCAGCAATGCAACAACTCCAAAAGACCCATGAAAGAATTAGATGTCTATGTTCAGAGAAAGAACTAGAAAGAACAGAGTTTGAATGCAGACTGAAGCAAATTACCTGCTCTCTTTCTTTTTCTTGTTTGGTTTTGTTTCCTCTTTCCTATTGTGCATTCCATTGGCTACAATACTTCTTTACAACCTGACTAATGTCTAATGTGAAAGTATTTGCAGATCCTATACTTGATTGAGTGCCACCATAGGGAGTGAGAGAGAGGAGAGGGAGGACAAGAAAACTTGAAACTCAAGGGATTGTGGAACTGAATCTTGTAAAGTAAAAGTAAATAAAGAAATTAATAGAGACAAAAAAATTAAAAATTCATATCTGAAGACTGTAGGATTGCCACGCATTGGAACCACCAATTCCAGGCTTGAGGACCTGAGGACCTTTTCCAAGAAAAGGTCTGGCTTTTTTTTACTTTACCAGCTTCCCCCTGGTTATGCCTATCAATCAATAAACAGCAGATTGACTATCTACTGCTCCAAAAATTTCTGGTCACCTGAATTTTGCCTCAACCACAAAGGGAGTTGATTGGAGACAGACATAAATATAAATTAAAGCAGAGAATCAAAGTCTACCTAAATATTGAATTTTCCTAGCAGAAGGTTTGGTATGAATGTGAATGCACTTCTAACTTTTAATCTCAAACAAACCTGCTATTACAACAGAGTATTATATTACTGCTAGACTTGAAAACAAGCTAATTATTGTAATAGTATTATAGATCTGATCATATCACTCCCCTTGAAAATTGTGAGGGTCTTATCTGGATAAGTTATTTCATCAACTCTCAAAGCCTACTAGTCTACTACAGTTATAGCACAGCCTTTGTTTGACTTATCTCCACCCCGTCCCCCCTTTTCAGTGACACATCACTTTAAGGGCCCTGGAAAAACTCCATACTGAAACGAACTTAATGATTGATGAGTCTTTGCTGTAACCTCCACATTATGAGAACACCCAGCCTCACTGTTCACTCTCCACTCCCAATTCATCCTCTAGCCTGCATCCCTGAGCACAATGACAAACTATCTGAATTCATTTCCAGCCCATCAGATCTTCCCATCTTAGTAATTCTGAAGCCCCAGATGTCATTGTACAAATGTCACTCTCTGTCCTTCCTCCCCCTCCCCCACTCTCTGTTCTTATTTCTATCTCCAACCCATTCTTAATGCAAAATGCCCCCATTCAATATTTAACAACTCTTTCCACTTTGCTCTCTAGAAATCCTGCTCCATAGACAACAAACTTGCTTTCATCTTGTTATTTCTCACTCCTTCCATCTTCTTATACTCTCTGAGATGTGGCTCCCTCCTAATGACACAACCTCATTGGCCACTCTTTCTAGCACTAGTTACTCCTTCACTTAAACCCTAATTCACTAGAGGAATTTTAATAATCCTGACTCTCCATTGGTTCTCTCTATACCATCATCATTTAGTAGCATCTCCTTCCTTGAGGTTCATTAATGCATTTTTATCACCCAAACAAGATTCTGGTAGCTGTATGCACAAGGAAACTCTCTGTCCTTCCACAATAAGTTGAGTGCCGGGCTTATAGTTTTGTTTTGTTTTGTTTTTTCTCCTTCCCAACTCCCATCTTCATACTACAGGACTTCAATATACATTGTGATTCTCCCATAAATATCCTAACTTTCCTTACATACTTTCCAGGATATGGTCCACTATTCCTCTTCAACTACACATAGAGATGGTAATATCTTGTTTCTTATCACCACCCACAAATATTCTACTTCCACATTCATAAATTATGAAATTCTTTTAGGTAATCATAATTTTTATCATTCCATTTTTCCTTTAGGTTTATGATTCTCTCCCATTCTTCATTCTCACCATGACCTCCAATTCCTCCACCATTCAGTGATTCCCAACGCTATGACCCTGCCTGTAGCTTCCCTACCTTCCATTCCACATCTTAAAACCTTAGAGAAACAGTTAACCTCTAAACTATCTGATCTATAGTCTCTTTTCCTCTTATCCCATCAACAATCTTGCCCTGCAAATCCCCAGTTTTCAAAAATATCTTGCTTTTATTCCTATTCATGTGCTGATGAACAAAGGTAAAGAATATCATGAAACTGTGCTCACTGGGTTCACTAAATTTATGTTACATAATCCCAACTAGGAATTCACTGCAACAAGGCAATCCTTTTATATATCCCCAAAGATTTATTATCTCCTTCACCATATAGGCTTTTCCATACTTTTTATTCCCTCTTTTCAAACCTTCTATGATAACCCTCCCCTCACCATCGCAGGTGAGAATCATGCCTCATAGTAATATTGAATAAAAATTTTAAATATTGAGGCTTGTTCAACAGGAGCTTCTTTTTCTCCTTCCTCCTCATATAATTCAGATACCTTTCCCCACTATTTCCCATCTGTCTCACATGAAGAGATGGCCGTTCTTGCAAAGGCAAATCCCTCTTTGTGCCAATTCCATTTCATCTTCACCATCCCCATTCTCTCATTAATCTTCAATCAGTTCTCTTTTACTGGCTACTTCCCTGAAGTCTACAAACATGATCATGCATTCCCCATCCTCAATGATCTATCTCCTTAAACCTTCAATCTCTGACCTCTATTTGTTATCCCTGGCATAGTTAATCTTCTTGAGAAGACAGTGATGCTTCCATTTCCTTTCCTCCCACTGAATTCTTAACTGTCTACTGTCTGGTTTCTGACCTCATCATTTAACTGCAACGGCTCTCCACTAATTAATCAATAATCTTGCCAGATCTAATGACCTTTTAAATCAATAAATTAACATTTATTAAGCATAAGCCAGATACTTCAAACTTTTGAAAATCTTAAAATACCATGTAAATATAATCTAATATTAATACTATTTCTACCACTGTTAACTGCTGTTATCTTAAAACCTAGTTTTAAGCACCAGTGTGGTGGAAACTCCTTCCACTCATTCAGATAAAATTCTTATTTGTAAATTATGGTCATAGTGAGCTGCTTAGAGAAACAGAAAGGTTAATCAACTTATCCAAGGTCATGAGGACAATTTGAGATATATCCAAGATTTTAACCTACGAATTCTTTACTCCAAAGCTATCTATTTTATAGGGAAGAATGATGACGGAATAATATTGAGGGAAATGTTTACAACTTATTAAAATCCTAAAGGTTAATCATAGCTCTGTTCTTTCTTCCACATCTTACTAGAAGTTTTGATCAAAACACCTTGACCTGGCCGCAATATCTAAACTTGGGTACAGATTTCTATCTGTATTCATTGAATCTGAGAAAGCTATTTGCTATTTCAACCCTTCTGGAATTTGCTAAGATTAGGAAGCAAACTATATTCTCTGTCCCCATTTTACAAACAAGGAAATAAAAACTTAGCCCATCATTACAAATTGATGTTGGAGATATGATTCAAATCTAGGTCTCCTGACTTTAGCCCTCAATCTACTACATAACTAAGGCCCTCCAATACTTCTGATGAATGTTCTGTCACTTCACCTGAATTTTAAGTTTCCATGAAAGTAGTGACAATTTTATTACTGTCTCATTAGTATGCTGATCTTAAACAATTTGTGGTTTGTACTCCTTTGATAGTACAAGAATGCTAGTAGATACTTCAGAATAAAATTGTCCAATGCATAAAATAAATCCATAGGATTCCTGAGGAAATCAATTATATGCATTTTTAAAAAGTGCACAGATCCCAGGTTATGAACCCATCCTCCATTCTGTTGGAAATATAGGAGAACCACAATAAACATTTTAAAATATTCCCAAATATGAATTTGCAAGGAAATAATCATTTTATTTTTAAAAACCAACAACTTTTAAATTATCTAATATTATGAACTATTCAATATAATACTTCTGCCTTCTTTAAAATAATTAGTCAATTGTATGTCAGTTAGTATCCCCAATTACTGAACAATCAATGGTGGTGATTCCTTTCAGAAAGGAGGGAGGAATGAATTTGCCCCTTGGTTTCCTTTAACCCTTGTCAGAATATTTCAATATTTATTGCTATAGATTTAAATTATTCACTGTGCAACAAGGTAGGTGATTGATATCTCAGAAGTCAATCTAAAAATAGATACTGAAGGACAAGACCAAAGGTGTTTTACTGAAAAATCTCAGGAGGGGTTATTCTCCCACAACTGGCTATTCAATATGAAGAAGCCAACAGTGGTACTGGTATAATGAAGCCTGTTACAATCCATACAATGATGAACACAAAATGGCAAATTTTTGTAAGATTTCATCATATTTTGGATTGCTTACACGTTTAGATGTTTATGTCTCTCAGATTTCAGTTTGGTTTCAGTAGAATGCGATCAAATTTTACAATAATTTACTACAAGATAGGGCATGTTTCTATCTTGTTAGTCAACCTCATTCATTTGTATGTAGCCAGCAACTTCCTTGGTAGTATGACCTTAACCCAGACCTGCATCTATGTGTATATGGATATATACACTGATAGTGCATGACATGATGCAACATGATACAATTACATGACACTGTAATCTTGGTGTAATAGAGACATAGATGTAATCCCTATTTCTGAAACATTCGGAATGTGTTATTATGGGACAGCCACTTTTTCAGTGCCCCTCAGACAACTCTCTAAGATTGTAAATTGCTGATGGCTTGCTGATCTGAATAGATGGAGGATCATTCTATATCATGAGTTCTTCATACCAACTGAATCACTGGCAAGGCTTCCACCATATGCCCCTGCACCTAAAAGATAGATAGACAGACAGACAGAGAGAAAGAGAGAGGGAGAGAGAGAGAGATGATAGATAGATAGATAGATAGATAGATAGATAGATAGATAGATAAACATTTAATCAGCTCCGTAGTAAATGATCAAGTGAAATACCCAAGTCCATAAAACAGCCATGTTATATTATTCTTTGAATCTGCAAAGCCTTTAAAAAACTGAATTCAGATCTTCATTACCTAAATTCAATATCAATTTCTTAGCCTTTTAATTGCTCTTTAACATTCAGTTTCTCTTCTCTCGCTGTTAATTCAGTACTAGTAATGTAATGGTTTCTCCCCCCCCCCCCCACCCAATATTCACAGTGAGATCTTGGTTTCATCCACCCATGTATTAGCTGAGTATATGGCATGAATTCTGCAAAAATATCAATAACTTCTGGTATATGTTTCGCAAAACTATTGCCAAAGTATAATCAATCTCTCTAACAAGGGGTAGGAAACTTTTATTTAATTCAGAGGATTCTGACTCCTTAGTATCTTTCTGACTCTTCCTCCCTTAGTAAAATTTGAATATCTCTTTGACTTCTGAGAATTCTAGGTAAAGTTATCTATACACTCCCCACCTCCAAATTTTTTATTTTAATCCCAATTTTATCTTTATCTGTATTCAGAAACAGTTTTTGTTTTCCTACTGTTGGTGGAAGTACGTGTTACAATTAGTATGAATGTATTTTAATAGATTGCTGAATTCCTACTTTGCTACCTCATTGTTACACAAAGATGATCTTGAGGTCTTAAGTTATTAAAAACTTTGATTCTGGCATATCCTACCAAATTAGAAAAACTCCAGATATAGACTTGACAATTAACTCCTCTGAGGGTTATCCAGTATTTTAAGAAATACAAATGAAATAACTACTACATGTATAAGAACTCTCTTTTATAGGTGTAGGAGATAAAAATACCAAGACAAGAGCAGTCCCTGACCTCAAGGACCTTCCAGTGCTACTAAGAGATATAATATGTAACACATTTATTTAGGGGAAAGAGAGAATACAGATAACTCTACCTAGAGTTTTCTAAAGCCAAATATGCGACAACATAGATGTAAAATATTAAACTTATAAAGTAAGGTATAGATTAATCCTTCCCTAGAGGCAAATGACTCCAGGTAGTCATGTGAAAAGAATAAAGAATAAGTGGAACCAAAATGAAGTCTGGGAAAGATATTAAATATTAACTGGGATAGTCTGTGTCCTATTTCCAAGTCTTGTAACTAGGCTGAGAATTATAGGAATTTAGTGGTTATCAATTTTTTGTGGCAAGAGAATAGAGTTAAATTTAAGGTGCTGGCAGGGCAATGTCAGCCTCACTGCAATAGAAGCATGGTCAACGCACATGTCAAAAGACAGGAACTATTTAGAGCAGGGTTGAGGAACCCATGTGGCCTTCTAGGTCCTCAAGTGCAGCACTTTGCCTGAATTTAAACTTCACAGAACTAATTAGCCTTCTGAATGATCTAGAACAGCGGTTCTAAATCTGTGAATCACGACCGCTTTGGGGGTCAAATGACCTTTTCACAGGGTTCACAGGGGTCTCCTAAGATCATCAGTAAACACATATTTCTGATGATCTTAGGAGCCGAGACACGGCTCCTCTATCTGTCTTCATGTGGGTCTGCCCACATGCAGATATGCCCACATAAGAGTATTAAAGGATCATTGCTTTAGGAAGGTTGAGAACCACTGATATAGAAGATTAGTTAAGGATTCCTATTAAAATTAATCAATTCTCCACTCTACAAATGGTTTTACTTAATGCTTTCTACTTAGTTATAAATAAATCGCTTTAAAGAAACATACAGGCCTTGGTACTAAGGACAAATAATGTAGGATTTTGAGATGGGAAGAACATTGAAGATCATCTGGTCTAGACATTTTTAAGCTGAGAACTGAAAACTTGCAGTGTTTTTTATACATATAAGTCAACTTGGTTTCTTCTGGAATTTTCATTTTATTCTATGCATTTAAAAATCATATCCTGAGAATGGGTCCAAAATGAATCATTGCCAAATGGGGATGTTAAACAAACACACACACACACACAAATGCAAACATAAACAAGCTCACACAAACCTATTCAAAAGGTTAATTCCTGATCTGGTTCATTTCTTTTATTTTATAGATTAGGAATCTTAGTGAATAAACATTTTATTAAGTACTTACTATATGTCCAACACTATGCCAATTGATGGACTTGAGTCTAATTTCTAGAATGGCAAAGAAACATGTTTCTGATTACACTTATATAAATTAGTAGATATAGGACTTAATTTTGGCTCCTTCAACTCCAGTTCCTCTTTTCATTTCAGAAAATCCAATAGCCAGAAGTATATGGGA
>CM053601.1:99767280-99781734 GCA_028646575.1 Pseudocheirus occidentalis | reverse complement strand
AATGCAAACATAAACAAGCTCACACAAACCTATTCAAAAGGTTAATTCCTGATCTGGTTCATTTCTTTTATTTTATAGATTAGGAATCTTAGTCAATAAACATTTTATTAAGTACTTACTATATGTCCAACACTATGCCAATTGATGGACTTGAGTCTAATTTCTAGAATGGCAAAGAAACATGTTTCTGATTACACTTATATAAATTAGTAGATATAGGACTTAATTTTGGCTCCTTCAACTCCAGTTCCTCTTTTCATTTCAGAAAATCCAATAGCCAGAAGTATATGGGAAACTGAATGTTCACTTTGAAGGATACATTAAGAAGTTACCAGGTCCATATACTACCACAGTTAATTTTAGACAAATCTTCATGGATGTATGAATAGGATAGAATAGAACGTCCTAGAATAGATTGTCCAAACAACTACTATTTAATGCCATTCTTTATTTTCTACCTACATAGTCTCCCACCTCCTCTTAAAGTTCCCTGGAAGGTAAGTAACTGCACTTAGGATTGGTAGAGAAGAAAGAGTTTCAAACTGGGAGTCAGGACATTTAGTTCTCACCCCAAATTTCCCACTCACTTAATGCCTGGTGGCCTTGGGGAAATCATTTCCTACCTCTGGGACTTTAGTTTCCATTTTTAAATTCCACTTAAAAAAATAAAAAATTTTTAAATAAAAGGGTTGGATTAGGTGACTGTCAAGATCATGTCAGTTCTAAGAGTCTATAGACTTCTCCATCCAGAATGTGTCTATAGGTCACTGGGTACTCATTGATTTCCTATGACTTGACTGAAGGTACTAATTTACTGAGTAACCACTAAGGTAATAATAATAATAGTAGTAGCTCTGAAGGCGTCCCTATGTTTTCCCGAGACTTCAAGTATTTTGCAATGTTTTAACCTATTCCATACATCATGGTGCACCAAGTGCTGCCTCAATTCTAGAAAAGCTTGAAGAAAATTAATGAAAATTATATTTGTTACCATTATGAAATTAAAATTATTATTATTATTAAATTAATTAAATTATTAAAATCTATGTCTAAAAGAATGTAAGAAACTTGAGCATGCTGGGTTCTGTTAGACAGAGATTTTGAATTTATTACCTATCTCAAGTAACTACAATTTCTTTTTCCTCTCTTGGTTAGGAAGCAAAATAGTTACAAAAGAAAATGAGAAGACTTTTTTTCATTTACTTTTCTTCAAAATCTATAGATTCGAAGAGCAAGCATGCTGGTCATCATCTGTTACTCATTTTCATGGCACCATAGGGACAGAAAGTCATTTATCTCCAAACTTGGATATAAACAACAATATACTGTAGGTGAAAAATCTGCAACCCCTCCCACCTTTTCCTATAAACACCATGTAACTGTGAGGCATCTTAGAGGAATGGTGTATTTTCCCATTTTGTTTATCAGAATTTAGAAAAATAATAACATTTGAAGGAATGCTATTTCTTTGCACTTTGTGTAGTAGAAGGTTCATTCATTCATTTTTTTTGCATTTACAAATGACCTGGATGTTCTATTCATATATCATTTTTTTAAATAGAAGTGACATGAAATGGAATGTCTTGTGTTAGGTCTTAAAAGTACTTAAAATTTGCCCCTTTATACCATTACAATCTTGGTTGTTTTTTTTTTTTTGCATTTTACTGACCACCATATACTCAGCAGTCCAATGGCTTCTCCATCTCCTCAGTTTACGTACTTGAATTAACTCTCTGCATGTGTGAAATGCTCACTCCTTAACTTTGTCTTTTACTTCCACTAATCAATCATTGACTTAAATCCCACAGTTTACAGAAGGCTTTTTTGATCTTTCAATTGTAGATGCTTTCCCCATCTCAGCTTATCTTCCTCCCTCTCTCCCTTCCTTCATGTCTCTCTCTGTCTCTCTGTCTCTCTCTGTCTGTCTCTCTCTCTCCTTCTCATACATATTCTTGTATGTACCTACTTATTTACATGTAGTTGTCCCTGTTTGAATAAAACTTCCCTGAAATTTTGTTCCTATTGCTTAAAATAGTAACTGAAACATAAGAAGCAATTGATCAATATTTCTTTATTTGCTGACTTGAATATAGCTAGGTCTATGTGTTGGGAAGCACTCCCTTCTACAGTTACACCAACGATTTTGGCAAGCATTGTACCAGAAAAGAATGTTGTATTCTTTGTAGACATGGTCACCAAAATGGTGGACCCTAGGTACAGGTAAGAGAGACTATGGGAAATTGGTTTCTGGCTTTATTCTATCATTATGACACTTTAGAGAGTGGAGCTGGCAGTTATTCTAAACTTATTTTTTCCATAATTTTAGGAGAATTAGCTCACAGTGTCTAAAATGGATATATTAAGGCTAATACCTACTAGGCATTTCAATTCATTTTTGACACTTTCTCAGGTTTGAAGCAGACCCAAGGAAAACAGAAAATTTCCACTTCAGGCAGCACATGGTTTAACTTATGAAACAGTGCTAGTTTTATTTTTGTACATTTTATCAAGGGAAGGAAAGAATTAGGGGACAAAAATAATGATAGTCTCCCAAGAAAGTTTAAAACAATGACCTGGTACCCTATAAATTTGTCAGGCTTGACTTGTAGAGTTAATTTTACCCTTCAATAGAACATGAATGGCAGTATGTGGGACCCAGGTGGACATGTACAATTTGAATGGTTCTGTGGGCAATTCAGAAATTAGATAAAAAGACTATTGGCCACATAACAATGCAAATGGGCCCTATATCTGCTATATGGGATAAATTTACTCAATGCTTTGCATAAATTAAGAATAGAATCCAGTAACTTATCAATTATGCAGCCCCTTTCATCTTTGAAACACTTTACTAGCATTAATTAATTAAATCTGCAAGCTAAGTTAATCATTCTCCTGCTCTCTTGCTCTTTACCTGTAAATCAGAGATAAGAAATGACTTTTTCATGTATAAATCCTAGAAGAGTAGTATATTCAAATACTCAAATATTCAAATGGATTTAGGATCTCCACAATGTGGGTTTTCTCTTCAATTAATCAAGTAGCAATTTGCCTATTCCTTTCCATCATTGAAAACTCTTGTTGATACCCTCCCATAATTTTGCTATAGGAATTCCTATTGAATTTTGAGGATACAATTGGAGCACACAAACTCTCCTCACTTTCATCATAAAACCAACCCATCTTCTTTTTAAATTGTACATTAATTTCATAGCATTCTTAATAGCATTCAAATGTTGTTCTGCCTTTTTTATTTGCTACATTGTATAGTACATTTTGACTCAGAACGTAAAATTCCATTGACTCTTGCCTGATTTTCAACCTCAGCCAAAGAATTTCATGTTTTCTGACATAAAAAATATAGAAAGGCTATTCCTATTAAAAACAGGAAGGAAGTGATGGAGTGGGAGTGGGGAGTTATTAAAATAACTTGGCAGTTCCTAAAAGGCTAGCCAGGCTCCTTTCCTCCTCCTGTTCAGTTTTGTATATCTATTTAAGAGAAACATGCATTTCATTCATTACTACATTCCTTCAAAGAACTATTTACTGAAGTGAGAATGAATATTTTTCTCTTGTAGAGCAGCACAGTAAAGAACTTTACTTTTTTCCAAATCTTGACAAAGGAAACAGCTTGTTCAGACTTTCTTCCTTTCTTGCAATTCAATAGAATCCCGAATTTCTCTCTAATTAACAGGTCTTTCATAATCCTACCTGGACAAAATGCTCATTTTAAGTAATATCTGGCAAGTAGGAATTAATGGAAGCATGGCCTTGTGCACTCGTTTCCATTATTAGGTCTTAAACAAACATTTTTCCAAGCAAGGATTTATAAAAAAAAATTGGAAATATGATAGGGTAGAAAGAATGAGATTTGAAGCTAGATAAATTTAACCTGGAAAGAACATATGTTGTTCTATTACCCTTTGGATGGTTTTGGTTTCAATACTTTTAAGACTATAGTGCCTTATGACTTGCGGATATACAATATGTTGAAAAATGTAGAAATGTGCAGTATAGGGGAAAGTAGAGTATACTTTTTGATGAGGAAACAATTATAGTCAGTATCTTATAGTATTTAATAAACATTACAAGAACAGATGAATGGTCAGGGTGCTTTGCTTAGGGGCTCCCTATACGAAACTATGGTAAAGTTATAAATCAGTTACACCCAAATATAAACACTACCTCTTCCTAAACATCCATAAAAATAAAATATTTGTGTATCAATAGATAAGTCACTTACCAAAGTGTCCCATTTTTTTATGTATTAAATGAGACTGGGATTATTCACAGCTCTGACCTCTTCATACACATTGAACAAGTCAAACTCTTCCAACTCCTAAAAAGATCTGTATGGAAGGAGGACAATAGTAACCCTAACTATTGTACCAGTGGAACCTTACCAGTAATATGACATAGTAGTTATGAAATGACCTTGGATCCAAGAAATGAGTGAAAGTTTTGCCACTGAAATTCATTAGCAGAGGAAGTTTGATATAGGAATTCCCTATGCTAAAGAAATCAAAGATCCTTTCCTTTCTACTTACCAAGAGACAAATCAGGGACAAATTGCAAGGAGATATTTTTAGCTTCCTTGACCCACAAGTTGCTGATGCAGTTCCTGGGAACTGGGTGATATGAATAAGGGGGAATTTTTTGCCAGAAAGGTGCCATGAAACTTAAAGCTTAAAAGATTGCTTTTACATTGTGTTAATTAGTATTGTTTATTAATTTTATTTTGCAAAAAATAAGTACAAGTGGTTTTCATTCACTTTTAGGACTTAAGTTGGACCAATTTGGCACTACATAGAAAAAGTTGAAAGTAAGTATGTTAATGGATGGAGAACATGTATGGAATTTACATTTGTATAATTTGAATTTTATTCTTGGTTCTCTCACTAACCTACGAGGTAGGATGGTCTTCTGGTTAGAAGACTCACTTTGAAGTGAGAAAGATCTGGGTTCAACTGGCTTCAACTAGCATGGTATGCTAGTTGTGTACTCTGGGCAAATTCACTTAACCTCTACGTGTTCCAGACAAATCTCTAAACCCAGAAGGTTTAAGACTATCATCAATTTGCTTTGGTGGATAGAGATTCCAACAATAAGAACTTTCTATACTGATGCCTCTCCATCATGATTTCCTTCTCCAGGAAATTGATCATTTGAAAATTTCATTACCCTGTGAGATTGAATTTTCTTTGATACATCTCATCAGTACTCTAACCTTCTGACTAGCCCTGAATAGAAGGAAAGGCCATGGGCTCCATGGCCTCTGTTTAAGGAGAGAGCTCAGCATAGTCTTATTCCCATTTACAACCAGCTACACTGCTTCTGGATGTCTTTGGATTTCTCCATCATGCCCCACCCCATCCAGGTACCCTCCCCCTACTCTCCCACCAGCTAGATGGTAGAGTGGTTGGAGTGCTGAGCCTAGCATCAGAAGGACCTTAAATCTGGCTCAGAGACTTACTAGCTGTGTGATCCTGGGCTAATCAATTAATATATTTTCTTCAGTTTCCTCAATTGCAAAATGGAGATAATAGCAGCATCTACCTTGCAAAGTTATGAAGATAAAACAAGACAATATTTGTAAAACCTTTAGCACAGTACCTGACATTCAGTGAGTGTTCCTACCTTCCTCTCCCCTTTACAGATGCCTTTTATATATTTTCTTCACTCCTTAGATTGTAATCTCCTTGAAGTCAGGGATTGTGTTTTTATTTGCATTTGTATTTTCAGTGTTTAGTCCAGTGCCTGTACATGATAAGTGTTTAATAACTGTTTATTGACTGACTGACTAACGGAATCAGAAATCCATGGAGACATACAAATCACAAACTTACTTGATTTTTTAGCTCTGCTTCCATAGGGGAAAGCTCTGTCCCAAATCGATGGGATTGTTGCAGCTGCCAGAGCTATTGGAGGCTGCCATTTTTTTTTGCAGCCACCACAAGCATTGGCTCACTGAAAACTCACCCCAGGACCATCACCAAAGATCACAATCCAGATCCAGGCTGCTCAATTCAAGAGCACTTAGCCTCTAAATGATCACTTGGCATGCCTGCAGTCTGGAGGCCAGGAAGTCAGAAGCAGCAATGTGGAGGTGGCTGCAGGGCAACCACTTCTGCCACTTCCTTGGCCTGGAGGCAGTTTGGCTGGACAGCTTTTTTCTCCCAAATTTAGCTGACTTCCACCCACTTTATCCTTGTTTCTTATGGCTTGATAATTCTGGAAACTGACACAGCTGCCTCTGATCCACTCTCCTGAAGGCTCCAGCTATGGTTTGTCCTGGTTGCCCTGGGGCCAGGTTGCAGTTTCAGGTTGGGCTGGTTTAGGTTCCCAGAGTTCTGCAATGAGCCCTTCCTGCCTAGGTGCCTTCCGTGGGAGATGTGTTTTTCTGTATTTTTTTGTGAATTTTGGAGCCCTAAATTTTTTTTGGAGTCATATTTTATGGGTACTTGACGTCCCTATGTGGTAGCTGTGGAACTTTGTTGCTTCTATGCCACCATCTTAACTCTGCCCCCACAACTCTCATTTCTCTTGCAAATTTTTCCTCCACTTTTCTTACTTGATTTTCAAAGTACTTTTTGAGCTCTTCCATGACCTACAACCACTTCATATTTTTTCTCAGAGGATTTTGATGCAGGAGCTCTTACTCTGTTGCCTCCTTCTTGTTGTTTTTTTTCATATTCTTTGTTACCAAAATAAAATTCTTTTTTTAATGCTGTTTGCTCATTTTCCCAGCCATATCCTTGACTTCCTAAATGTTATTTTTTTAAAGTAGGACTCTGCTTCCGGTGTGTAGAGTTGTTTTGTCCTAAACTTCAGGAGTTTTGTACAGTTGTTTTCAGAGATACTTCTAGGAGGCTGTAAAATTTCAGTTCTTCCAAGGTGGTATGATCAAAGAAGAGATGTTTACTCCTTGCCTAGCTTGTGTTCTAGTCTGTAAGTGACCACAAGCACTCTTTTCTAACTTGGAAATGTCAGGAGGATTGCCTCTCCACAGCTCCACAAATTTCATCACACCAGTGCTCCTCCTCACCCCAAGACCAAAGCGCAGGACTGTGACCCAGACCCAAGCTTGTCAAAGCAAGAGAATCCTGCCTCAGAATCAGCAAAGAGATCTCTGAAATCAGCTGCTCGATCCCAAAACCATCTGTGGGCAGGGGGCTCCAGAAGCAGTAGCTGCTACTATCTCTGCCACAGTCAAAACTGCCACCATAGTACAGGGGCCACATCATGTTCCTGTCTCACCCAGGTCCAACAGAGATTTCCCATTGATTTTCTCTGCTGTCTTTGGCATTTGTGGGCCTAAAAGTCTGGAAAACAGCACAGCCACTAGTCATTCAGTTCCCTGACCTCTGTTCTGGCCCTGTGTAGGTGTGGCCCAAGATGGACTCTGTTCTGCTCCCAACCCAATGTGATAGACCCTTCCTGTTGGCCTTCCAGGTTGTTTTGCACTGGAGATTTGTTTCACTCTGACATTCTGTGGGTTCTACAGCTCTAAAATTTGTTTAAAGTCATTTTTAAAGGTATTTGGCAGAGTTTAGGGGAGAGCTCAAGCAGCTCTCTACCTTTACTCTGCTATCTTGGCTTTGCCCCCTAGTAGAAAGTTACTTAAACATGTTTTTTTCTAAGAGCATCCTGATCATCATTTCTTAAAGCACAATGGTATTCCATTGTAATTATATACAACTTATTCAACTATTACCTAACATTTTAAATAAGAACACCTTGCTTTTCAGAACAGTTGCTGAAATATGTTTTAGATTTATAAGTATTTATTTCAGTTTTAAATTGCAGTCAACTACTACAAGGGTAAAAGGAAAATATTCATCTAAAATAAATGGATCCCTTTTCGTAAGGCATTTTTTTTTCTTTTCCTCAACCAGAGATTTGTCATCCATATTTCTCAGGAGCGGGGGTGGGGGGGGAAATCTTGCAAAAAGGAGGGAAAATGTGTACAAAGAGTTGACTGAACCAGAGTGTTTTACTTATCTGAAACACAAAAAGAGTGATTCCTATTAAATTTACATGGGGATTTGCATAGAAAAATAAGCTGAAAAGCTGATATTCACTAAGGAGAAAAAAGTGATTTTTGGTAAAATATCATTTTTCTATTACTTCTAAGTAATTATAGTTGACAGAATATATTACTTGAATTTTAAGCTAATACATAGATTAGTATCATCTGTATAAGTTCTTCACATTACTGAAAGCTCTTCATGACCAGTCTGACCTGTACCCACAATGGAGCTGTTCTCTAGTTATTTTCACACAGTTCTTCCTGTCTACAACTGGATGCTCAGGGTTTTTTATCCTATTGCCCTGAATTTCTTGCAGTAGAAGATCTCCACAGCTATCACTCCCAGATCCACCTTGTTCATGCTCTCTGGCTCTCTTTATGGAATGTCAATCAAACACTCTACCATCTCATTCACCATCTCTGGGACTTCACAGTGCAAAGAGAATATTAATTATTCACCACTGACTTATGTAAGTATTCTTCCATTATCATTCACTCTTTCGTTTTCATTAGAGCAAAGGTTTTCTCACATTTTTGTACTTCTTTTTCTAGTGTTTATCAGAGTGTGTAGTGCCTACTAAGTATGTAATAAGTGTAATTTCTTTTATCTACACATTGGTCCATTTATTCACTGATGTAAATTCATTGATCTTCCATCTTGTGAAACAGGAAGGGACAGAAGTTTTTCAACTTTTCCCCTATTCATCACTGAGGACTAGAATTTTAGAGAGTTTATCTTCATTCATAACTACAATTATTCGTCATATTTTACTTGCATAAAGAGAAGAAAAACACAAGGCAAAACAAAAAAAATAGGACCTTTTATGTGAAAGTGAGCTTCATCATTTCAGTGAGCTCTGTTTTACAGTTATCATATTTTCAGCTCTGGATTCTTAGGAAAGGCTTCATGCATTACAATGATCTTTGTCACACTGCCCTGTTTTTTTCCACCATCACCCCAACTTTAAATATTTTAAATCATGGGCATCATCTTATTTTTCCTTGTTCTTCCTTCTCACTTAATATTTTGGTTAGTGATAGAGTTTGAAACCCTGTCAACAATATTCAAAATCTGTTAAGATTACTTCAGAATATGCCACACATAGTCTAGTGGAAGGAAACTGGAATGTTTTATGTGGAGAAGAGAGTGTGTGGCAAAGTGGGTGGAAATTGATAAATAATTAAAATTAAATGTTTTATTTTTGTTTGCTTTTTTTGCTCAAAAATTGGGGTCCTTTACAATTTGATGACCTGCTATATATCTAGCTCTACCTCATATAGCTTTTCTCCACATATTTACTGCTACAGGGAAAATGAACATCACCCTTATTATACACAAAACACCAAAAAAAGCTCCTCTGAGCTTTGGGAAAGCTGTTTCCTTTTATCTGAAAAGTCATCTTTCTTTGTTTCCCTTTGGATTCCTACACATCCTTTGCAAGCCAACTCTTATGCTGCCTTCATCATGAAGCTTTCATTAATCTTTTTTTAATGACAATAATCTCTTCAGTTATGTGTTACTGTCACCTGTGCTTGCACCTTAATGTCCCTAAGAGGGTATTCACGCCTAAAACCACAGAATCACAGGATGTTAGAGCTTTAGGAAACTTCAAAGGTCATCTGGTTTGCCTGTTTATTTTGCAGAGGATTAAGCTGAAACAAAGAGAATTAAGTGACTTATCTATCTATCTATCTATCTATCTATCTATCTATCTATCTGTCTATCTGCCTATCTATCTGTGTAGCATACATAGGTAAGAATGCCGTTTTATCCAAACTTCATATCTACAATATCCAATTGAATTGAACCTCCATTTATATGAGTAGCAAAGTGGTATGGGTTTATCTTCCTGTCCAATTTTTATTATTACCAAGACCATGTGAACAAACATTCTTATTCAACAAAGATTCCTAACACCTAATCCAATTATTCAAATCATTTCAATCCAATCTATCTCAAAAGACAATTATAAAACAAGTATGACAGAAAGTATATTTATGATAGCAAGTCATAATATTTAATATGAACATACTTCTCCATCTTCTCCCCATATCATGATAATCACCTGTTTAGTAATCTATTGCTTTGGTTTGATCCTTGTATCTATAATGCAATATTCACTACATCCACGGTGGTTATGAATATGCTGGTGTAGTTGTGAATCCCAAAATGTAGCAAACTCTCCACACAGAGGGCTGAACCAAAGCCTTTATTCAAACACCAGAAGACAGAGTCCCAGAACCAGAAGGATGAGTCCCAGAACCAGAAAGCCAAAGTCATTACAGTAGTCACGACGATAATACACAAGGTTAATCAAGTGAACACTCACATTCAAAAGCCTTCACAATAGAACAGGCTCCCTCAAGCAGGGATCACTCACTCACAATAGCTCCTCGGCCTGGTTCTTGGAAGTTCTTGGTAAAAGTTGCAGGAGGAGGATCTCAGCAAAAAGGTGCAGTCTCCAGGTGGTGACTGAGAGAAAAATATGACTGTCCAGCTGTTTCTCTTCCTTATATACAGTATAGCTTATCTCTGTTCTGCCCCTTCCTCTTAAGGTGTTAACTATTCCCAAAATGTTAACTTAAATAAGATGCTAACTGCCTGTTTACTAAGTGCCAATAGAAAGTGGCATGGAAGATCTTCTGATTCCATTCACATTACAATCCTGTCTTCTTTTTCCCTTTATTCTAGCAAACTAAGATCCAATGTAATCTCTGTAG
Source organism: Pseudocheirus occidentalis (assembly GCA_028646575.1). Classification (NCBI taxonomy): domain Eukaryota; kingdom Metazoa; phylum Chordata; class Mammalia; order Diprotodontia; family Pseudocheiridae; genus Pseudocheirus; species Pseudocheirus occidentalis. The sequence continues at coordinate 99,770,984 of CM053601.1, read as the reverse complement.
GCATTATTCCACACTACTGCTAAATTCTGAGCTGTGGCATCATCAAGTATTATGTGAAAGGGGGATAAGCTAGAAACATTCCATTATGATAAGGCATGAAACAAGGATGTACACCCATGGTGGCATGTAATCAAGTATAGGATCTGTAAATACTTTCACATTGGATATTAGTCTGGTTGTGTAGAAAGGTTGTAACCAAAGGAGTGGACAATGAGAAAGAAGAAACAAAATCAAACATGGAAAAGAACTATAGCATTTATATTGCTACGGTCTCCATTTAAACTGTTCTTTCTAGATCTTTCGCTGAATGTAGATTTCTCCTTCCATTCTGAGACTTGTAGAGTTGTCTTATAACTGTGCATTGCTGATTAGAGATCAGCTTATCAGAATTGGTCATCAAACATTTAATGTGTCTGTGATTCTGTACAAATTTTTCCTGGTACTACTCTTCTCACTTAGCATCAGTTGTATAAGCCTCTCCAGGTAAATATGAAGTCCATCTCCTCTCTATTTCTTATAACACTATAGTATTCCATTGCATTCCTATACCACAACTTGTTTAGCCATTCCCCAGTTGATGGACATCCACTGAATTTCCAGTTTTTCTCCACCTCAAAGAGAGCTGCAATAAATATTTTTGTACATATGGGTCTTTCTCCCACTTCTGTGATCTCTTCGATCTATCTCTATAACAACCCCAAAAGTTGTATTACTGGGACAAAGGGTAAACAATTATTTAAAGCCCTTTGGGTATAGTTCCAAATTGCTCTCCCAAATGGTTGAATCAGTTCACAACTCCACCAACAATGCGTTAGTTTTCCAATTTGTCTATATCCTCTCCATCACTTGTTATTTTCCTGTTTTGTCATCTTAGCCAATCTGACTGGTGAGATGTGGTACCTCAAATTTGTATTGATTTGTATTTCACTAATCAATAATGATTTAGAGCATGTTCTCATATGCTTGTAGGTATCTTTAATTTCTACCTCTAAAAATTACCTTTTCATATGCTTTGGCCATTTATCGATTGGGAAATGACTTGTATTCTTATAGATTTTACTTAATTCCATGTATATTTTAGAAATAAGGCCTTTTTCAGAGACACCGGTTATTTCTTTCCCAGTTTCCCACTTCCATCTTGATCTTGGTTACATTGCCTTTGTTTGTAGAGAAACTTTTCAGTTTAATCTAATCAAGATTATTCATTTTGCATTTTGTACTACTCTCTAACTCTTTACTCATAAAGTCTTCCCTACTCCATAAATCTAACAGGCAAATGATTCCTTGCTTCCCCAGATTACTTACAGTATCAGCCTCTGTACCTTGACTGTGCACCCATTTAGACTTCATTTTGGTGTACAATGTTAGACGATGGTCTATGTCCAGTTTCTGCCACACAATATTCCAAAATTCCCAGATGTTTTGTCACATTTCCCAAAAACTGGGGTCCTTATGTTTATCAAACAGTATATTACTATAATCATTGACTACTGAGTCTTGTTTACCCAGTCTATTCCATTGATGCACGAATCTGTTCCTTAGCCAGTACCAAATAATTTTGATGACTGCTGACTTATAATAGAGATTAAAATCTGGTATGGCTAGGCCACCATACCTAGAAATTATTTTCATTAATTGCCTAGATATTCTGGACCTTTTGTTCTTCCAAATGAATTTTGTAACTATTTTTTCAAGCTCTATAAAGAAATTTTTTGGTATATTGATTGATGTGGCACAAAATATGTAATTTAACTTTGGTAAAATTGTCATTTTCATTATATTAGCTCAAGCTAGCTACAAGAAATTTATGTTTTTCTAATTAGTTAAATCTGGTTTTATTTGTGTGAAAAGTGTTTTGTAGCTGTATTCATATAGGTTGTGGGTTTGTTTTGGCAGGTAAATTCCTAGATATTTTATGTCTACAGTAACTTTAAATTATGTTTCTCTTAATATCTCTTGCTGTTGGCCTTTGTTAGAAACATATAGGTAAGTTGAGGATTTATGTGCATTTATTTAAAACCTGCAACTTTGCTAAATTTATTAATTGTCTCAAGAAGTTTTTTACTTGATTCTCTAGGATTATATCATCCTAGAGTATATAGTATATACCTAGTATATCATCATATCATCTACAAAGTGTGATATCTTAGTGTCTTCTTTGTTTGATTTGATTCTTTGTTTAATTTTTCTTCTCTAATTGCTACTGCTAACGTTTCTAGTACCAGATTGAATAAGAGGTGTGATAGTGGACATCCTTGTTTCACCCCTGATCTTATTGGAAATGGTTCTAGTTTATCCCCATTACATATAATACTTGCTGGTGGCTTTAAATATATGCTACCTGTTATTCTAAGGAAAATTCCATTTATTCCTATACTTTATTGTGTTTTTAAGAGGAATGGATGCTATATTTTGTCAAAAGCTGTTTCTGCATCTATTGAGATAATCATACGGTTTCTACTAGTTTTATTGTTCATATAATCAGTGATACTGTTAGATTTGAGAATAAGGTATATTCCTTTTTATTTCCATTAAGTTTTCTCTAGAGATCTACCATGTCTAGCATCTCTAAAATTATATTTGCCTCCTTAACTTCTTTCTTGTTTATTTTAAGATTAGATTTATCAAGTTCAGAGAGGGGGAGATTGAGGTCCCCCCACTAGTATAGTTATGCTATCCATTTCTTCCCCTTATTCCCTTGACTTTTCCTCTAGGAATTTGGATGCTATACTGCTTGTTGCATATATGTTAAGTAATGATATTGCTTCATTCTTAATGGCGCCTTTTAGCATGTAGTTTCCTTCCTTATCACTTTTAATTAGAGTTATTTTTGCTTTTGCTTTATCTGAGATAAGAATTGCTAACCCCGCTTTTTTAATTTTAGCTGAAGCATAATATATTCTACTCCATCCTTTTACCTTTACCCTGTGTGTATCCCCTTGCTTCAAATGTGTTTCTTGTAGACAGCATATTGTAGGATTGTGTTTTAAATCCATTCTGCTATGCCCCTCTGTTTTATGGGAGATGTCATCCCATTCACATTCTTTTTTTTTAAAATTTATTTTATTGACTTGTTTGTTCACTTTTAGATTACAAGATTCAGTTCCAGAGTCACTTGAGTTTCAGATTTTTCTCCCCTTCCTCCCCACTCCCCACCCGCAATGGTGGCATACAATCATGTATAGGATCCGCAAACTCTTTCATATTTCACAGTAGTCTGGTTGTATAGATGTTGTAGCCAATGGATTGAACAGTGAGAAAAGAGTAACAAAAGCCAGACATAGAAAAGAATGATATCATGCATTGATTCAGTTTCCTTTTAAACTCTGATCTTTCTGGATCTTTCTCTGAATGTAGACATCTCCTTCCATCCTGAGACTTGTACAGTTGTCTTTTAACCATGTGATGGTGAAAAGAGTCCAGTTTTTCAAAACTGGTCATCACACATAAGATGTACTTGTGACTGTGTACAGATTTTTCCTGGTTCTGCTCTTCTCACTCAGCATCAATTCCTATAAGCCTCTCCAGGTAATTATGAAGTCAATCTCCTTCCCACTTCTTATAGCACAATCATATTCCATCACATTCATATACCATAACTTGTTCAGCCATTCCCCAATTGATGGGCATCCCTTACACTTTCAGTTTTTTGCCACCACAAAGAGAGCTGCAATAAATAATTTTGTACATATGGGACCCTTTCG
>CM053601.1:99743387-99757904 GCA_028646575.1 Pseudocheirus occidentalis | reverse complement strand
CACATATATATCATATAGTTATATATATATACATTTATATGTATATATATAACTATATGATATATATGTATATATGTATATATAACTATATATAAATAACTCATGTATTCTTACCATACCAACATGAGTTGGATAACTGGCAAGAATTATGGTCATTTTCCAGATTACAAATATCACATAGTATAGTAGGGAAAAGAACTAATTTTCAAATCAAAAGTATAAATATGGCCTTTATCTTCTTATTGCCTGTCTAACCTTGTGAAAGTCAGGTACTATCACCAAGTCCTTGACTCTTGTGAAATTAAAAGGGTTGAGCTAGATGTCTAAATCTCAGTCTATGATACCATAGGAGACAACGGTAATACATAGATTTTTGTGTTCAATGGTGTAATCAGGTTTTCATAGAAAATCTGCTTTAAGTTCAAAAATGAAAGTGGTTCTATTGTTAATCCTCAGATGATCAATCCCCTAAGCCACAGGCAAAGAAATTGATATAGTTCAATAATTTCAGAGATATTTGGGTCATTTCTTTTTAGTTGTTAGTACAAGTTGGCAAGATAGACTCACTTGGGATAGTGGGCGGGAAATGTGATAAATCTAAACCCATGTTCTTGGAATTACACTTTTCTAACCAGTAACTATGGCTGATATTAGCATCTGTTCATGGGACCTCAAGTGTAATGCTACTGAAGTTTTTTCTTATTTTTTTTTAATTTAACCCCACTCCACCCTGTATCTTTTGGAAAGACAACTGTAGAAAGGTGTGGCCACCAGCACTGTACAAGGGGACAATGGAATAGTAATAAAAGAAAACTCTAGGACTACATCACCTGAAGAAAAGTGAAACATTTTCTCCAGTGTTCTACTAGGCAAAACAGCCCGTGATCACCAAACCATTGCCGGAAGGTCTTTTCAAGTGATTTAGCTTCTTCCTTTCATACTCCTTTTTTTGAGTAGTGGGTAATGACTACAGCAAAATGGGTCACACATTCGTGACCTTGTGAGATATAGCTTATAAAATGGAAATGTCATGGCTGAAGGGAACAGAAAGATCAAGATTTTCTGATCCTGACATTTTTCCACATCATAACTCACAGGTACTTCATTAAAAGCCAAAAATAAAATGGGGTAATAAGACTATATTGACATTCACAGTAAATAAAATTAGGGTGTATTTAATACAATATTTGAGGTTGGGTCTTGATATCCATGTTTAGAAAGATGACATTTGGCTTTATTGGTATTTGAGATGGCCATGTTTTGAAATATGTATGAAATAGCTTTTAACGCACATAAAATGAAAGAATAGAATGATTGTGACAGTTAACACAGTTAGAGAACACAGCTTTTCTTCATATTTTTAAAAGATTCTAAAAAACTTTAGGTTTGATTTTTGTAACTATGTAAATAAGCTATTACAAAAGGCCTGTTAAAAGGAGGGAAGGAAGTAATTCATGTGATTGTAGACGGGCCAGTGCCTATTTTATAGTCAGAATCTAGAAGAGTAAGTGAATTAATCACTTAAAAGACACACACACACACACACTCATTTACAGACTTGCATTTTAAACCACTCGTTTACTTGCCCTTCTAGATGCAGTCTGTAAAATAGTCGTGTATGTATAAGTATATGTATATCTATATGTGTACACATAGATGTGGATTTGTATGTATGTGTATGCATACATGTATGCATACTACATGTACACATACAAGTACATACACATACACACACACTTGTGATTTTCTTTAAATCAAATAATCAGCTCTTATGAATTTGGACAGACTTTGGGAAATAGTGGAGAATAGAAGGTCTTTATGTGCTATGGTCCATGGGGTCATGAAGTAAGCCAAGACTGAACAAGCAAATGACTACAAAACCAGTCCTTGTGTCACTATAGTCCATTAACAGAGGAAAGAGAAAAAAGCTTATTTTATGACTAAACCCTGCCTTATGTCTTAGCTGAGTGGTGTGGCCAAGTGGCCAGCAGGAAACATTGATACAATTTATGGCATCTGCTCATATCTTGAGGCTGCCTTTTCTTTGACCTCTCCATGGCATAAATTGTAAAGGCAATCTATTAAAAAAACTTTCTAACACAGCTTCTTCTATCTACTTGATACTAGGGTTACATAAAACTTCTTTTACGTACCAAATTGACGTTTAAAATCATATAGTACTCAATAGAATGAAATACCACACCAACCTAAGTTAATAAAAATGTTTAACCTACTTTGAGAAACTACATTTACTTTTAATCTCAAATATAATATCCCATGACTAATTAAAATTGAGGTCTCAGGATGGCACATGTTACCTGTCCTAGGTAGAGGAGAAATACAAATCAAAGGGGTAGATATAGAGTGGAATCATATGCCTAGTAAATTATTTGTATGTCCTAAGGGAAATATTAGTAAATTACACTTTTTATAAGTTCTCTCCTATTGGCATTTCATCCACCTTTTCCATCTTTCATTAATCAAATTCTGCCAATCTTTCACTTCTCTCTTTACCTGTGCCTTTAAAGAAAGTTGTTTAAATTGAGATAATTATTCCATTACCTTTAGCTGTACTACATTACACACACATACACACACACACACACACACACACTAAGTCACACAATCTAGTAAAAAGTAGTCTAAGAACAGTCATTACTTAACTAAGTAGCAGAGGCTCTGTGCTGTCCTCAATTTCCTCCCCAACAAAAGAAGGGGAGAAACAAGAACTCTTTGATTATACCTCTTGGGGTCCTCTTTGAGAAAGTACATTCTCCTCTAGTCTCTCTTTGGTCCTTTCTCTCCCTTGGAGTAATAGCAACTGATTTTAGTCTTTGTTTTTTCACACTTTTAGTGGAACCAAGATTACAGTCCTCTAGAAGGCTGTCACAAAAGTAAAGACAAGTAATTTATGGGTAATAACAACTAGATTTATTCCCATACACAAAAGCCCAGACCTTTTTAGATGTTTCTAACTTGATGACAAATACAGTTTAAAATGGCAAAGAACTCTGGGATTTCAAATTGTTATTGACAGAGGAGAAAATAGAGATTACTATAACCTACATGTATTAAATCTATTTTCAAAACATTTATGCCATCATTCTTCTGCTAATCATGCCAACACAGTCTAACTATTCCTTGAATATGATGTTTGAATGAATGTTTGTAGAAAGGAAGATTTACAATACGCACAAATTATTTACTTATTTTGCTGAAGGGGAGATGGGAGGTCTTAGAGAACTTGAATGTATATTAACTTAGCATTGACTGAGATAACCTGCTATCCTGAATAGCATGTTTCTAGATCTCAGTGGTCAGATATAGATCCATTGAACAAACCATCACTCCGGGGGCTGGAACAAGGCCTGTTTCCTTGCCTAAAAAGGATTCAGATACCAGAAAGTGCCCTTGGTTTAGTTTCAGCCAATCTTGTCCTAGTCTTCTCACTGCTACTATTAACTCATCTGGTTTGACGTTTTTTCCCCTCTGGTACTTTCTAAATACTGTTCAAAGAATTATTTTATTAAATTTAAATAGAATTCTTTTCAGTTGTGTTTGTTTTGCTTAATCTTTACTGAATCACAGAATTACAAAATTTAAGCAAAATTAAATCCTTAGCAAATATATAATCCAGTGCATTTATCATACCTCAACAATTGTTAGGATATGACATCAAGCCAAAAAATTTCCCTGTTATGGGGCAGCTAGGTGGAACAGTAAATAGAGCACTGACCCTGGAATCAGGAGAACCTAACTTCAAACTTCAAACTCAGCTTCAGATATTTAACACTTATTAGCGATGTGACCTTGGAAAAGTCACTTAACCCCAATTGCCCTGCCTTCCCCCTCCAAAAAGAAAAAAAAAAATTCACCGTTACAACTTTTAACCATTGCTCTTGATTCTTCCTTCTGGGACCAAGAATTGAGTCCATACCTTCTTAAATTGCACAGCCCTTCATACATTGGGCCATAGCCAGGAATTTCTATGCACACACATTTAATATAGGCAGGATTGGTGTTATTTTAGAACAAAAATTGTATAACTGTATATATGACTTGTTTTTTAGGAAGGATCAGACTTTCTGCTCATGATTCTGTAATACTTTCTAACACTTTCTCTTCCTTTGGCTAGTTCCTGTGAATCATATTGATAAAGAAACAACCAACTGATCAACATTTTGCCCTTGTTAAAGTCATCCAACAAAATGACTCAAAAAGAGAGTGGAAATGAGAACTAAAGAACCGTCTGCTTATTTGGCCCAATTGAGGCCATATGGACCATTTACCTCCCAAGAGCAAATGGCAACTAGATAATGAACTAAATTCCTTACCTCTAACATCAGCTAAAAATGCTGACCTAATTGGTGGGAAAAGAAAGGCTAAATAAAATACTTCTTTTTAAAAAATGCATATTCATACATGCCTATCTATCTATCTATCTATCTATCTATCTATCTATCTATCTATCTATCTATCTTTCTATCTATCTATATGCCTACAAAAACACATATAAATTTTTATCCAGATGAGTTCAATCAAAATGTAAGAAAAGTTAAAGTAAATTACTATATTTTTCAAATGACCCCTTAATTTGAAAAACGATGTAATTTATAGAAAGAACTTGTGGCATATTAAAATTAAGTGTTAACATGAAAATAACACATTTTACAAGCAAAGTTGGTATGCAGTAGTGTTGTGCTGAGAATAAGAGTGAGCCAAGACCTGGGTTCAAGGTAAATTTAGGTGTGGATTTATTGATCAAGTGCGTGATTACCACCGAGTATTCCCTCAGGTTGGCAGTGATCCATTGGGGTACAGACTTGATTATAAAGGCTAAAACCACAAAAACCACAACTAAGGAGGGGAGTTGGCTGAAGCTATGACCTATAGAAGCAGAGAACAGCCATTGGTTAGATCTATAGATCAGGGCTAATTTGGGACTATGGCACAAGGGTACAAGGGTACAATCGTCCTGTGACATGGGTATCCCTCCTAGAACAGAGTGGGGGCACAGGATAGAGGGATGTAGTCAGCTTTCTAGAGCAGGGTGGAAGATCTTGGAGTAAGGGGGACTGGAATTCCCCAGAACACGCTACGGTCATGTTCTGGGAAGAGAGGGTGGGGGCCCTGCTTGGTCAGCAGGATAGGAGAGGGAGGTCCCCAGATAAGATCCTTGTACCATAATGTCACCATAAGCAAGGTGCCCAGTCTCTCAAAGTGCCTCAGACAACTTTTTTGATGCATTTGGGGTTAAGCAACTTGACCAGGGTCACTTAGCTAGTAAGTGTTTGAGGGCAGATTTGAACTCAGATCCTCTTGGCTCCAGGGTCACTGCTCTATACACTTCACCACCTAGCTGTCCCTCTCAGACAGTTTTCTAAATTTATACGTTAAAATTGCCAATCTGCATTGGTGGAGGGAGTTTCCTCACAGGGTATAACTCATACTGATGAAAACATGGGTCCTGACTGAAATAGAGGGGAAAAGACAGACGTTTGTTATAAAAGATCATTAATATTCTAATTTCAGATTTCTTAGAAGTTTCTAAATGTATGTGAGTAGAAATAACCCAAATCTTTACAAAGATTTCAATTGAAAAGCTTTATAATGAAACAAAACTGTAAATACTAATTTAGAGTGAGATAAATATTTGAAACATTTGCCTATTGTATTTATTTAATGTATATTCATAGATTTAATTGTTTTAGAATTTGTATACCTTATGATTTTTTTTTCAATTAGGCAAAGCTATTTGAAAGCCGTCAAATGAAAATCTATTCTCACGGAATCTGTTCCTTATTAAAACAGCATACACCATTGTCCCTACTGGGGTCTGTATGAATTATAAAAAATGGAGTATGGGATCTTTTGAGGGAAACTACAATGGAAACAGTCTTTAAGTTCAAGGACATAATTACCTATGACTATCAACACAAACATTCTGAATATTTCCAAAGGAGCTCCATAAACAATGATTCCTTTTACAAATCTCAGAATTATCACCTGTAGGTAAAGTCTAATGTGGCCAAAACACAGATGACAAAGAGAATGTAGACACAAATGTAGGCATAGCTTGAAAGAAAATCAATATATCAAATTCCTATAATAAACAGGCTAAGAAAAAGTGGAGTTAACCAACCATGACAATGACCTTAATCAAAGGTAAATTTTAAAGGACAAAAAGTCGAGGATAGGAAAAAAATCCTACTCAAATATTCATTGAACTTTCTCTGTAACAATTTATTTGGGGGTCTCATGCAAACCAACTAAAATTGTAATTGGATAGAAGTTTCTTTCAGAAATGCAATTATATAGCTTTTTACAATCTAGCCAAGAGATAATTATAATTGGAAGATACTACAAAAATGATCTCTCTTATCCCCCTTTATTTTTCAGAAACTTGAGCCCCAGTGAAATAAAGTGACTTTCCTTCATTCTGGCACATAGGAAGTGTTTAATAAAAGCCTGTTGACTTAATATCCTAAGTTCCATGGAGAGCAGATGGAAGAGCTGCTACTCAAACCCAAGTCTTTTCTTCCTATATTTCCATGATTTCCACTACTCCATTCTCTTGCTTTCATGATTGGGGGATATTCTTCAGGAGTCTAATAGCTATTTTGCACAAGAGACCCCTGCATATTCTGTACGTAGGTTTCTTACTACTCAATCACACCAAGTTCATAGTATTCTATCAGTCCACATCTACCCAAAAGTGTAGCTCCTGAGTTTCTGGTAAAATATTTTGCTTTCCAGCAAATCTAGCCAAAGAACGCAATATTTTCACTGAATTTATAATCCCAGAGAAACTGATCACAATAAGGGGCAGATAATGAGAGGGTAAACTAATTTTAATATTTTAAGCTGTGTCACATTTCTTTTCAGTTTTCAAAACAGTTCATTGCATTAGAAAGGAAACATTGCTGTTGACAGGGCAAAAAATTGTCACCACAAAACTATACTGAATTTTGAAATGTTCATATCCAAAAGAAGTTTTGAGAAGCTTGACACTTGCAGTTCTACCAGTGGTTACTGATAATGGGGGTGAGAGGAAATACTCTCTTTCCCTGACTCCATAAACAATGATGCACTGTAATAGAGCTGCTCACCTAGAAGAAGACACCATATTCAGCAGGACAGAGGAGCATAACAGTTTGGAAAAGTACATAATCCAAGGCAGGCAGCAAAGACACAATCTTCAGACATGGAATGACATAATTAGGCATCATTGAAAGCAGAGAGCAGATACAAAGAGGAAGACTTCCACCAGAAAAGAAGATAACTAACCAAACTAACTAAAGATTCAAGAAATGACTAATTCTGGCAGTTCAGAGTAGAACAATGTAAATGAACAGACCCTTAGATGCCAGTAATTGGTTTTCTCCAAGAAGGATAGATAAGTTCATCTCATGAGGAGAAAAGGAGTTTTGAGGCCTTGTAATAATATTTATCATGTGTTCCTTATATGCATAACTCAGTATAATATATAATAGTATAATATATAGTATATATATATAATATATATGCAGTGGTTCTCAACCTTCCCAAGACCATGACCCTTCAATATTTGTATGTGGGCATATGCGTTCCCTAAAAAGATATAATAAAATTAACTTTGTTTGAAAATTTTATGATTATGTTGGAGCCAGGTATGACACAAGGAGACATGCCATAAGTAATAGTATTTTCAACTGTCATAGAGGAGGTTAGTACAGAGTTCTAGTGAAGTTCACCAGATGTTCCTAATTGGATATCACAGAGACTTGGTGTCATCAATATTATATATATATATATATATAGCATATATACAATATATAATATAATAATAGTATAATATATCACATTTTGTATCCATTCTTCCTAAGAACACCATATGTATTTCTTGGAAAGTATCAAGCTATTTTTGTTTTGTGTGTGCGCGGGGCAGGGAGTTAGTGGGGTTATTTGCAGCTACTGTGTTTTTTATCATGCTCTTAGCCAGTGATGTTTGAAAACAATGGTTCTCAACCTGTGGGTCTCAACCTCTTTGGGGGTCGAATTACCCTTTCACAGGGGTCACAGGGGTCACATAAGACCATTGGAAAACACATATTTCCAATGGTCTTAGGAACCGAGACACCTCTCCTCTTTGACTCCAGGTGAGTACACCCAGGTCCAGATATGTCCACATACAAATACTGAAGTGTTGTGGTATTAGGAAGGTTGAGAACCACTGTTCTAAATGAATAGGCAAGGTTGGAGAAGAAAGAAAAAGCAGAAAATGTCTTGGTCTTGAGTGTGAATATATCTGTTTTGTACTTTCTGCTCTGTCACTGATTTCCGTGAATGACTTAAAAGTTCCATTCCATTCTAATCAGTTTGTACTCTCTCTCTCTCTTCTCCCCAAATTGCCATGTATATAGTTATCTGTGACATTTAGCACAGTACTTGGCACATATTAATTACTTAATAAATGCTTGACTATCAACTGACTTACTGTTAGAGGTAATGGAGCATAATGGATAACCGTAATAACCTTGGAGCAAAGAAAACCTGTTTTTTTTTCTTTTCTTTGACATCCCCTAGCTATGAAACTATAGACAAGTCACTTGACCTGTAAGTACTCCAGTGAACTTTCTTTTTTATTTTATTTTTAATTTATGGAATAAAATAAGTATGATAGTACAATAAAAAAGATGATTACATATGAAACTACAAATCTGCTGTGGTCAACTTGCTTGCTTCCTTTCAAATATGCAATGAAATTATTATTTAAAATTTTTTTCTTTCCTTCCCTTCTGCCCCAGAGATGGCTACCATTAGACCTAAATATTAGGGGTGTGTGAGTGTGTGTGTGTGTGCATGTATGTAAGATTCTTCTATTTATGCATGTGTGCATATGTGTATGTAAGATTCTTATATATATATATATATATGTATAAATCCTTTCTCTGGATATAGATAGCACCATTCTTTGTATATTCTTTATAGTTCATTTGGATATTTATAATATTCAAAATAACTTATCCAAATACATTTTTAAAACCATATGGCTGTTAGTATTCACAGTGCTTTCTCAGTTCTGTTCATTTTGCTCTTCATATTTTGGTTCAAGTCCTTCAATATTCCTTCAAGTGATCTTCCTAAGACTACAAATTTCAGAAAAAGGTGCATTCCTATATTTATGGGAAGAGGTTACCAACAAAAATTTGTAATTCAGAAGTCATCAACAAAAATGAAATCATAGTTCAGGTACTTATCCTTTCCCTCTACCTATCTATGTATATGTTTTACCCAGTCACTCAAGTCTTATTAGAAGAAAACTTCTGAAAAGAAGAATTATTTTTCATCTTGCCTTTGTCCTTTCAGAGAACAGTAAGAACCTTCTCCAGGTGATTCAGAGATGTTTATTAGACTACACTGGCCTGAATTGGATTGGGCTGGCTATAACTTTTCTTGAAAGGGATATGCCTAGTTATTTCAAAATTAAGTTTGTTCCCTAAAAAGATATAATAAAATTAACTTTGTCTGAAAATTTTATGTTTATGGTGGAGCCAGGCATGATACAAGGAGACATGCCATAAGTAATAGTATTTGCAACCGTCATAGAGGAGGTTAGTACAGAGGTCTTGTGAAGTTCAACAGATGTTTCTAATTGGACATCACAGAGACTTGGTGTCATCAAGTCCTGCATCATTCCATGACCTATTATTAAATGAAATGCATTATCACTCGAAGAGATTTAGTACAACCACTTGTAGAGAAAGTAGATGAAGAATTACTATTCCCTAGATTATCATGTGTAGTTGGATGGACAAGCTATAAAGCTTATTCATCAGAGTGTTTATATGTTGTTGCTTGTCCTTCATTTTGAAGGGGGCCAGTGACATCACAAGGTGATGTCTTTAATTGAATATGAATTGGATTTAAGTGAGGAAGACTTGCATGAAGATGTCAGCCTCACTCTCTTCCAGAGTCATCAAAGTCTGGTGGCAAGACAGAAGTCAGAATGCTTGATGATGGCCCAGGATGCAGTGGATAATCTTGTGTCTTCAATGTCTGACCAAACTCTAAACACTCCACAGTACTTGTTCAAGCCATCTTCATCACTTCTGGAGCAAATTGTTTTAAACTTATCCATTCTACTGGGGGAAATCTTCACATGCTTGGGGTAGACATCATCCTAACTTATGAATGAATTTGAGGCCTTTCAGTTTAATCTTAACTTGGCTTAGCAGATATGGCAACATAGTTTTATCATGGTATGGTCACTGCATGTACAACAGCTTTTTGGAGTCACAAGTGAAAGTTGGGTGAAAGGTGAATACCAAAGGTGGATGAGCAGCCTTTTCTATCCTCAAGTGTGTAAGCAAATACATATGTGCATATATGTAAGATAGATTGTATATTTGTATATACATATATATGCATGCATGCATGCATACATATGTGCACACATACATACATAAATCAATACTACAATATGGTCAAGCAAGAATGGGTTGTGTTCCACAGAAGTAATATTATAAATCCATTTGAATATTAGAATATTTGTATATACATAAGAATCTAAACTTGTCCATAAGTAAATATGAGATCAAACACATTAGTGTTACAAGTTGACTGAGCATGTGATTGAATGAGAGAATTTCAGAGATCATCTAATTCTCCATCCTCATCAGTACTTATTGATGGCCTTCCCTTCAGTGCCCAGATCAGAATTTCGCCTTTCTCGTGGAACACTGTCTCTTACATAACGTGAATATACTATTTTGTTTCTCTTCAAATATGCCACCAACATTTCCTTTTGTATTCTCTCTCTCTCTCTCTCTCTCTCTCTCTCTCTCTCTCTCTCTCTCTCTCTCTCTTTCTCTCTCTGTCTGTCTCTTATTTATGTACGTCTTCTCCCAATTAGATTATAAACTCCTTAAGGTCAAGTTTTATGTGGTTTCTGTCTTTGGGGTTTCTGTTCATAAAGCTTAAGAAGGTGCAAGACACATAAGTTTTTACACATTATTGGTAAAATTGGCTTAAATTCAACCTCCTACTCAGTTCCAATATATAATTCATACTTTTTACTTTTGCCTATAACAGCATATTTCATCTATTTTATTTTACCCTTTAAAAAAGTTAACCTTTATTTTCTTCCATCCTCTCTCATTTTAAATTGTAAAAAAAAGTTTTTAAAAAGTAAACAAAACTATTGTTAAGTGATATCCATAGTTAAATAAAATAAATTCCCACATTGGCCATTTCCAAAAATTACATCAATAGCTCAGCACTTTGAAACCATCTCCTGTCAGGAGGTATCATAATTTTCATTGGTTTTCTCAAATCATGATTCATAATTTTCTTAAACAGAATTCTTAAAACCTTAAGACTTGTTTGCTTTTACAATGCTGATATTATATCACTTATTCTCATTTCAATCTGCATCAATTCTTATAAATATTTTTCCTTGAAATTGTCCACTCTTGTTATTTCATTCAAGGGAATTATAAGTCGCTATATGCAACTTATTTTTCAGTCTTTATCTCAACATGATTCAGAATCATCCTCTTTTAGAAAATTCTTTGCTCTATCTAAGAATCATTTTCTATTGCTGGAATATATCTCATACTTTCTATTCCTTGTGTCTGAAAAGTTTCCTTTTTTATGCTGCTTCTTCACCAATCTGCCTCAATTGTTTGAGGGCAGGGAATTTCCCTTTTTTTGCATCTCCCAGTGCTTAACATGGGGCTTGACATATGTCAAGCACTTCATGCTCAATATTGTTTGCTGTTTTTCGACAAAGACTTGGAATTTTCTTGGCTAGAATATCTTATATATTGGAAGGATCTTTACATACAATGGTTCTGTCATTTCAGTACTAAGTTTTTTTGACCCTATTTGGGATTTTCTTGGCAAAAATCCTGAAGTGGGTTGCCATTTCCTTATCCAGTTCATTTTACAAATGAAGAAACTGAGGCAAACAAGGTTTATTGACCTGCACAGGGTCATGCAACAAGTGTCTGAATACATATTTGGCTTTTGAAATCTTCCTGATTTCAGACCCAGCACTCTATTCACTGTACCAACTGGCTTCATATGAGACAGTTTTAAAATATTTCTTAAATTCACCCTCATAACTTATAATTTATACATTTATTATAATTATAACTTTTTTCAATTCAAGCTCTACTAAGATATTCCTTTTTTTTAGATTTTGTTTTTGCTTTTTGGAGGGGGGACACTAGGGCAATTAGGGCTAAGTGACTTGTCCAAGGTCACACTGCTAGTTTTATGGTAAGTGTCTGAGGTCAGATTTGAATTCAAATCATTCTGACTCCAGCGCTGGTGGTCTATTCACTGTGCAAAATAACCACTCTTCTACTACTATATTCCTCAGATACTACAACTTAGGCTCTTCTTTAACACTTCTGATAATGTAGAACAATTCAACCTTAGTAATCACTCTGTCCATCATGCAATCAATTTTCAAAAGTTTGAGTGAGTTTTCCACCAATTCAGACAAAGAAAGATCAAAGTACTTCTTAACTCTAACATCCAAAGAAACCCCAAGACAAATAAGAAATGAATATTACTTTTGAATGGGTTGTTAATTCCTTAATTGTGTAAAAAAATTCTTTGTTTCTCCACATGTTCCTTATTTTGCTTCTTACTCCAGAACTGGTCTTTGTAGACTTTGTTTTGAATTAATTACTTCTGAAACACATATTTTAAAAATATTTTAATACACTACAATATACACAAATTATTCTGATTTTGCCTGGAGTTGTTTATTCCTTACACACACACACACACACACCCACACACACACACATTCATGTGTAGATGAAAAGAGTTATAAACTGATCATTATTGCGCTTAGAGTATGCTTAATAAAATTCAATTATGCTATAACTGGATCCTTTGGTTTGTTTCAGTCACATGATGAAAGAAATAATATGTGTAACATGTGGAGGCCAGTTAAAACTCTTGAAAGAAGTAAAGATAACATCAAGTCCAGTGTTTTGAGATACTTGAGAGGGAGGAAGTGGTGTGAAGAAAGGAATTTGGAGGTAGCAAATAATACTGGAGGCTTCTGATGCCTAATTCTCAAGAGCAGTGATTTATCAAATAGTTAGCATTAAAATTCAAAGTCAAAGCTCTAGTATTTCCTATTATAATGTAATTTAAGGTTTTTTGGTTATCATTCTGATGTTGCTAGATCTTTTTTTATAAGCCCACTTACACAATGCTAGAAACTTTGCCACATTTCTCTTAAAGAGAAAATTTTTGAAACTGGGACTGAATTTGGAGAATATACACAAGGAGGTAGATGAAGAATCTAATTAATCTTACTTTTAATCGTGTATATTTTGTTCATTTGTATAATTTTGTATAATGCATAAATATCCATAATATGCCAAAAAATACAATATTTACATTGCTCAGTGACTTTGAACTTCAGAAAGAAAATCATTAGTGTCCACTCTATAATCTATATGCATATTACTATAAAGGTAAAGAATTTAGTTCAGTCAATTCTGGATTAGGAAAATGGGAAAGCTAATAGTTGAAATAAATTCTAGCTTCTGGAAAATAACAAAACAGTAATATAATAAAATAAGTGAGTAAAACAGAACAAACGTAGATGGATAAGCAAAAACATCACCTGGGGACATTTAAAATGACAAAATGGGGTGGGGGCAGAGCCAAGATGGCAGCTTAGAAGCAGCAAAGCACTGTAGCTCCCACACAAACGTGCTAAAAAAACTCATAAAATAGGACTCTAAACAGATTTTCAAGCTCCAAAACTCTCCAAAAGATAGAAAACACATCTGTTGCTACAGGCAGCACAGCAGGTGGGACTCTTCACAGCAGTCTGGAAGCCGCGTCTGAAACCCTGGCTGGGTCAGGCCCTAGGGCATTGGGCAGGGAGCCACGTCTATAGGACAGCAGATCAGCTGCACTGGAGGCACAGTTACCACATTTATCAGGCCAGAAGAAAAAAAGGCTAAGAGAAAGGTCAGTGGATTTTGCTAACTCGGGAGGAGAAGAGCGGGTCCAGCCAAACTGCTCCCAGGGCAAGAAAGCAGTGGGAGGTGGCTGTAGAAGCAGGAACAGAGCAGCAGCAGCCTCCACTGAGCTGCTTCAGAGTCCTTGGCCTGCAGATAGCAGGGGGGCTGACGCGATCCATCGGGGCCAAGGGTTCTTGGGTTGAGTGGCCTGGATCTGGATCGTGGTCGTGAGTGGTGGTCCTGGGGTGCGCCTTCAGTGAGCCAAAGTTGGGGGGCAGGGCTGCAGTATCCCACTAATAGCTCTGGCAGCTGTGAAGGCCCTAGCCATTTAGGACAGAGCTTTCCCCCTACAGGAAGCAGAGTTCCACAGAGCTAAAAAACCAAGTAATTTATAGACTGGCCAACATGAGAAAAAGGAAATAAGACAGGAACAGCAGTAAAACTCTAGAATCCTATTTTATGGACAAAAAAGATCAAAGCATGGAGCGGGAGGAAGACAACTCAGTCAGAACTCCCTCACTAAATGCTTCCAAGA
>CM053601.1:99726223-99742887 GCA_028646575.1 Pseudocheirus occidentalis | reverse complement strand
TTTTTTGGGCCTCTTACCATTTGAGTTAATTTGTTCTTTAAGGTGTTATTTTCTTCAGTTAGTTTGTTGACTCTCTTTTCATGATTTTCTTGCATTATTCTCATTTCTCTTCCCAATTTTTCCTCCACTTCTCTTATTTGGTTTTCAAAGTCCTTTTTAAGTTAATATATGGCTTGTAGGAAATCTTCATGTTTCTTGGAAGCATTCGATGTGGGAATTCTGACTGTGTTATCTTCCTCCTCTTCCATGATTTGATCCTTTTTGTCCCCATAAAAGGATTCTAGAGGTAGGTTATTGTTCTTACTTTGCTTCCTTTTCCTACTCATATTGGCCAGTCAATTAATTGCTTGATTTTTTTAGGTCTGTGGAACTCTGCTTACAGAGGGGGAAGCTCTATCCTAAATTGGTGGGTTTTTCACAGCTGCCAGAGCAATTAAGGGGATGCTGCAGCCCCCACAAGCTTTGGCTCACTGAAAACACACCCCAGGACCACCACCTGAGACCATGATCTGGATCCAGGCCAGTCAATGCAAGAGCACTTGGCCTCTGATCAATCTTTTGGCCCCCCTGCAGTCTGCAGGCCGGGAGCTCTGAAGCAGCTTGGTGGAGGCAGCTGCAACTTCTTCCACTTCTGCTGCTTCCTTGCCCTGGGGGCAGTTCTGTTGGACCACTTTTCTTCCCCAAATTTTGCTGAGTCCTACTGACCGTTCTCTTAGGCCTTATTTCTTCTGGCTTGAGAAATCTGGAAACTGCCCCAGCTGCCACTGATCCACTCTCCTGAAGACTCCACTACGGTTCCTCCTGGCCGCCTTGTGGGTGGGCCACAGATTCAGGCTGGGCTAATTTTAGCTTCCAGCCTGCTGCAATGAGCCCTACCTGCTGAGCTGCCTTCAGTGAAAGATGTGTTTTCTGTGTTTTTATGAGTTTGGGAGCCCTAAAATTTGTTTAGAGACATATTTTATGGGTATTTAAGATGTCTATGTGGGAACTGCAAAGCTTTGCTGCTTCTATGCCCCCATCTTGGCTTTGCCTGTAGATGAGCTCTTGACTGGGAAGTAATAAGAATGGTAAGGTCATCCATAGAACTGTCAAATGACATTTTTTAAAAGTTGTATTGTTGAATTGATTATTTGATTATTTTTCTCAGTTCAATAGAAGAGCCTGCATGCAATATAATGTCAAAAATGTCCTGATCTATGGGTTGTTAGTCTTGACTACATAAGTTTAAGTTCAGTGAAGGAGGCTAACTTCCAGAAGCAAATTCCAAAGTCAAATACTTTAAGAGAGATCTATGAAAAGATTTTTCACAAGAGTTCAACATTCCCATGAAATCACAAGAGAAGAAAAACAGACTTAATTTTCCCAGATTATGAATTTTTGTCCTCTACTAACACCCTATTCTGATACCTTGTTGTAGATAGCAGACCTGGTAGGTTCCACCTAGCAGATAGATAGGTTTCTAGTATAGGCTCAATGGAAAATTCTTTGTGTACTTTTATTGAAAAGTCAACCTAATTTCAGAAATATTTATCAACAAATTTTGGCTAACATTTGATAATTCTCTTCCTCTCCACCCCAGAAATAGCAGCATCTACTAAGACAAAATTTTCCTTATTATATGATCTTGGATGTGGTAAGACAGAATAAGTAATGGCCCTAATTTTTTTATACATTGAATGAAAACTTCTACATGATTAAACCTAATCTTTTCAATCTTTGAGTTCAATCTAGACTTTGAATCAAACCAATGAAAACAATATTAAATGTCATATTTATACCTGTTGGGGAAAGATTGAAGAAGGGGAGTACATAGTTGCTGAGCCATTAACTTGGGCCTGGGTACATGTATTGGGGAAGGTAGACTATCACTCATCCCTCACCTTCCCTGATCCTCAGTATCATAGTCTGCATTCCTAGGCACCTGTCTTCTCTTTCTCCTGGAGCAAGATGCCTGGTTCCAAGGGGTAAGAGCCTGGATCCACTATGTGAGAGAAGGGTTGGCTACTTATGGTGATAGGATGCACCTGATGCAGACATGAAATTACCTAATAGCCCCACCATGTCAGTGGCTTAAATGCCTAAGAACTTTTGTGAACAGGAATCTTTGAGTGTCTTTGAGGTCAATATTAAGAGTAGTCTGTAGGCTACCAGTATAATATCCCATGTCCCAAATGTTGTTTCCCCCAGGATAAAAGAAACTAATGATTCTCAGTGCTAGCTGGGAAGAGTTATGAGATTGCCACTATGTAATATTTTTCCATCCCTAAATGTAGAAGTTCATAGATCACAGGGTGCAGCTAATACCAGTCTTTTCCCTTTCATTTGTGAGTACAAGGGGAAACATAATGTTCTGAAAAGGGAGCTGGATATGGAATAAAAAGACATGGTTTTAAGTAGTAGCTCTGCCATATGCTATTTGTGTGACCTAGAAGATATCATTTAATAACCTTCTGGGCCTTCACTTGTAATCTGAAAGAGTCAGACTGAATGATGACTTCCACCTTCGAATCTCATAGTCATATGAGCCTATGTTAGCAAATGTCATGCAAAACTTGTCATTTCATATTATGATTTCCTAAAATAATTTTGTGTAAAGTAGAGATCATAGTTCTTTAATTAAGGGGGTGGGACATTGCTTCATTATTAAATTTGGAAACAATTATATTAGAGCATGGTAGTTAATTTGAACTCAGCAGGGAGTACTTAACGCATTGAAATTACAAATCCTAAAAGGATCACATTAATTTATATTTTGTCTGAATTGTTCCATGTGAAGGGATTTTTGAGTCTGCGAAAATGGGAAAGATTTTGGCAAACTGCTACACATAACTTCTTCTCATACTCTCTTCAAGCTATGTTAATAACAGTTTACACTGATGCAAGAAAAATGAGAATAGTAGAACAGCAACTTAAAGCATTGTGCTAGAAACACTTTTCAGCATCAGCAATACGATCAATATTATCTGTTTTTAGACACAAAAATTACAGTAGCCTCCAGCACTAAGAAAATACCAGTTAGAACTGCTTTCTCAACAATTCTTGAGAACTACTTTATAACTATAATAAGTACATATTTCACCAATGAACATCTCATACTCCATCTTCATGTTTCCAAATTACCAGCTGATAAGCTGGCAGTTAGAAAAGGGAATGTGATTTCAATAAAAGGAAGCAGTGAACATTGATAAAGGGAGATATTGATAGTAGGCAATAGAAAGCAAATGAAGGCAAACGTGGAAGAGCGAAGGGGAAAAGGCAGACATACTCAAGAATATTGAAAATAGAAATTGTCATTTATTATCAAAGGGAGGAAGTTGGTTTAAGATCTTTGAAAGAAGGTAAAATATAATCCTAATTAAAATTTTACTCTATCTAGATCAAAATTCAAAGGCATATGATAGTAAATGTTTAATAACTCTCTGTCACATGGAAAAAAAGGTTACTCAACAAATGCCTTTAAGTTTAATTTGCCCTATTGAGATTTTCTCCACCATTGTCTTAAATCTAGACAATGAACCAAAGAATAAATCATGACCTGCTTTGTAGTATTTGCCCACTTCTCAGGCCTAATTGTTCACAATCAAAATTTAAGGATAATCTCTTGTGAGCAAATCTAGATGGTTCTAGCATACACATGTGAATCTTATTTTTCAGTGAAGATATAATTGCAAGTCAGATTTAAAGAGATACAAGGGCAAGTAGATTCTTCTACATTTCATATACCACCTTGATTTGGGGGTGATTTTGGAGGGAATAGGTATATAGTTTTTGATAGTGTATCCTAAAACAGAACAGAAAAAGAAAAAAAAGTTGCTAAAAGAGCAATTACAAGCTTTTAATAACTATTTAAAAGTTTTCCCCCAAACATTTATAAGGTAAATGAAAGTTTAAACTATTCTTAGACTTCATAGTATCCCCAGTAAGTTGGAAAAAATGAAACAAGATAAAAACAGTGTTTGAGGTCCTGTAGTAATATAAGCAGTCAACTACATAGCTGGATTGTGAGTTATTCCAATGTTTCTGGAGAGCAGTTTATGTGATTAAATGTGATTAAAATGCCCCTACCTGCAGGACTATATTGCTTGTCATAGACAAAATGAAGTCAAAGAAAGAAAAAAAAAGCAATATGTGTGTATAAATATACACATCAATTTTTATGTACACACAAGTATAAGTGCATGGAAATATACATGTGTATATGTAAGCATGTGTTTAGAAGTATGCATTCATACATGCAATTTTATTCAGTACTTTTGTAGTAGCAAAGAACTAGAAACAAAATAGGTACCCGTAACTGATTAGAGAATGTTAAAAAAAAATTGTGGTCTTTGACTAATGGAAGATTTCTAGGATGAAAGAAATGAAAAGACAAATATAAAGAATTCAGAGAAATAAAAGGGTTCATTGGAACTGATGCAAAGTGAAATATGTACAATCAGAAAAGCGATATCACAATGAGTGCAACACCATAAACAAAAATAAAAAAATGTGAAATGCATAATAACCAATATTATTTTCAGAGAATGTTGATAAAATTTGCCTTTTTCCCTTCGTGGCAGTAGGAAAGTATGTTATCTATGGAATATTGTCATAGTGTCATTACCTCTAGATGTTAATGATTTTTTGTTGAGGTCTCTTTTTTTTCCAGAATGGCTTTTTTATTTTTGTAACAAGATGAGTTAGTGGGGGAGAGCAACAGAAGAAAGGAATCTTTTATGTATAATAAAAAAGTAATGGTTTTAAGAAAGGAAAACAAAGAAAAATATAAGCTGATTTTATTAGGTTCTTGTTATAGCAACCAGGAAGGAGGACAAAGGGAGCATTTTTAAAGTTGGCAGGTTAAAGAGACAGGCATAGCAAGGACAATCAGAACTACTGATTGCCCTCCACAAGTATTAGATCAAATATCTCCACTTCACTCTCCTTTCATATTCCACTCAGTTCCCAAGGCCCGCTTACTCTGACTTCCAATAAATGATTTGTATTCAATGCTCATTCACAGAGTCTGTTATAACGGATCTCACAAACAATCTAATGTAACCCACTCAGAAGCCACATAATTACCCAGTTTTGCTTGATATCTCTTCAGTTGGTGGAGGACCACTAATCCATCAGGCAGTACATTCAAACTTTTGTATAGCTTTAATTTTAGGAAGTTTCTACTGTTTCTGCTGCTATTGCTATTTTCCTTGCAACATGCCAAGCAGAAAAATCCAGTATCTTTCATGCAACAGATATTCAAATATTTATGGATATCATTTTTCCCCTTTGTTCACTTCCTCAGACTAACATGGCCTATTACTTCAACCAGCTCTCACATAGGCCTTTACCATCCATGTTAACCTGCTCTAATGGGTTACCCAGAACTGAGAAGAATTCAGATTTAGCATGATACACCTAAATAGATCTGGAATAAAAAGAAAATATTGCTATCTATACCTTCATGGACTAGGATGATCACTTAGCCTATAATAAAAGCATGAGGGTCATTCCTCAAATAGTATATGTACTTGGGGATTTCCCGAATCTTTGGTTGTCCCCAGCAATGATGTATACAGTAGTGTACTGGAGATATAAATACAAACTTGCACATATAACCCATTGCTCCTACACACTGTGTACACACACACACACGTTTGTGTATACACATCATGTATATGCATATATGTGCATATATAGTATATGTATATATCTATGTGTATGTCTATATGTATACTATACATGCACAGGCATGTACACATATATTCATATACTCACATTCATACATTTTACATTTGCACATTTTCATCATAATAAACCTAATTTATGGTCTTTATTTCAAGAAATATGGCATATTTCTAGTCACAGTGAGATGACATCAACAAATTATGAAGCGGAATCATTAAATTGTGTTTACCTAATACAAAAAATATTTAATAGTGGAGACAGTTGGTAAAACAAACTGATTTCTTTGAGTTAAGAGGCATAGAAACATGATTATAGGAAATCATCACCACTAAAGTTGGATCAAATCTATAAGCTATAGATGAGGGAATCTTTTTTTTTTTAAGAAGGAGATATGAAAGCTGCAGAGAGCATGGACCGAACAACAATATATTCTACAGAAAGTAACTAGTTTTAGATCCTAACCAGAGTGCAGATATTAAAGAATACAATTTGACAAGAAAAGGGAGTCTTTTCAAGAACACTTACATCCATGATCATTTACAGTAACATCACATGCTGTGTAATTTTTAAACATGAAAACTGGGAGAATGCTTCATCCCATTTTAACTTCTTTGAAAGTCTCCATATTAGTTCATCAAAATGTTTGACATTTGTACATATCATTACAAATGGGCATTGAATCATTACATGATGGCTTGCAATGGACTTAATATTTTATTTTATAATTATGAATGTGTCTTGCTTCTTAGCAAATGATCCCATTTCTGCATGGATTTCTATCTGATGCATGTGGGAGAATTATTTTGCTGTCTGAAAGGAATGCATATGAAAAAACCATTTTTGAAAAAAGAATGTGTTTATCTCTATACATTACATGTAGTGTTCCTGTAGACTTAGAAAAACAAGGAGTCTTGTAAGGAATATAATTCCTAAATAAGGGCTTTACCTTTTTATATTCCTGATGGAGTAACAGAACTCAATAAAATCATAGCTAAAAATCCTAACAATGTATGTGTATATACTAACTCTGGTTCAACTGGTCATATCCTGACAGGGGGCCCTAGTAAGGATATAATGCTTTGGGGAACATTGAAAACAATGCCAAATCGGGAAGGACGGAGAAAATTTGTAACTCTAAAATATCATGGAAATGAATGATGTAAACAAGAAAACAAATTTTAAAAAAGAAAAGAATGCCAAATCAACGGCCATCCTCCAAGCCTGGAGTGCACTACATTCTCATTTTTGCTTTTAGGAATTCTCTTCCTTTAGCTCAAAACCACAGCTCCATGAAGCTTTCCTTCACTACTCCCAACACAACAGTGCCTCCCCTCTCTTCTCTACAATCACCTGCTCATCCCAACTCCAGCAGAATGGTTTCTCTGCTTCCTCATATTTCCCTATAATACAGTGTATTTTCTGGATTCCTTATTTACCTCCACCACAATCTACTTTGTGTCAAATTGTCATATATAGGAAAATGGACTTAGCTCTGCAGATTACCTGTATATTTAGATTTGGTTCCAAAGCATCTCAGTGGTCTAGTTCAGTGACAATTTTTAGACATATTTTCATAAAAAGAGAATGCTATATATTGGATAAGTATATGAACCCATCCAGCTTCTTAAGGACCCTTAATAGTTATAATTCACTTGTGAGTAATTTCTTCTTTACTTAACCTCAATTGCCCTGCCTTCCTCCCTCCAAAAATAAAAAGACAAAAAATATAAAACTCAGGCATACGGAACAACATAGAGTATAACATTTAAGGGCTGCACTATGTTGGAGAGCACAGAGACACGGATCCATTCAGCATAAAGGGGGAATTCCAGCAGGGATATGTGCTCCTACTGGAGGGACAGTGTGTTCCCAAGTACTCGTATGAGAGGCCCTGAGAAGCAGTATTGCTTCTGGTCCCAACAGAACAGGAACCCTGAGGAACAATATTTATGGTTGTCCCAGGGGAATTCCAGATTGAGGACAAGATAACAGATAAAGAAAGCAATGACTCTACTCCTGGGATGACATCACCTTGGAAGCAATGAAAACATCTAAACTTTCATAACTGATGGTGAAAAGAGCAGTGGAAAAAAGCATGATGCTTGGGACAGTGACCCTACCCTTAACCCAAGATGGAGAAAGAACCTGTCTTTATTTAAAGTTCAGATTTTTAAAAAGGCTGGAAAAAACAAA
This sequence comes from Pseudocheirus occidentalis, assembly GCA_028646575.1. Lineage (NCBI taxonomy): Eukaryota > Metazoa > Chordata > Mammalia > Diprotodontia > Pseudocheiridae > Pseudocheirus > Pseudocheirus occidentalis. Next base: position 99,735,027 of record CM053601.1, on the reverse strand, counting down.
TAATAATAATAAAAATCCTGAACATGAAAAAGTTATTATGGTTAGAAGATCAAGAAAAAAACATAGAAGACAGTGATAACTGCTTTCCTGTTACAAAATTCTGGTTTTCAGAGTCATTTTCTTCTTCAAGATTCTGCATCTCCTTTTCTAATTGATCGATTTTCTTTGGTAATCTTTTTTTTTCTTGAATTGTTCTTATTTTTTTCTTTTTACTATTTCCTATTTTTTTTCATTTTATTTTTAAAAGTTCTTCTATGGATTCTTTTTGGACAGGTGGCCATTGATTACTCTTTGTGGTGGAAAACGGTTTCTTTGCTTCAATATCCTCCTCTGAAGATAAACCCTGGTTTTCTACATTCCCATAGAAACTCGTTATGTATGGATTCTCCTCTGCCTAAACATTTTGTTGTTGTGCAGCTTATTTTTTTTAATCAGCTCTAACCCTGGGGTATGTGGACTGGTGCCTCTGGCCTCAGGTCTTCCTTCATTTCTCTCCTCTGGCCTGAAACTTAAATCAATTTCTCCAGCCTCCAATAAGTGCCTATAATGAGCACTATCACTGCCCCACTTCTTCTGAACTCATTCATTGGGCATATGCTGGTTCCTTCTCACCTACAGCTGTATCTCTATACAGCTGGATCTGGTGTTCCTTGTCAAAAGAGGTTCCTTCAAACTTCCACAGCTCAGACACAAAACTTTCCCCACTATCCCAGGATAAAAGTTAGATTAGGGCTGAAACAGCCTCCCAATAGAGCTAAGCTCAGGGCTTGCCATTTGTTTAAGTGAAACTAGCCTGCATATGTTTATTTTTCATAGGCACCAAATTTCATTCTGGGATATTTCCTCAGATCTCTGTTGTAGGAGGATCACTCTTCTTCCCTTATTCTTATTTATCTTTACCACTCTATATTAGCCCCCAGGCACTGTTTTGTCTTGTTTGTGGGGGAAATCTATAGTTTGGAATTTTCTGACCTACTCTGCCACCTTCCCAGAATCTTTCCCATTAATAGTAGAATTTTAATGCTCAAATAATTTATTTTGTTTGTTCTCTTCTCATTTTCAAGGCTATTTCTAGATTTTCAACTTTATTTATTAAAGTTGAACCTCCTCACCTGGAAGTAGGGAGGAAATGTCTTGGGACAACTTAAGCCTTTTTCATGTTGCTTTTTTTCAGAATGAATTTATGGGGGTCTGCAAATTTCTGTTGCTTCCAAGGCATCCTGATCCTAATATGAATGGTTATCTTCCCCCTGATCTATGCTTTGGTCTTGTCTTTATCCAACAAAGGCTTCTGGTTCCCTGTAGCTTTGAGCACTAGTGCTTCTCTCTGCTTTGGAATATGACCAGAGACCCTACTGCCTTATGACTGACCCACAGTGCTCCTCTCTTCCCTGTAACTGCAAACTTCAACAGTGTTTGAACAATAGGGTAACCAGTCAATGCCACCTGTACCCAGTGCCAGTAAGGAGTCTCCTGTTATATATTTCTAACCCCCTTACCTTCTCTTAGCTGAGAGTTTCTGAAGCTGCCACTGCTGCCACTGTGTGTTTGTGACCTCACTCCATGGTTCAAGGGTTACAGATTTCTCCTGCTGACATCTTAAAAGTTTTCTTAAGTGGGAAAAATGCTTTATTCCAAACTTTTGTTGATTCTTACAAAATTTCATTTGAGATGTAATTTTAAAGTTGTTTTGGGGGGAATATTGGGAGATTCAACTGGGTGGCTGCCACTAATCAACAATCTTGACTCTGCCCAGTTTATTTCTTGACTTTGAACTTTATGTCAAAGTTGGGTTCTGCTTACAGTGGGTGGGAAGGCACTGTAACAAGCTTCAGGTTTTTTCATGCTGCTGTTTTCAGAGTTAGTTCTGGCAATCAGCAAATTTTCTGTTCTTCTGAGGTCATGCAATCTGGGAAGAGACTTGGCCACTGTTCCCTTGCTCTAAGCCTTGCTCTTTTCCTAGGAAGCTTTCACAGTCTTCAACATTCAGAATTGTTAGTGCTCATTTTTTCAGTGGGATGGTGACCAGGTAACCTGCTCTCTTGCAACCACAGATGCTAATGATCTTCTCTTCCCTGGAACTCTGACCCAGAAATGCTCAAGAGCAGTAGCATTGCCAATCAGTGCCAGCTACATTCAGTGCCAGGAAAGAGTCACCTGTTATCTCTTTCTAATCTGTTGTTTGACCCCCATACTGCAGTCTCTGGGCTGAGAGCTCCTGAAGTTGCTGCTTCTGCTCCTGTCAGAGCCACCTTCAAGACTCACTGCTGGTTCACTCCTGGCCTGCTCCCACCTTGTTGTCAGACCTCTCCTGTTGACCTCCTATGTTGTTTTAGACTGAAAAATACCCCATTCTGATCTTTCAGTGGCTCTGATGCTCAAAAATTTGACTGAAGGTGTTATTTCAAAGGTTGTTTTTTTTTCGTGATTCCTAGGAGATCTCAGCCAGGTTTCTGCTTATATATATATATATATATATATATATATTTCCATCTTCAGGCCCCTCTTTGGGCAAAGTATTTCAAGCATTAGAAGTTTCATTGTTTTGTACCTTCTTCCCTTAAGTACAAGAGGAGAATCCCTCAAGGTGATTTTACAATTCGGACCCCTGATGTTACAATTTACTGTGGCTCAATCTTTTTTTCAGTTCATAGCAAGCCGAGTGATTAACCCACCTAATCCCTTGGCATTCTCTCTGAATTATCTAACTGTTGACCCAGTGGGGGAAAGATAAATAATGACATGAAAAATGAGAATTTATTCTTGCCAATAAATGCCTACCCCCAAGAATATAACAATAAGTTCAGAAATCTACTCTGCTAGTATTGGGATTGGCTTTTGAGTATTCTATTCATCATTTCTTTACCACAGAACTTCTCAGTCTCAAGGTCTGTTTTTGTTTAACTCTGCCAATAGATGATTGCTAGAAGCTGTTTAAAATTGAGTCAGTATATCATCAATCCTCATCTGCTTTTAATAAAGATAATGTTTTGATTTTCATCAGTCTCTGGGCCAAGATATGAGATCTCTGCTTGAGGAAATCTCTGACCTTCTTCAATTTTAAAAAAAAAATTATTATTATTGTTTTTAAAGCCTACTTTTTAATTGACCAGTAAAGAACTATATACTATATCTTCCTCCTAAGTGATTGAAGGAAAGAGTAAAAATCATGTTCCATAGAAATAGATCCATTTCATTTATTTTGTTGTCTATGTTATATGTCAGGTAATTCATGATAGACACAGAAAAAGGTCAAAGGCGGATTTTCCATGATCACGTACAATTTCTAGTCAACTTCCAGGCATCTTTCAAAAACCAACAAAAATTGTGGAAGGGTTTATTAACCCTATGTGGGTAGGAAAAGCATACAATCTTAGTTCTGGACAAAAATTTAGAAATGGAAAGAGGCACTATGTTTCTCTAACTTTGGAGTTACATGACTTAATTTCAAATCCTTCCTTGGTAACTTACTTCCATGATAACCTTGAATGTGGTACAATGGGAAAATAAATGGAACTGGAATCAGAAGGTTTGGTTTCAAATCCTGAGTCTGCCATTAACTGCCCATCTGGCCATTGTTGAATCACTTCATCTCTCCATGCTTCAGAATACTAATTTGCAAAGTAACTAAGTTGAACTTGTTAGCCTCTAAATCTATGATCTTATGAGCCAATAGCCCATCATATACCTGAAGCAAAAAACTCCCTCTGCATCAGCCCTGATAAGGAACCAATTAGTTTCTCTTCAGATAGCTCCAGGGAAAGGGAACTTATGAACCCCAGAGCCTGTTCATTAGACTTTTAGAGAAATATAACACTTAAGAAGTTGACTCCCCCACCTCACTCATATTTAGTCAAAATCTATCCCCAATGTGACATTCACCCAGTAATCCCGGTTCAGTACTTTAGGGAAAAACAAACAAATAAAATATAATAAAATATACCTTAAGCACTCTTCTACGTGCGAGACCTTCAAATATTAGAAAACTACTATTCCTCTTCCATCAAATTTTCTCTAAGCTAAATTATCTAATACATTCAACAGATCCATAAATGACATGGTGTGAAATTCTATCCAACCAATTTACCCTCTTTTGGATATTCTCCATCTTACCAACAGCCTTCTTAAAAAGTAATAATAACAAGAATAATCTCTCAGAATTTATCACAGTATATTATATTGTTTGAGTAGAGAAGAGTGTAGCAAAACTGTCACTATATTTCTGAATATTTTGTTTCTATTAATTCATATTAAAATCTCATGAGCTTTTCTCTTGCTGTGTGAGAATACTGATTTGTATTTGGTGTGCCATAAATGGAAAGCCCCATTTTTTTTTGCAAAAGAAAAATACTTAGCCCTAGTACTATATTTATAGGACTGTAAGACTGAAAGTTGCAAGGGGTCTTACAGGGTTTCTATTCCAATTTCCTCAGATTTCAAATTAATTTCAGCTCCTCTCTGTATGTTGGCAAGACTACACCATGAGTGGAAAACCTGCAGTTCAAACGCAGTTCCTCTAACTCTCAAAATTCCATTGTTCAAAGTGGCTTATACAAACTGATGCTATGTGAGAAGAGGGAAACCAGGAGAAATTTGTACACAATGACAGACACAACGTGTGTGTGATGACCAACTTTGATGGACTGGACTCTCCTCAGCAATGCAAAGTTATAACTGCAAAAGACTCAGGATAGAAGATGTCTACATTCAGAGAAAAACCTAGAAAGATTTGAGTTTAAATGCAGACTGAAGTAAACTACATGCTCTCTTTCTTTTTCATGTTTGATTTTGTTTCCTCTTTCCCGTTGTTCATTCCAATGGTTACAACCCTTATTCAATGTGAAAGTTTTTGAAGATCCAATACTTGATTTCATGCTTCCATGGGAGTGGGAGTAAAGGGAGGGGAGAAAATTTGAAACTCAAGAGATTGTGTAACTGAAACTTGTAAACTAAAAGGAAACAAACAAATCAATTAAAAACAACATAAAATAAAAATTCCAGTTTTCACTGGACTGTATTTTTCAGTTTCTTTTTTAAGGTAACCAAATAGTTCACTTTCATGTTTATTAATTTTTGCTTTATTTACTTTATTGGTTGAGTGTGAATCCAAATTTTGTCAAGCAACTAAACAGGTTGATAAAATTCCTTTTTATACCATTGATACTAGAGAAATAGACTCTGGACAAAGAATGTGTCCCACATTCTAAATCTGTTGAATTAACCTGCCCATTATTCTAATCTCACCCGTGGCAAAAGACATGGGGCACTGGGTTAAAATTCAAGTTAATTAAGATTTTAAAAAGAAGTCCAGAAAATTATGCACTCTTCCCATTGCATAAACTGATCCCGATTTTAGAAACAAATCAAACAGAGCTAATCTTAATGTTACAAAACAGATGGGTGATTTTTTTCCCCTTTCATCTTTTCTGGGTTTTGGCCAAGACCAAAACTGAAAGTGTCAAAGCACCAAAAGACATTCTATACTTAGGGAAAAAAATCAGTTCAGGGCCAATTACAGGATTTCCTTAAACCATACAAAAAGCATTCTTGTGTGACAGTCAGGCCACTTTTGCATACAGAATAGGTCAGTGAATTTTGGCTAAGTTCCAGGGGCCTATCCAGATTTTAGAGAGAGAATTTTCAATCTTGTGACTTTCTAGTTGCCAAATAGAAACTTAAATGTTAGAAGAATACAAATATCAAAAGGTTAGCTTGATAGATTGAATCCATTTATGGGTTATAAGTGAACAAGGCTCTCACATGAATGATATGCTTATAATATTGGCAGTATGTGACACAATAAGTACTGTTTCAATTGCCCCTTCGCAGCTTCATAGACCACCTTAGTCTTAACCCATAGACATCTTGTTAAATTTGGTTCTTGCCAAGGTGCTATCAGTAGTTACAATATGACAATTTATCTAAATCTTGTTATCATGGAAATAAATGAGAATTGTGATGGAAGTCTCCTTATTTTATAAAGTAATAAAGCAATAAAAATACTGTTGTTTTATGTCTTATAAATAATATTTTCTTAAAAACGAACTTTTTTAAAACATAATTTGAATTTGTCAAGTGAATGCTTCTGATAATGGAAGAATAGTCACTTAAAAATTTTAATAAAGGGAGATCCCAGGCCCCAGCAGAGTGGAGCAGAGAAATACCAGCACCAGGACCTCCATGTGCATCACCGTAGCCCGGAGAATGCATAGATTTCAGTGTTGCTAACTAGCACATGCTTCACTATAGCCCCAGGTAAACAAGCAGCCTCTAGTAGCCAGACGACCTAGTGTCTCAGTGTAGCCCTGGGGAAAAACAGAAAAACTCCACCAGCCTTGGCATATAACAGACACCACCACTCTCACCCCAGCTTAGTACTAAGTAAGTGGCCAGACACATATAGCTTCTCATGGTTGCAGGTACTACCACCAAACCATAACCTTGGTATAGTCCCAGATATGAGGGTCACCTGTGGGTCTCAGGGCAACATCAGTGTAGGACCAGGTAAACAGTCAGAGCCTTTGTTCCCTGTCACAAGAAGCCTGGGACAGTACCCCTTCAACCCGGGGAACAGAGTTCAAATTTAAAGAAAAGAAAAATGAAAGGCCAAAAAAAAATGATGATCAAAATCCAACAACAATAAAAAAGAATATGACCATAAAAATTATTATAGTGACAAGGAAGATCAAGATACAAACTCAGAAGAAGACAACAATGTCAAATCACCTATGGGTAAAACTCCAAAGAAAAACAGGAAGTATGGGGCAGCTAGGTGACACAGTGAATGGAGCACTGGCCCTGGAGTCAGGAGGACATGATTTCAAATCCACCCTCATACACTTAACACTTACTAACCATATGACCTTGGGCAAGTCACTTAACCCAAATTGCCCTACCTTCCCCCACCAAAAAACAAAAAAAAAAGAAAAAGAAAAATAGGAAGTGATCTCAGAAAAAGGGGGCTTAATATCATATGAGAGGTAGAAGAAAAATTGGGAAAATAAATGGGAACGATGCAAGTAATTATGAAAAAAAGAGTCAGCAGTTTGGAAAACAACTGCTTTAAAAGTCAAATTGGTCAAATGACAAAGTGTATGCCAAATGGAAAAGGAAGTACAGAAACTAACTGAGGAAGATAAATCCTTAAAAAGTTAGAATTGGGCAAGAGGAAGCTAATGACTCTATGAGATATAAAAAATCAATCAAGCAAATTAAAAAGAATGTAAAAAAAAACTAAGAAAAACAAAAAAAAATCATGGGAAAACAACTGACCTGGAAAATAGATCCAGGAGAGACAGTGTCAGAATTACTAAACTTCCTGAATGCCATAATCAAAAGGATGTCCTGGACAGCATCTTTCAATGAATTATCAAAGAAAACTGCCCTGTTATCCTGGAACCAAAGGGCCAAATAGGTATTAAAAGAATCCACTCCCTGTGACCTTGGGCAAGTCACTTAACCCCAACTGCCCTCCAAAAAGAAAAAAAAAAGAATCCACTGATCACTCAGTATAGAAATCCAAAATAAAAACTCCAAGGAATTGTCTAACCAAATTTCAGAACTACCAGATAAAGAGGAAAAATGTAACAAGCAGCCAGAAAGAAGCAACTCAAATACCAGGGAGTCACAATGATGATCACAGAGGAAATAGGAGCTGCAACACTAAAGGATCAGAGGTCATGGAACATAATATTCCAGAGGACAAAGGATTTAGGACTACAAATAAGAATCACCTACACAGAAAAATTAAGGAAAAAATGGTTATTCAATGAAATAGAAAGATTTCAAGCCTTCATAAGAAGAAGGCTAGAACTGAATAAAAAATATTATCTCCAATATCAAGACTCAAGAGACTGGAAAAAGATAAAACAGGAAAAGAAAACAGGGGATTCAATGGAACTGAACTATTTAAATCCCAGTATAGGAAGATAATTCTTGCAAGTATTAAAAATTGTATGGCTAGTAGGAAAATATTTAGATAAAGAGTATGAGTATAAGGTGAATTTGAGGGAAAGATATAAAAATACATAAGGGCTGAGAAAGAGGAGTAAATTGTGTGTAGATGAAAGGGTAAAGTAGAATTGTGTAAATTATTTCACATGAAGAAGAAGGAATGACCTATTACTGTGGAGGGGAGGATGGAAGGGTCAGTGATGGGTATCATTTGAACTTAACTCTTATCAATATTGGCTCAAAGATGGAAATGCTATAAGATAGAATACTGTACACAATCAGTTGAAAATAGAAATCGATCTTACCCAACAGGAAAGTAGGAAGTGAGGTGATTAGGTGAAGGTGGGGGTGGGGGAACTAGCAGAAGAGAGGGAAGACCGGGGTGGGGGGTGGTATACAGTAGCAAAACACTGATGAGGAAGAGGATGAAAAAAGAAAGAAGTTAAATAGGAGGAAAAATAGGATGGAGGGAAATACACAGATTGTAATCATAAGTGTGAATGTGAATGGGATAAATTGTCCCCAAAAGTGGAAGAAGATAACAGAGTGGATTCAAAACCAGAGTCTTATTATAGGCAATATGTTGCTTACAAGAAACATAGTTGAGTCAGAGAGACACTAAGAGAGTAAAGGTAAAGGGCTGGAGCAGAATCTATTATGTCTCCACTGAAGTTAAAAAACAAACAAGCAAACAAAACAAAACAAAACAGGGGTAGCAGTCTTGATCTTAGACAAAACAAAAACAAAAATAGACTTAATTAAAAATAGAAGGAAGGAAACTATATCTTGTTAAAAGGTACCATAGACAAAGAAGTAATATCAATACAACACATACATGCACCAAGTAGGAT
>CM053601.1:99713762-99726123 GCA_028646575.1 Pseudocheirus occidentalis | reverse complement strand
CCCACCCCCGCCATGGTGGCATACAATCATGTATAGGATCCGCAAACTCTTTCACATTGTACAATAGTCTGGTTGTATAGGTGTTATAGCCAATGGAGTGAACAGTGAGAAAAGAGAAACAAAAACCAAACATAGAAAAAATGGTAGCATGCATTGCTTCAGTCTCCTTTTAAACTCTGATCTTTCTGGGTCTTTCTCTGAATGTAGACATCACCTTCCATCCTGAGACTTGTAGAGTTGTCTTTTAACTATGCGATGCTGAGAAGCCTCCAGTTTTTCAAAATTGGTCTTCACACATATAGCATACAAATTCTTAAAGAAGTTAAGTGAGTTACCAGCTCATGACCAAAGAAGTGATAGAGAGCATTACTAAATGTAAAACAGAGAATTTTACTATAATAAATTTTTTAAACTTTTAAACCTTTTTTATTTTTCAATAAATTTATTTATTTATTTTCTGCTTTGCATCATTCATTTCCATGAGATTTTGAGTTACAAATTTGCTCCCCATCTTTTCCCTACCCAACACCTGAAAACAGCCATCCTTCCTTATAACCCCTCCCCAATCTGCTGTCTCCTATATCTTCCCCCATCACCCCTCTCCAGTAGGGCAGGATGGATCTGTCTAACCCAGTGCCTGTATATCTTAATTCCCAGTTGCATGTAGTTAATAATAATAATTATTATTATTATAATTGCATATATGTATAAATATATGTATACACATATATTTTTAACATTTGATTACAGAATTTTAATTCTAGATTCTTTCTGGTTCCTCCTTTGTCACCCACTGGAAGGACAAGCAATTCAATACAGGCTGTACATGTATAATTACACAGAACATCTCCACAGAGAACATATTGTTCGAGACTAATTGTATGTCCCTCCTTCCTATTCTGTCCCCCTCCCCCAAACTATTCTCTACCCTGTCCCGGTCTCTTCAAAGAAGTGTGTACTTCCAGCAACCCTCCCCCCCACCTACCTCTCCCCTCCATCATCCCACTTCTCATCCACATCCCCCCTACTCTCCTGTGTGGCAAGACACCCAATTTACAGTTTATGTAATTCTTCAATAATCCAAATTCAATGAGAGTAAGGTTGACCCTTTCCCTTTTGCCTTCTTGTTCTTCCCCTCCACTGTAACAATTATCCCTTGCCTCTTCTATATGAGATGGTTAACCCTATTCTGTCTCTTCTCAATCTAATCCTCTCTCACCTCAGAATTTCACCTTTTAAAGTATTGTCCCTTCCTATTCAATTGATCCCATGCCCACTATGTACACATATACACATACTCAGATATATGCTCGTATTTAAATATAAACCTTCCTATATAGACATACATGTTTGTATACATGCATACATACATACACACACACACACACACACACACATATATATATACACACATACATTTGTATTCCTTTCACCTATCCTCATACTGAGAAAAGTTTCATAAGTTACTATTATCGTTTTTCTATAATGGCATGTAAATGATTCAACTTTGATAAGTTCCTTATTATTTCTTTCCATGTTTACCTTCTCATGCTTCTTGTATTTGAGTGTCAAATTTTCTTTTCAATTCTGATTTTTTCAGCAAGAATGTTTGGAAGTCTTCCACCTCACTGAATGACCATATTTTCCCCCAGAACATTATACTTAATTTTTCTGGGTAGGTGATTCTTGGTTTTAATCCTAGCTCCATTGATCTCCAGAATATCATAATCTAGGCCCTTCGATCACTTAGTGTAGAAGTTGCTAGATTCTGGGTTATCCTGATTGTGTTTCCACAGAATTCAAATTGTATCTTCTTGGCAGCTTGTAATATTTTTTCCTTTATCTGGCGACTCTGGAACCTGGCTACAATATTCCTAGGAGTTTTCTTTTGGGGATCTTTTTGAAGAGGTGACTGGTGAATTTTTTAAAGTTTTATTTTCCCCTCTGGTTCTAAAATATCAATGCAATTGTACATGAGAATTTCTTAAAGGATGCATTCTAAGTTCTTTTTTTTGGTCATGGATAGTGCAATAATTTTTAAATTGTCTCTCCTGGATCTATTTTCCAGGTCGGTGGTTTTTTTTCAAGGAGATATTTCACAATTTCTTCTATTTTTTCATTTGTTTGCATCTGTTTAATAGTATCTTGATTTCTCATAAAGTTATTTGCCTCCATTTGCTCCACTCTAATTCTGAAGGAATTATTCTCTTCAGAAAGTTTTTGAGATAATTTTTCCATCTGGCAAATTTGACTATTTAAGGCATTCTTCTCATTGGCATTTTGGGCCTCTTTTGCCCTTTGAGTTAATCTATTTTTAAGGTATTATTTTCTTTAGTCAGGTTGTGGACTCTCTTTTCCTGATTTTCTTGCACCATTCTCATTCCTTTTCTGAATTTTTCCTCAACATCATTTATTTAGTTTTCAAAGTCCTTCTTAAGCTGCTCTTTGGCTTGTAGGCAATCTCTGTGTTTCTTGGAATCTTCTGGTGTGAGAGTTCTGACTGTGCTGCCTTCCTCCCATTCCATGCTTTGATTCTTTCTGTCCCTCGAAAAAATGATACTAAAACTGGATTGCTGTTCTTACTTTGCTTCCTTTGCCTAGTCATGTTGTCAGTTGATTATTTCACTTTTTAGCTCTGTGGAACTCTGCTTCCAGAGGGGAATGCTCTGTTCTAAATCGCTGGGATTTTCACAGCTGCTGGATCTATTAGGAGGCTGCTGTATCCCCCAGCAGCTTTGACTCACTGAAAATGCACCGCAGGACCATCAACCAAGTCCACAATCCACATACAGGCTGCTCAATGCAAGAGCACTTAGCCTCTGAATGATTGCTTATTCCCCCTGCAGTCTGCAGTCTGGGAGCTTCTGAAGCCACCACCTGAAAGTGGCTGTAGTGCTGCCCATTCTGCCACTTTGTTGCCCTGAGTGCAATTTGGCCAGACCACTTTTCTCCCCCCAAATCAGGTGAGTTTCAGTGAACTTTCAGTTTGGCCTTGTTTCTTATGGGCTGATAGTTCTCGAAACTGCCACAGCTGTAGCTGATCCACTCTCCTGAAGGTTCCAAGAATGGCTTTTCCTGGCCACCCCAGGACCAAGCCCCTTTTTCAGGCTGAGCTTGTTTTTGGCTCCCAGGATATTGCAATGAACCCTTCAGGCTAAGCTGCCTTAAGCGGGAGATGTACCTCTCTGTAATTTTGTGAGTTCTGGAGCCATAAAATTTGTTTAGAGTCATATTTTATGGGTATTTGAGGTGGCTATTTGGGAGCTGCATAGCTTTCCTGTTTCTATGCTGCCATATTGGCCCCACCCTCTCTTTACTATAATGAATTAAAATTCTTTTGCACAAAGCTAATGCATCCAAAACTAGAATTAAAGTAGAAAGTTAGGAAATGATCTTTATAGCAAGTGTCTCTCATAAAAGTTTCATTTATCAAATATATTTGGTGTTAAGTCAAATTTATAAGAATAAAAGGTCAAAAGATATGAACAAAAAGTTTTCAGGTGAAGAAATAAAAATTATTTATATGAATATGAAGAAGTATTCTAAATGATTTTTGATTAGAGAAATACACATTAAAATGACTCTGAGGTACCACCTCATACCTGTAAGATTGACTAATATTTAAAAAAAATAAAATGATGAATGTTAGACAGAGCATGGGAAAAATTGGCATACTTATGCATTATTGGTGGAGTAGAGAATCTACTCTGATCTAACTATTCTGGAAAGCAATTTTTAAATTTTTAAATTTTTAAATTTGCCCAAATTTGCCCAAAGGACAAAAAATTTGTGTATGGCCTTTGACCCAGTAATAACACTACTAGATTTGTATCCCAAATAAATCTTTAAAAATGGAAAAGGACCTACCTGTGCTAAGATATTTATAGTGGCACTTTTCATGGTGGCAAAATATTGGAAATTGAGGGGACATTCATCAATGGGGTAAGGGCAGGACAAGCTGTGGTATATGAATTTAATGAAATGTTATTGTAAAATAAGAAATGATGAACAGGCAGATTTCAGAGTGAAAAAAAAACCTGGAAAGACTTGTATGAACTAAAGCATAGTGAAATGAGCAAAACCAGGAGAAATTTAGTACATGATATTAGGAACGTTTTGTGATGATCAACTATGAATGACAGCCCTTCCTGAGAATAATTAATTTAGCAGGTGCTTAATTAGTCCTTAAGGCCTAAGTATTTTTGTGAAAGAAACAGAAGCTACGAACTCTGTCTCCTGTTGATGACCTAACAGGAAGGGGCTGGATGAGAGAGGACACACGCGTGTCTGTGTGTGTGTGTGTCTGTGTCTGTGTGTGTCTGTGTGTTTAAGAAGAGTTCTAGAGGCAGAGAGACAGAATTACTAATTTTCCTCCTGGTGGCTCCTGGTGGAGGGAGTAGAATTTTCACAGCATCTAGAAGCTGGGCTGCTGGGCTGACATCTGAGTTGGAATTTTCCATGAGACCAGAATCTGGTGAAGGCTTAAGTTGATGCTTAGAAGGCCTCCTGGAAGGCTGAGATGTCTTCTGGGTCCTAGGGCCAGCTGAACTGCTGGAGAACTGAAGAAGCATGATCAGGATAAGACTTTGTTTGTTTGTGGCTTGGTTGGTCTTTTAGTTCCCTTCAATGGAGGTTGTGAAGGTTTTGAGATGTGCTGGACCCTGTAAACCTCAGTGTGTAAAAAGAACTGCCCAGAGGACAGCATGAGAACCTGGGGACTGTCAAAGAACCTTTGAATCCAAATGACTGCTTGATTCAGGTAGGAGCTGGGACCATGGAAGGGATCTAGGGTACCTGAGAGACCACTCCTAATCAAGATGAAGAAAAGGCCTATCCTTGGATATTGAACGTGTGATGAAACTGAAGTATATTAGACACAGAGGAGTGGAGGATTTATGTGTTGTTCTAATGATTGCATTTAGTGATTAATGATACTTAATAATTGTGAATCTGGGTAAGTGACCTGATTAAGTTAACTTATGATCGACCCATGAGTGGAAGACTGACTTGTATTGTGAAATGATTAAGTAAGGAGGGTTTCCCTTAGGGAAACCAGATGATTATTGTTTTGTTCTTCATTCTAAATGCTGTGGCCACTTTGGTGAAAACTATGTGGCCATTCTAATGTTAAGCTGCTGTGAACACTGTATTATGATTTTCTGTGATAAGATGGAATGTTGTTAATATTTTAGTATATCTTGATTTTCTGAGAAAGTTTTCCTGGGTTTGTTATGGAATAAATGGTGTGTTCAATATAATGTGTAATCAGAACCTTAAAAGCTGCCCACAGTAGCATTCTTTTGGGAAGCTGCTTGTGTGCGGCATTACACCTTCTCAGCAATACAATGATCCAAGACAAATACAAAGGACTAATGAATGAAAATGATATCCACAATCAGATAAAGAATTGATGGACTATTTCTTTTTTGACTTATTTTATTATTTTTTTTTGCTTTTTTGCCTTTTTATCTGTTTCTTCTTTCATTGCTGCGACTAATATGGAAATATGTTCTACATGATAGCATAAGTATAAACTTGTAATGCCATGCATGAGCAACTCCCCAAAAGAATGCTACTGTGAACAGTATTTAAGGTTCTGATTACACAGTATAGTGAATACTCCATTTATTCCATAAAAAATTAAGGCCAACGTTCACAATAAATCACAATATAATATTCATGACATTATATCTTATCGTAGAAAATCACAGTATAGTGTTCACAACAGCTTAACATTAAAATGGCCACATAGTTTTCACCAAAGTGGGCACAGTATTTAGAACAAAGAACAAAAGAGCAAAATCTGGTATCCCTAAGGATGTTTGCCTCCTTCCTCAGTCATTCAGTCATCTCTCAATACAATTGTCAATCTTCCACTCATGGGGCAATCATAGGTTAACTTAATCAGTCACTTATCTAGCAATCAGGCGCTAAATATCATTAATCACTAAATACAATCATAAGAAAATTACACAAACCTTCTACCCCTCGGTGACTAATTCACTTCAATTTCATCATGAGTCCAAGGGGAGGCCTTTTCTTCATCTTGACTCAGGGTGGTCTCTCAGATTCCTTGGATCCCCTTCCATGGCCCCAGCTCCTACCTGAATCCACCAAACAATCACCTGGGAACTTAAGGATCAACCAAGTTGCAAACAAAGTCTTATCCTGGTCATGCTTCTTCAGTCCTCCAGCAGTTTGGCTGGCACTAGGACCCATAAGAAGACTCAGCCTTCCAGGTAGCCTCCTTGTCAGCAACTTTAGTCTTCACCAGATTCTCAAGAAAATTCCGACTCAGTTCTCAGTCCAACAAGTAGCAGCCAAGCTTCCAGATGCTGGTAAAATTCTGCTTCCTCTACTAGGGGCCTACCAAGAGGAAAACTCTAATTCTAACTGTCTCTCTCTGGGACTCTTGTTACACACACACTCGCGCACGCGCACACACACACACACACACACACACAGGGTTCCTCTCTAAGCCAGCCTCTTCCTATTATGTCAACAACGGGAGGCAGAGTTTATGCCTTCTGCTTCTTTCACAGAGGTACTTAGCCCTTAGCTACTAAGGGTTAAGTACCTGTATTCTTGACATAACAACACCATCAAAAAAGAAACCAACCTGACCATAGAAAGCTACTATGGTGACAGAGAAGATCAAAAGAAAACTTGGAAGAAGACACCAATGTCAAAACAGCTACACAAAGTGTCTCAAAGAAGCATGTAAAATGGTTTCAGACCCTGAAAGACTCCTTGGAAGAACTCCAAAGGGATTCTTTAAGTCAAATAAGAGAAGTAGAGGAAAAATTGAGAAAAAAGAATGAGAGTGATTCAAAAGAATCATGAATATCTTAATCATTCCTCTAAACCACCAAAATACAAGTTCAGAATATATGAGGTTAGTGCTAGGAGTGATTTATTTTTTGAAATAGCGAAGTCTGTGCCCTTTATTTAGTAGTTGAGCACACTGAGATCCAAGTGGTAAAGGAATAAGTGTAAAGCAATAAAATCAAAGAAAGCTACTGATTGTGGAAAAGTCAGTTTAATTAGAACATAAATCAGAACAAATATAGAGTGGTCCAAGACACTACTGATTACCAGAGATTCCCAATAAGTTTTCATTCTATGGGAGGAATTAACACAACTGTCGATAAATAAAATGTGAAGCTGAGGTTCAGATATCCTTTGCCCAATGTGAAGTGATCTAGTAGCTCATCCTCATATACATGGATCCTGTCATATGGGACATTCTATATTATAATGGCTACATAATAATCTTGAGTAGAAATGATTAAAAACAGCAGGAAATGGTCAAGGTCATTTTTATGTCCTTGCATTTTTCAATTTTGATATCACAGTCTTTAGCTCAAATATCAGTGTAAGACTCTCCTGTTTTCTGATTACCAATACATGGTGATTGAATTTTCTAGAGCCTTATCTCCCTCATTAAGAGTAATTTATCTTTAGCCCTTTTTTCTTAAGTGACTGGAATTTTTCCATAGAGTTAAATAGGAAGGGAACTTGACCTCCAATTAAGTGGTACTCTGTTAATGAGCAATGACATTTTTACTGCTAATTACTAGCAATATGAACATCAAAAATTGCCAACCCCTCCCTGTTGATGGATGTCACTGTATGTCACAGGAATTATTTATAGTCAAATGCTGTATATCTCAATATCTAATGGCACTCATTATAGGAAAGCAGACAGTGCTTAATGAGTAGATGTTAACTGTTTCCCTGAAACAATAGATTTCCCAAGAAGGGATTATCTTTGCTTTTGCAAATATATTTGCAACTTAAATAATTCTTACCCAAGTAATTACTATGACCTATCCATCTTAACATTTTTATTCAGGAAATTTTTGTTAAGTAAGTCAGAACAAATGCCACAGCTTACTTAGATTTTGATAGCATGTCTACTATCATATACTTCCAGAACTTTCCACTTTTATCAACAATTATTTGCTATGAGCATATTTGTACCTAATCGTTTATTTTATGAGTAATATTGGTAAATATTCTTCAGAACAGATTCATCTTCATGGTCAATTTTATGAGCAGTAGATTAAAATGTTGAGGACCTTACTTATTACCCATTGTCATACTATTAAGAGATAGAGACACAGTTTTAACTCAAGTCTTTCCAAGTTTCAAGTCATTTCTGTGGAACAAAAAACAGTTCAAGACATAAAAGTCAATTAGATAGATGTGGGAGCGATTATGTATTACAGCAGATGATAAAATATGTCCACACAGTGTTGATAAATAAGCACAGTGTGATTCAGAAGCATCAAAGCCACAGATGAGAGTATGAACCTGAGTATGTTTCATTTAGCTTCCTCACTCCATCTGCCTGTGGACAACATCTGGAACTAATTGTATTAAATTATACTTTCTTTAGGTGACTGATATCATGTCAAGTTAACAAGCAGTTAAGTGTTGGGAATAAAAAAATATAAGGAAGAAAGATATTTCCTGACCTCAAGGAGTTTACATTCTAATGGGGGAATAAAAGATAAAAGAAGCCTACAGAGAATGTGTGAGGAACACACTGTATAGAAAATGTTGCAGAAGAGTCAGAAGTTGAACTTGGAGGGGAATGAAGACATGGGTAACTTGGATGTTCTCATTAGCAGGGAGGTTCAGGGAGGTGCCAGCCAATCTGAGAGAAGGCAGCAATAGGAAAGGATACTTTCATTGTGTGAAATTCATAGTTGAAGTAAACTTACTGTGTGGAGAAATTACTGAGAAATTATAGAGAATGTCCTGGAGGAGGTTTAGGAGTGTATCTGTTGCTCCAATATCCAAAGGCAACAACTAAAGTGAATATAGGTGGGGATATTTTGGCAAAAAAAAAAGCTGGCCATTTTGATTCTGCATATATATTGTGCAGAAGGATAGGTCAAAAGTTAGGACAGGTCAAAATGAGTTAGTAATAAGTACATGGTGGTTTGAGGACTCCAGGAGTTGTTCTTCCTATGTGATTTTGGGTTTCCTGTCATCTCTTAAGAACATGAGGGTCAATGTAGTGTATCCCTGTGGTAATTTTGTTGGTTTGTAACCTAGTCAGGGATATTTTCACCTATGGAAATGAGAACAGTGAACAAAAATATAGACAGCAACATTTGCTTTAAGTTACTCCTCACAACCTATAGCAGAGTTGTGAAATCCAGGCACTTAGAGTTCTCTTCCACACTCAAAATATTTGAGGAGCTCCCTATTACTTTCATGTTCATATATAAAATACTGCCTAACTTTTAAAGCCCAACTAAATTAGGTAAAATTGTCAATTTTTTATATTAGCTTGACCTAGCCACAAGAAATTAATTTTTTCCAATTATTAAATGTGATTTTATTTATGTTAAAAGTGTTTTGTAATTGTGTTCATGTAGGTCCTGGGTTTGTTTTGGCAGGTAGATTCCCAAATATTTTATAATGTCTACAGTAACTTTAAATGGAATTTCTCTTTTATCTCTTGCTGTTGGATTTTTTTTAGAAATATAGAGGAATACTGAGGATTTTTGTGGGTTTATTTTATATCCTACAAATATGCCAAATTTATTTATCATCTCAAGTAGTTTTTTACTTGATTCTCTAGGATTCTCTAAGTATAACATCATATCATCTGCAAAGAGTGATAGTTTAGCCTCTTCTCTGACTAATTTGTTTCCTTCGGTTTCTTTTTCTTCTCTAATTGCTATTGCTACTGCTAACATTACTAGTATCAAATTGAATAAGAGGGATGATGGTGGAAATCCTTGTTTCACCTGTGGTCTTATTGGAAATGTATCCAGCTTATACCCATTACATATAATACTTGCAGATGGTTTTAGATAGATGCTATCTTTAAAGAAGACGCCATTTATTCCCATACCTCCTAGTATTTTTAATAGGAATGGATGTTGTATTTTGTATAAAGCCTCTTCTGTATCTATTGAGATAATCATATGGTATCTGTTAGTTCTGTTGTTTATATGATCAATTTTACTGATAGTTTTCCTAATATTGAACCATCTTTGCATTCCTGGAATAAATTCTACCTGATCAAAGTTCACTATTCTCATGCTAAGTTGCTGCGGTCTTTCTGCTAATATTTTATTTAAAATTTTTGTGTCTATATTCATTAGCAAAATTGCTCTATAATTTTCTTTCTCCATTTTGTCTCTTTTTGATTTAGGTATCAGTATCATTTTTATGTCCTAAAAAGCTTTGGATAGGACTCCTCAATTTCTTTTCAAATAGATTTAAAGTATTGGAATCCATTGTTCTTTAAATGCTTGATATAATTCACTAGTAAATTCATATGACCCTGGAGATATTTTTCCTAGGGAGTTCATTGATAGCTTGTTCAATTTCTTTTTCTAAGATGAGGGTATTTAAGTAATTTATTTCATCTTCAGTTTATCTGAACTATTTATATTTTTGTAAATACTCATTCATTTCCCTAAGATTTTTAAATTTATGGGCATACAATTGGGCAAAATAATTCCTAAATATTGTTTTAATTTCCTCTTCATTGGATGTAGATTCACCCTTTTCATTTTTGATAAGCATAATCTGGTTTTCCTCTTTCTGTAATTATCATTTTGACTAAAGGTTTATCCATTTTACTGTTGTTGTTTTTTTCATAAAACCAGCTCTTAGTTTTATTTAATACAATGATTTTCTTAATTATAATTTTATTAATATCTCCTTTGGTTTTCATTATTTCTAATTTACTCTTTAATTGGGGATTTTCTTTTTCTTTTTCATTGCCTTGTTTATTTAATTTTAGTTTACAAGATTCAGTTCCACAATCATTTGAGTTTCAAATTTTCTCCCCTCTCTCCCACACCCCATGGCAATGTGCGATCAAGTATAGGATCTGCAAATACTTTTACATTGTACAATAGTCTGGTTGTATGGAAGGGTTGTAACCAATGGAGGGAACAATGGGAAAAAGAAAGAAAATCAAACATGAAGACGAATAATATCATGTAAATTGCTTCAGTTTCCATGTAAACTCTGGTCTTTCTGGATCTTTCTCTGAATGTAGATATCTCCTTCCATCCTGAGAACTGCAGAGTTGTCTTTTACCTGTGAGTTGCTGAGAAGAGTACAGTTTATCAAAGCTGGTCATCTCACATATGATGTGTCTGTGATTGTGCACAAATTTTTTTCTGGTTCAGTTCTTCTCATTTAGGACCAGTCTGGATAGGCCTTTCCAGGTGAATAGGAAGACCATCTCCTTATTTCTTATAGCACAATAGTATTCCATTACATTCACTTAGCGCAACTTGTTTAGCCATTCTCTGACTAATGGGCATCCCTTTAATTTCCAGTTTTTTGCCACCACAGAGAGCTGCAATAAATATTTTTGTACACATGGGTCTTCCTCCCACTTCTATGATATCTATGGGATACAATCCTAGAAACAGTATTACTGGGTCAAAGGGTAAGCACTTATTTATAGCCCTTTGGGCATAGTTCCAGGTTACAGAATGGTTGCATCAATTTACAGCTCCACCAACAATGCATTACTGTTCCAATTTTTCACCATCCTCTCCAGCATTTGTTATTTTCCTGTTTTATCATCTTAGCCAATCCGACTGGTGTTATGTGGTACCTCAAAGTTGTTTTGATTTGCATATCTTGAATCAATAGTGATTTAATGTAATCAAGATTATCCATTTGGCATTTTATAATGCTCTCCAACTCTTCTTTGGTCATGAAGTCTTTCCTATTCCATAAATCTGACAGGTAATATATTCTTTGCTTCCCCAGATTATTTACAGTATCAGTCTTTATACCTAGATCATGCACCCATTTAGATTTGACTTTGGTGTACAGCGTGAGATGATGGTTTATGCCCAGTATCTGCCATACTATATTCCAATTTTCCCAGCAGTTTTTGTCAAATAGTGAGTTTTTAACCCAGAAACAGGGGTCTTTGGGCCTATCAAATACCATAGTACTATAATCATTTACTAGTCAGTCTTTTGTACCCAATTATTCCATTGATCCCCTACTCTATATCTTAGCCAGTATCAAGCAGTTTTAATGACTGCTGTTTTGTAATACAGATCAAACTCTGGTATGGCTAGGCCATGTACCTTAGCACTTTTTTTCATTAATTGCCTTGATATTCTGGACATTTTTGTTCTTCCAAATGAATTTTGTCACTATTTTTCTAGTTCTATGAAGTAATTTTTTGGTAGATTGATTGGTATGGCACTAAATATGTAATTTAATTTTGGTAAAATTTTTACTTTAATTACATTAGCTCAACCCAGCCATGAGAAATTGGTTTCCCATGTTTTCCCAGTTAGTTCTGATTTTATTTATGTGAAAAGTGTTTTGTAGTCATGTTCATAAAGGTACT
>CM053601.1:99682691-99713662 GCA_028646575.1 Pseudocheirus occidentalis | reverse complement strand
TCTGGTATTCCCCAAGTAATCACCATATCATCTTCAAAGAGTGACATTTTAGTCTCTTATTTGATTAATTTGATTAATTTGATTCCTTTTATTTCTTTTTCTTCTCTAATTGTTACTGCTAACATTTCTAGTACCAGATTGAATAAGAGGGGTGATAATGGACACCCTTGTTTCACCCTTGATCTTATTGGAAATGCTTCTAGCTTATCTCCATTGCATTTAATACTTTCTGATGGCTTTAAGTAGATTCTACCTATTATTCTAAGGAAAACTCCCATTATTCCTACACTTTCTAGTGTTATTAATAGGAATGGATGTTGTATTTTGTCAAAAAGCTTTTTCTGTATCTATTGAAATAATCATATGTTTTCTACTAGTTTTATTGTTGATATGATCAATGATACTAATGTTTTCCTAATATTGAACCATCCTTGCATTCCTGGAATAAATCCAACCTGATAAAAATGTATTATTCTTGTGATAAGTTGCTGTAGTCTTTTTGCTAATATTTTATTTAAAATTTTTGCATTTATATTCATGAAGGAGATTGGTCTATAGTTTTCTTTCTCCATTTCATCTCTCCCTGATTTAAGTATCAGTACCATATTTGTGTCATAAAAAGAATTTGGTAGGACTACTTCCTGACCAATTTTCCCAACTAGTTCATAGAGTATTGGGATCAGTTTATCTTTAAATGTTTGATAGAATTCACTAGTAAATCCATCTGGCCCTGGGAATTTTTTCCTGTGGAGTTCTCTGATAGCTTCTTCAATTTTTTTTCTTAGATGGAGTTGTTTTAGTAATTTACATCCTCTTCATTTTTCTGTGCAACTTATATATTTGTAAATATTCATCCATTTCACTAAGATTATCATATTTATGTGCATACAATTGGGCAAATAATTCCTAATTATTGCTTTAATTTCCTCTTCATTTAGAAGTACATTCACCATTTCCATTTTTGAGGCTCAAAATTTGGTTTTCTTCTTTTTTCATCATGTTGACTAAAGGTCTATCAATTTTATTGGTTTTTTATAAAACCAAAACTTAGTTTATTTATAAGTTCAATAGTTTTCTTACTTTCAATTTTATTAATCTCTCCTTTATGTTTCATTATTTCTAATTTAGTATTTAATTGGAGATTTTCAATTTGTTCTTTTTCTAGCTTTTTCAGTTGCACACCGAATTTATTGACCTCCTTTTTCTCTTTTTTTCATGTTTGCATTCAAATATATAAAACTTTCACTAATAACTGCTTTTGCTGCATTCCACAAGTTTTGGTATGTTGTGTCATTATTGTCATTTTCTTGAATGAAGTTATTGATGTTTTCTATAATTTCTTTTTTTGACCCACTCATTCATTAGGATTAAATTATTTAATTTCCGATTAGGTCTTATTCTATCTTTATCAAAGATAAGGATTGCTACCTCTGTCTTTTTTCTTTTTACTTTAGCTGAAGCATAATATGTTCCATTCCAGCCTTTTATCTTTACCCAAATATATCCCCCTGTTTCAGATGTGTTTCTTGTACAGAGTATATCGTAAGATTATGTTTTTTAATCCATTCTGATATCTGCGTCCATTTTATGGGAGAGTACATCCCATTCACATTCACAGTTGTGATTGCTATGTATGTCTTTCAGTCCATCCTTTTCCCTCCCCTGTTGATACGTTTATTTTTCCCTTCTTCCTTCCTTTCTTTAAGAGTTTTCCTTTTGACTACTGCATCACTCAGTATCCCCTCCCTGTGCAACCTCTCCCTTTACCTACCTCTCCTTACTACTTCTTTCCTCCCTTCTAAGTCACCCCCTTTTTCCCCTTTCCCCTACTTCTGCTTGTAGGGCACAAAAGATATTTATACTTAATGATGTATATTATTCCGTCTTTGAAACCAAACTTATAAGAAAAAAATTTCATACAGTCCTCCTCTCCCTCCCTCCTTTTTATCTACTATAATGAGTTTTTGTGCCTTTTCATGTTAAAATCACAATTTTAACTGGTTCTGTTAACCCTTCCTTGAACCAAAACCTATGAGTATAAAGTACATATAACATTCACCTCCCTACCTTCTTTCTCTCTACTAAAGTGTGTTTTTATGCCTCTTCACATGTCATAATTTATCCTTTTCTGCCTCTTCCATTCCTTTTTTCCCTTCACAATCCCTTTTTCCCCTTTAGTAAGTTTTTTTATCATCATATTAGTTAATTTTTACCCACACCCTCTATCTATGTATATCCCTTTTAAATGCCATGTTAATTATGCAATTCTCAATATTGACAGGTATCAGCTTCCCATATAGGGAAGTAAAATGTTTGCTCTTATCGAATCCCAAGTCATGTATGTGTGTGTCTTCCTTCTTTAACTTTTTATATATCCCTTGAGTCTTGTATTTAGAGATCGAATTTTCCATAAAGCTCTGGGTTTTTTTTCATCAGGAAGGCCTGGAAGTCCCTTATCTCATTGAATGATCATCTCCTTGTCTGAAAGATTATGCTCAGTTTTTCTGGATAGTTGGTCCTTGGTTGCAGTCCAAGTTCTTTTGCCTTACACAATATATCCCATATCCTTTCAATCTTTTAATGTAGAACCTGCTAGGTCCTGTGTAATCCTGACTATAGTTCCACAATATTTGAATTTTTTTCTGGCTTCTTGCAGTATTTTCTTCTTGACCTAATAATCCTGGAATCCGGCTACAATATTTTTTGGAGTTTTTAATTTGGGATCTCCTTCAGGGGGTGTATGGTGAATTATTTCAATAATGATTTTTCCCTCTGGTTCCAGGACCTCAGGACAGTTTTCTTTGATAATTTCTTGGAGGATGCTGTTTTTTCAGTCATGGATTTTTGACTGATCATTATTAGATTATATCTTCTGGATCTGTTCTCCAGGTCAGTTATTTTTTTTTCCAATGAAATATTTTACATGTTCTTCTAATTTTTCAATCTTTATGTTTTGTTTGATTTTTTTCTTGATGTGTGATAAAGTCATTAATTTCTATTTGACTGATTCTAAGTTTTAGTGAATTATTTTCCTTGGTTAGCTTTTGAAACTCTTTTTCCATATGTTTAGATTTCATTTTTAGGGAGGAATTTTTTCCAATTTTATTTTGAACCTCCTGTCCCAGTTCACAAATTTTACTTTTTAAGGATTTATTTATTTCAGTGATTTTTTTCCATTTTGGCCAATGTAATTTTCAAACGATTGGTCAATTTATCTTCTACCTCTCTAATATGGCTTTTAAAATCCCTCTTGAGTTCTTCCAAGAATGCTTTTTTTGGCCTTGAGATCAGTTCATATTTTTTTTTCTGTGGTGTCAGGTGTGGATATAGAGTTGACAGTGTCTTCTGAAAATGATCCTTCTCATTCATAACAATAAGATTCAGCCATCTTTGGTTCTCCCTTTCCAAGTTGTTTCCTGAAAATTGTGATCACTTATTTCCTGGCTTTTACAACGGGTTTCTGCTTCTGGGGTACAGAGGGCTCTGACCCATGTTTCTCAGCCTGAGAGGTAGAGAGGCCTGGTTATTGACTTTGTGTACTGAGGCCTCTGGGTGTGTCTAGATTGAGGCCAAGGCCAGCATTTTCAGTGTTTCCCCTGGGTTACCCTGAAGCTCACAGAGTAAGGTGTGGAAGATGGGTTATCTGTCTGTCCATTTCAGGTTTCCAGCTCTGTGCCCCTGAGCTAGATCTCTGGCAGGCTCAGCATCTGGCAGCCTGCCATGCTGGTGACTATGAATATCTTTGATTGTGTTAAACGCCTGGAGTTCTGATGTTAGCGATTGCTGGCTCTACCCACCTGGGTTTCAGGATCTCCCATTGGTGAGCCCTCTCCTTCATGCTAGGCAAAGCTTCAGTTGTACCCTTCCTCTAGGACTCCCAAGCCTGATACATGTTCTACTATTTTAGGATTTTACACTGGGGCAATAATCTCTGAGGTTTCAGGGTAAGAGAGGGGAATTAAAAGCAGCTAGGCTTTCCTACTCATTCTTGGATCCTCAAGGAAGTTTAAGTACATGCATTTTAAACATCCAGGCTGTGGGCTGATAGCCCCAGGAGAAGGTGTTGTTTCAGCCCCAGGCCCTGCACTTTCTCTTACATAGCTCCCACAGATTCTGCTGCAGTGAGATATTTTCAAATTGGCCTTGTGGTGGGTAAGTCCACTGAATGGGGCTTGATCTTGCTTCATGGTGGTCTGGTCCACACTAAGTGCAACCCCCATGTACTCCATGCTCCCCCTGCCCAGTCCTATGTGCATGCTTTCCCAGACTGTATATCTGCCATGCTCTGTCTCCCAATGCGTTCTGTCACTCTAAAATCCATTCAGATACCCTTTTTAGAGATTATTGATGAAATTCATGGAGTAGTTCAAATAAGTTCCTGCTTTCATTCTGCCATCTTAGATCTACCCACATAAAACATGTCTTTAAAGGCTGTTTTGTATAGCAACATACCTACTATATACATGGCAAATGAGAAAGAGAGAGAGAGAGAGAAAGAGGGAGGGAGAGAGAGAGAGAGGAGAGAGAGCAGAGAGAAGAGAAATGTTGCAAATAGATGAATTGGAATTTAAGTTAAATAGAAGGAAGAAAATTGCATTCATTTACAAATATTTAAACTATTTTTCTCTCTCTCACTCTTTCTCTTTCTGACTTCTCTCTCTCTCAAGAGTGGAGTGGATAAAATTTAGGAAATTATCAAGCTCTTATTATTTTTTTAAATAATTCTAAGGTTTTTCTTTTTCTTCTAAAACAAAGCAAGGCTTTTTTTTCCATCAATAGCATTTTGAGAACAGGATATGTTGAGAATATAGGAAGACTAGTATTTAAAGAATGGGAGCTCAAGATAGTGGATTAAAAACAGAAACTTTGTGCAGCTCACACTCCAAAAACCTCCAATGCCTATGACTCTAAACAAATTTGAGAGCTACAGAACCCACAAAGTGACAGAGAACAGCAAATCTCCCACTGAAGGCAGCATGGAAGGCTGAAAGGAAGGGTCTGTCTCACCAAGTTGGGAGTTAAGTGCAGCCCCACATTAAACTGCCTATGATTCAACCTGGGCAGTCCAACTGGTGGCACAGACTGGCCAGAGCAGGCTTCAGGACAGTGAATCACCAGCAGCTGTGACTGTTTCCAGACTTCTAAAGCCACAAACATCAAAGAGAAAGTAAAAGATTAGTGGATAACTCTGTTGGAACTGGGTGACAGAAGAGTGCAGTCTCCCCCAGGGCAGGAGGTGGAAGAGTTGTGGCTGCAGCTGCTGCTGTGTGGCCACCTCTGGAGTTCCTGGCCTACAGATCATAGGGGGACCAAGTGACCATTCAGAGAGTAATGGCTCTTGTTTTGACCTACTTGGATCTGAATCACAGTCTTGGCTGGTGTTCTTGGGGTGTATGGCCAGTGTTCCTGAACTTGGGGTTTTTCTAGAGAGGATGACCTCCTCATAGCTCTGATAACATTTGTGAAAACCCCAGTGATTTGGGATAAAGCTCTTTGCACTCTGAAAGCAGAGTTCTACCATGGCAAAGAGCTCAAAAGTCAAGTAATAGTCTGGCAAGATGAACAAGTAGAGCAAGCACTATCAAACCATAGAATCCCTTTTTGGGTACAAAAAGAATCAAATATGGAACCAGAAAAAAGTCAATGGAGTCAAAACTCCTGCATCAAAAATTTCCAAGAAAAAATACAAGCTAGTTACAATCCACGGAGGATTTAAATAATGATTTTTCAAAATCAAGCAAGAGAAATGGAGGAAAAATTGGAAAGAGAAATGACAATGATGCAGCAAAATCATGAAAAGTGAGTCAACAAGCTAAAGGAGACCTCAAAATACTGAAGGAAAAACACCTTAAAAATTGACTAACTCAAATGGCAAAAGACACCTAAAAATCCAATGAGGAAAAGAATGCCTTAAAAAGTCAAATTGCCCAGATGGAACAGGAATTTCAAAAATTCACTGATGAGAATAATTCCTTCAAAATTACATTAGAGGAAAAGAAAGCTAATGACTTTATGATAAATCAAGATACTTTATAACAAATACAAACACATAAAAAAAATAGAAGGCAATGTGAAGTATCTCATTGGAAAAACAACTGACCTAGAAAATAGATCCAGGAGAGTTAATTTTAAAATAATTGGACTATCTGAAACTATGATAAAAAATGAGTGTAGAAATCATCCTTCAAGAAATTCTTAAGGAAAAATGCACTGATAATCTAGAACCAGAAGACAAACTAGAAATTGAAAAAATTCATCAATCATCTTTGAAAAAGATCCCAAAAAGAAAACCCTTTGGAACATTATAGCCAAATTCCAGAGTTCCTATGTAAAGGAGAAAATAATGTAAGCAGTCAGGAAGAAAACAATTTGAGTATCAGAGAAACACAATCATGATACCACAAGATCTAGCAGCTTCTACACTAAGGAATCAAAATGCTTGGAATATGATATTCCTGAGGTCAAAAGAGCTAGGATTAAAACCAAGAATCACCTACACAGCAAAACTGAGTATAATGCTTCAGGACAAAATCTGATCTTTTAATGAAATAGAGGACTTTCAAGCATTCTTGATGGAAAAACCAAAGCTGAACAGAAAATGTGACTTTTAAATACAAGAAACAAGAGAAGCATGGGAAGGTAAACAGGAAAAATAAATTGCAATGAACTTATTAAAGTTAAACTCTTTATATTCCAACATGGAAAGATTATAATTGTTAACTCATGAGACTTTTCTCAGTATGAGGAGAGTTGAAGGGAAGATATACACATATATGTATGCATACATACATGTATATGTATGTATAGGAAGGTGTACGCATGTACAAATATATAGGTGAGGATATGTGTTTTTGTGTGTACATGTATACACAGAGGACAAAGGATCAATTGAATAGGAAGGGATGATATCTAAAAAATAAAATTAAGAGATGAGAGAAGAATTTATTGGGAGAAGGAGAAAAGCAGAGATAAAAATGGGACCAATTATCTCACATAAAAGAGGCAAGAGAAAAATGTTACAATGGAGGGGAAGAGCAGGAAGGTGAAAAGGATTCAGTTAACCTTATTCTTATTGAATTTGGCTTACAGAGGGGATAATTTCTGTATCTTGCCCTACAGGAAAGTAGGGGGAAAGGGGATAAAAGGGGGGAATGACAGAAGGGAGAACAGAATGAGGGAGAGGGTAGTTAGAAGCTCATATGTTTAAAAAGTGACAGAGTCAAAGTAGAAAATAGAGTAAGTGCGACTCAGGATAGATGGAGGGAAATACAGTTGTCTTCACAACATAACTACTATGGAAATGTTTTGTGTAACTACACATTCACAACCTACATTGAATTGCTTATCTTCCCAGTGGGGGTGAGGAGGAAAGAATGAAAATAATCTGGAAAACAAAGTTTTAAAAACAAATGTTAAAAAAAAGAATTAGAGCTAAATGTCTCCCCAAAGGCAACAGAGAAGCATATGATGGTGAGAAGGTTGAAATATTTCAAAAACAAAGAATTACATTAAAATGCTATAAAGAATGTTGCTGCCTTTTCCCTCTCCTGCTGCTCAAGGAGATGGCCACCACCATGAATAACACTGTAACCATCAGAACCAGGAAGTTCATGACAAACAGACTTCTCCAGTGTAAACAGATGGTTATGTATGTGCTTCATCCTGGAAAGGCCACAGTGCCCAAGACTGAAATTGAAGAAAAACTGACCAAGATGTACAAGACAACTCCAGACATCATTTTGATCTTTGGATTCAAAACCTGTTTTGGTGGTGGAAAAACAACAGGCTTTGGCATGATTTATGATTCACTTGTCTATGCAAAAAAAAATGAACCAAAGCACAGACTTGCAAGGCATGGTCTGTATGAGAAGAAAAAGACATCAAGAAAGCAGCACAAGAAATCCAAAAAGAGAATGAAGAAATTCAGGGGTATTGCAAAGGCAAATGTCAGTGCTGGCAAAAAGGACTAAAAGGCACTATGGATTATGTTTATTCATGAAGATAGTTTTTCACCAAATCACAAATGAACTATGTAAAATTTCAAAGAAAAGAAGAATGCTGCCAAAGAAATATATCCTAAAAAAAGATGATTAATCATGGGAGAATGAGGGATTGTGGAAAGATGGCTGCATATTTCATAAGATATCATAATGATATAAAGAAAAACCAGTCACCAGGATGTTATAAGGACTCTTTGTATAAAACTTAGGGGGTCAAGGATATATGGACAAGTGTTACACAGGATGGTCAAGCAGGAAAATATAATCATCTATATTCTACATTGTTGAAGTGAATACTCAGGATTATGAAATCAAAAGTTTGATCTACTATAGGGATTTTGGAATCTAGAGAATATTAGTATTATTTGTATTTCCTATCCTATTTTTTTTGGAGTACTGCCTGAATAATCTACCTTCCTTCTCCTATCTTAAACTAGCTAGCTTGTTATTGTACATTCTGATTTACTAATTCGGGAGGGGGAGGAGAGGATAATCCTCTGTATTTAGGCAATCAGTCATTTAAAAAAAAAGAAACTGTCACCTTTCCTGAATAACATCATAAGTGTAGGCATTTTGGCTTTAAGCATGTCTATTGTTACCCTTCCACCAATAGTTTAGGAAAGAGAATCCACTATTTATTAAGAAGCGGAAACAGAAATAAAAATCAAAAAGGTAAAAGGGAATTATAAGGAGAATTTCAGTTCTTAGAGAATTTATCCTTTCATTCCCCCACATATACTTTTTAGCTGTTGGGGCAGAATCAGATTCATCATCATAATCACATGATTAGTAGAGATTAAATTTTTAATTAGTTTTTGTTTTCAGTAAAATCATATTTAACACTTATATCATATCTTATATCCTAATATCTCAAAGAAAATAAATGTATGAATCCAGGAAGCATTCCTACTAAAATCTTGTAAATATTTTCTTCTTCAATTTCAATCATTCTGATTGAAATTGAGTGTGATTTACTCCAAAAGATAAAGTGAAATCTGAAATATTGTTGTTAAATATCAGAATCCTTCATTCGTGCTATGTTGTCATTCCACAGAGCAGTCATCTTAGCTTCTAAGCATTAAAATTAAAAAAAATTAAATATTACATGTCTAGTATATCTCATGAGATTGTGAGGAACCTTAGAGAGACAAAAAGGATTTAAGTTTCCATATTAAGGAACTGTGATATTTCAGATAGTTATTACTTCAATAAGCAAAAAAGATAATTGTATAAGTACCTAGAAATCAAGTTAAATAATTGCTCCCCTCAAATTTTTCAGAGAATATAAATGATACATATTAATTATTTAATGGGGGTTGATTAGTGATCCCTTGATCACTTGAGTCCCTCAATCCACTTTATTAAATCACAGAATGTCAGATTATTGCTGGCTGTTTTGTAGCATGTAAAAGAATAGATAAAAATCCCTTTCTGACCTCCAGTGGTCCCAGATATATAAACTGAGGGGTAATAAAAGAGAAAATGAGATGTAGGAGTACGCTCCAATCAGATTTTGAGGTACTAAATGTGTATGTTAAAGGGAGTAGAAAATAGGTTTAATATTGATAAATAAAATAGATTTGTCCCTGGTGACTTTTTGCCCACTCACTGAATGAACAAATGGGAGAACCTGAGATTCTGAAAATGCGGGAAAGCAATCCCGATGGAAACAAATAAGAAAACAATGCTTGAGTTATTCACCATTTTGTGGAATTTGACTATGGTATGTGGAGTAAAATAATGAGGAAGGGCATTTCTCTCTCATACTTTCCCATCAGCAATGGTATCTTATAACAGAAATACATGAACATGGAAAACATTTACTTGTAGGTAGCCTGAGGGAGAAATTTAAGGACATGCTTTTTTTTCTGAATTACAACTTGATATTGTTTTTATAAGAACATCCAGTCTCAGCATCCAGAGTGAGTGTGCTGCTGAGCCTTTGAGAAAATACAATTCCTGCTACCTAAGATAAGGTTTCTCATTCTCTCTGAAGTCAGAAGTTTTTTGGCAGTGCCTTATCAATGCTGTATGCTTATTTTTAATCCAGAGACAATTGAGATAAGAGCCAAGCATTAATCAATGAAGTTGAAAGCTACAGGGCCTATGGTCAAGCAATGGAGATAGATGCCCAGCTTAGTGGAGATGATCTGCATAATCCAGAGTCCAGGGGAGTGATACACCCCACAGGGACATGAAAGCCCATGAGAAATAGCAGAAGAATGCCATAAGGAGACAGGAAGGGCACTGAGACATTGAAAGAATAAAGTGGCTCTTCATGTGGCCCTGGTAGGCTAGATCTTTCTGCTAGATCTCTATACCTCTTTAAAATCCCTATTAATAATGTGCATGCCTTCTAGAAAACATGCCCCAATTTTAGAGTCAAATAATATCCCCTTATAAATCTTATATTCCTCCCACCCCTAATGAGAGCCTTTATTTATGGACTAATTATGTTCTGTGACTAATTACTTTTGGGGACTCCTGCACTACACTCTAAGGAGTATATACCTTGAAGCTAGGTCAGCCAGCCCCTAGGAAACTCAGTCAAGAAATGTTAAATTTAGTGTTTTAAAATTTGCAAAGTGGGTTACATACATTGTCTCATTTTATTAGTTTTATTCCTTAAAACAAGTAATCTTTGGGCATTGCAATAGGCATCATGCTAGGATTCACAATAAACAAACAAAACAAGATTTCCTTTTTCACATGGAGATTATATTCTACTGATCATCTTAGTGGTCCTTCAAAATACATACTCAAGGTAATATAATCAATTTTATAAAGATGGGGAAACAGCAGTTGAGAAGATAACTTTCCTGTAGTCAGAGAGTAAGAAACAAAATAAACAAAAAGCCCTCACCAAAATCAGGATTTAAACATAGACCTTTCCTGACCAAAAGTCTGCTTTTCCTTTCTACTAATGATGAAAAATAGCCCTCCAAATACCTTTAAATAATGACTCCAAACAAGTTCCAGAGCATCAGAACACACAGAAAAAGTGGAAAAAATTTTCCAGTTCAAGACAACTTAGAAGTTCAGGAGGAAAGGTCTGTTGTACCACAGTGAGAGAAGAACACCATCCAGTGCAGGTGGAGCCAATATAGAGCAAGTCTCAGGAAAACATAAACAAGTCTCAGGGTGACTGAAGTATTGGCAACAATGGCAATTTCCAAACCCCTAAGTCCACAGATGTCAAGGGAATAGGACAACAGATCAGAAAGAGATTTACAGGGGTCCCTTTCTTGGCACCAAGGAAAGTACTCTGTTGCATTGCCCCTACTTAGATCAGAGTTTCAGTACTGGGTCTTAGTCACAGTAGGAGAAAGAGTATTAGCACAGTACAACTTGATGCCACAGTAGAGCTGGGACTCAGTTTACACTTCCAGGTTTGAAAAGAGTGTTTGTGGTTGCTCACAAAGCAGGGCACAGTAGAGAAGAGCAGTAAAAACACCTCTTCCTTAATCATAGCAACTTAGAAGAGCCCAAAACTTAGAGGTTCCCAGATCTGCCTCTGAAAAGGGCTACACAAAACCCCTGAAGTTTGGGGCAGTACCACCTTCACTTGGGAAGCAGAGTTTCATTTTGTTTATTGTTACTTAATATTTTCCTAATTACATGTTAAGATAGTTTTCAGCATTCACTTTTGCAACATTTTGAGTTCCACATCTTCTTCCACCCTCGCTATCCCAAGACAGCACCCAATTTGATATAGCTTATGTATGTAAAATCACGTTAAACATGTTTCTACATTAGTCATGTTGTGATAAAAGAGTCAGAAAAAAAGGGGATGGAAAGAGAAAAACAAAACAAAACAAAAATCAAAGATGTGAAAATAGTATACTTAGATCTACACCCAGAACTTATATTTCTTTCTCTGATTTTAGATAGTATTTTCCATCATGAATCTTTTTTAGTTAATTGCTGAGGAGTCAAGTCTATAAAAGTTGATCATTACACAATGTTGCAGTTACTGTGTGCAATATTCACTAGGTTCTGCTCACTTCACTCAGCAGCAGTTCATGTAAATATTTCCAGGTTTTTTTTTCTGAAATCCTCCTGCTTATAATTTCTTATAGAATGATAATATTCTATTTCATTCATATATCACAACTTTTTCAGTCATTCCGTAATTGATGAGGATTCCCCACCCCCCAATTTCTAATTCTTTGCGGCCAGAAAAAGAGCTGCTATAAAGTCTTTTACACATATAGGTCCTTTCCATCTTTTTATGATCTCTTTGGGATACAGACATAATAGTGATTTTGTTGAATCAAAGGATATTCACAGTTCAGTTGCCCTTTTGGCATAGTTCCAAATGGCTATCCAGAATGTTTGGATCAGTTCACAATTCCACCGATGATACTTTAGTGTTCCAATTTTCCCACATTTTCTCCAATATTTATCATTTTTTTCTTTTCAGACATATTAGTCAATCTGATAGGTATGAGGTTGTTTTATGGTGCATTTATCTAATAAACAGTGATTTAGAGCGTATTTCCATATGACTAACTTTAATTTGACTGCTTTAATTTCTTCATCAGAAAACTTCCTATTTATATCCTTTAACCATTTATCAATTATGGAATGAATCATATTGTTATAAATTTGAATCAGTTCTCTATATATTTTAGAAATGAGACCTTTATAAGAAACATTTGTTATAAAAAATGTTTTCCAGTTTTCTGCTTTCCTTCTAATATTGCTTGTATTGGCCTTGTTTTGTGTAAAACCTTTTTTAATTTAATGTAATCAAAATTATTTATTTTTCGTAGATACCGATGTCTTGTTTACTATACACTAGGTATTTTGATGAATGCTAGGAATACAAAGAGGAAAATATAATAATATAATACACTTCAAGAAGTTTATATAGTAATGGGAATTACAACATATATATGTATATATACATATATAAGTATATACATACATGCATTTGAGTATGCATCTGCAGGAAATATAAATACAAAGTGATAAGTGATCTCAAAAGGGAAGACACAGGGGAAGGGGTATGTTTGTTGGGAGGAAAAAAAAGATCTTCCACTACAGGTTGAACATTGAAAAAAATGTCTAAAAGGTAAGGAGAGAACACAAACAAGAAATGGGAGACAGTTAGTAAAAAGTTTTATTGCATCATTGAGAACGTGGGAGGAAATAATGTGTAAGTAGCTTGAAAAGTTGTCAGAGTTTAAAGTCCCAGTAAGAAAATCTGTATCTGACTGAATGCTAACTAGAGCAAGGTGAAGAGAAAGAAAGATGAGTGTAAGTGGCGCAAGAAGCAAGGCATTATGGATCTGTGAATTATATATGTAAATCATAATTCTCCTCAAATTAAATTTCCTCAAAAGAGGAACATGGTTGCATGTATGTATATGTAAACCTATACATATTTACATACACCCAATACATATATGTGTACCTACATTTTTGTATGTATGTGTGTGTATTTATTTTTACATACCGAAGTTTCATAGGTGTAGGAAAAGATGAGAAAATACCTGTTTGTTTTTGTGGGTGGTGCTTAATGTTTGAAGGTTCTTAAGAGGACCACCAAAAACGAGTTAGGGTTGGAGTGCACAACTGTTCGTGAACCGCACTCTTGATTAAAGGTACACTAAATGACCAAAACCAGAAAAAAACAAAACTACCAAATAACCTGAAACACTTTGTGGTCCCCCAGAGTCATGGTCATAAGACTTAATCCTCAGGTTTTATAGCTCTAAATCCAAGACTTTTCTCAGTATGGAATGTTGCTTTTATATATCTCCTTTGTTTCATAATGCATGTTATACAGAAGTTTTGCTTTCTTATGGGAAGGAAAAAATATAGAACATTCTTATAAGCATTGGGGCCTCTAAGTTATTCATATAATTTCTGGAAATATAATGATATATGAAGTTACTTATGCAAAATTAATCTCATAAATAACTGTATGTCTATCCATCATGATGTACTATGGCATAGAAGACTGGCCTTAGAATGAAGAATATCTGAGTTTGCATCCTGCCTCTGACACAAACTAGCTATCTGACCCTGGTCAAGTCACTTAACTTTTCAGTACCCTCAGATAGTTCAATGAATATAAATTGAATTACTATTCTTGTAGATGAAGAGACTGCCTACACTGTGAATTATTTTTACTGATGCAATTATTGGTCTGAAAAACCTTAAAAAT
The DNA here is from genome assembly GCA_028646575.1 of Pseudocheirus occidentalis. Taxonomy (NCBI): domain Eukaryota; kingdom Metazoa; phylum Chordata; class Mammalia; order Diprotodontia; family Pseudocheiridae; genus Pseudocheirus; species Pseudocheirus occidentalis. The sequence goes on along the minus strand of CM053601.1, from coordinate 99,699,487 downwards.
GTTGTAGGATAATTTAAGCATTTAAAAACAAAACCAAAAATTCTATATAATCTTCTAATATTTAAAAAGCATTGAATTCCATTAGTTTCCTCTCATATAGCAAAGGGCATGATGCCACTGTTCATACACAAGCTGAAAGAAATCTTCCAGGCTCTATCACAAGAGGATAATATCCCCCAGGAGATCAAGGATGCTTCAATTATCCATCTCTATAAAGGCAAAGGACACAAGTTGTCCTGTGACAATAACAGTAGGGGTCTCTCTAAGCCATTTGTGGAAAGATTCTCATCAGAGTCCTCCTTAATTGCCTTATTTTTTGCCTGAAAGATGGTCATCTACTTGAGAGCCTGTGTGACGTCAAAAAGGGCTGAGGAGTGTTTGACATAGTGTTTGCTGACTGACATAACCAGAAGATAGTCCAGAAGTAGAATAGAGGCCTGTATCAAAAGTTCATCAAACTGACCAAGATCTTTGCTACTGTCAGTCATGTGGGCTTGTGGAAGATAATAGCAAAATCTGTCTGCCCATAGAAGTTCTTAAGTATTGTATGCCAGTTTCATGATAGCATACGTAAATGGGTTCTGTATAAAGGACAATGCTTTTCTTCTTTCCCAGTCACCATTTGAGTGAATCAGGGATGTGAGCTTATTCCCATACTTTTTAGCATGTTATTTTCCACAATGTTGTCAGACACTTTAAACAAGAATGAAAATGGTGTCAAGATCAGGTACCTTGCTAATAGTGAACTATTTATTTTGAAAGGCCTACAAGCCAAGACTAAAGTAAAAGGAAAATTGGTATGTGACTTTCTATTTACAAATATCTGTGCACTAAAGGCAGCCTATGAGTCTGAGACACAACAGAATATTAATGTACAATCTGCCACTTTTATTAATTTTGGCCTGACAAGTAACACCAAGTAAATAAAGCTTCTTTACCCACCAACACTGTACCTTCCATATATGGAGACATCAGTTACAGCAAATGGAGATAGTTTGAATGCCGTGGATGAGCTCACTCACCTTGGCATTATACTTTCAAGGGATGTACACAGAGATTATAAGGCTGATGGCACAGTTAGCTAAGTATTTGGGAGTCTGTAAAAGAAAATATTGGAGAAAAGAGGCCATATACCAAACTGAAGTTCTACTGAGCTATTGTGCTGACTTCAATGTTATATGCCTATGAAACCTGGGATACATTGTCAGCACCATGCCAAAAAAATTCAACCACTTCTATTTGAATTGTCTTAGGAATATTCAGATTACCTTTCCAGTTAAGATTTTAGACAATCAATTTCTGTTGTGAGGTGAGCTATCAAGCATTCAAATTGTACTGAAGACAGCACAATTCAGATGGATTGGCCAAACAGTCCAAATGCCAAATGGACATTTATCTAAAAGATATTAAGGAGAACTCACATAAGGTAATCACTGAAACAGAGGTGAGAAGGAGCAGTACAAAAACTCTTTCAAGATTTAATAATAAAAATAAATGTTTTACACATTTGATTTTGCAACTATGAATTCCAGATTCTTTCCCTTCCTCCCTCATCACCCAGCCTTACTGGCAAGATAAGTAATTCAAAATAAGTTGCACATGTGTAATTACACAAAACATTTCCATAGTGGATATATTGTGAAAGACTAACTATATTTCCCTCCATCCTATACCCCACCCCAAACTTTTCTACTCTCTACTTTGATCCTGTCCCTTCACAAAAGTGTGTGCTTCTAACAACCCTCCCCTCCAACCTTCCCTCCCCTCCATCATCCGCCCTCTCATCCCTTTCCCCTCTACTCTCCTGTAGGGCGAGATACACAATTTATAGTGTATGTCATTCCCTCCCTAAACCAAATGCAATGAGAGTAAGATCAACCCATTCCGTTTTGCCTTCCTGTTCTTTCCCTCCATTGATACAGTTATCCTTTGCCTCTTCTATATGAGATAATTTACCCCGTTCTGTCTCTCCCCATCTCCTTTCATTATATTCCTCTCTCACCTCTCAATTTCATTTTTTAAATATCATCCCTTCCTAGTCAATTGATCCTTTTCCCTCTGCCTATGTATACATGTACACATACATACACACTCTCACATATGTATTCATATGCATGTATACCCTCCAATAGAGACATATATGTATATATACATACACATGCATATGTGTATAGATGCATGTGTATATATATGTATGTATATGTGTGTGCAAACACACATTTATATTTCCTTCAACTATCCTCATACTGAGAAAAGTTTCATAATTTATAGTTATCATTTTTCCATGCAGGCATGTAAATAGCTCGATTTTGATAAGCTCCTTATTATTTCTTTTCCCTGTTTACCTTCTTATGTTTTTCTTGATTTTTGTATTTGAATGTCAAATTTTCTATTCAAGTCTGTTTTTTTTTCATCAAGAATGCTTGAAACTCCTCTATTTCATTGAATGACCATATTTTCCCTTGAAACATTATGCTCAGTTTTGCTGGGTAGGTGATTCTTGGTTTTAATCCTAGCTCCTTTGTCCTCCAGAATATCATATTCCAAGTCCTTGGATCCCTTAATGTAGAAGGTGATAGAACCTGTGTTATCCTGATTGTGTTTCCACAATATTCAGATCATTTTTTCTTAGCTGCTTGTAATATTTTCTTCTTGATCTGGGAACTTTGGGATTTGCCTATGATGTTCATAGAAGTTTTCTTTTCGGGATCTTTTTCAAGAGGTGATTGGTGAATTATTTCAGTTTTTATTTGCCTTCTCGTTCTAACACATCAGGGCAATTTTCCTTGAGAATTTCTTGAAGGATGATTTTTAGGTTCCATTTTTTTTGGTCATAACTTTCAAGTAGTCCAACAATTTTTAAATGATCTCTCCTGGATCTATTTTCCAAGCCAGTGGTTTTTCAAATGAGATATTTCATATTGCTTTATATCTTCCAATTTGTTTGGATCTGTTTAATAATAGTATCTTGATTTCTCATAAAGTCATTAACTTCTGTTTGCTCTAATCTAATTCTGAAGCAATTATTCTCTTTAGTGAGCTTTTGAAATTCTTTTTTTCCCATCTGGTGAATTCAGCTTTTTAAGGCATTCTTTGACTTTTTTGACCTCTTTTGACATTTGAGTTAATCTATTTTTTTCAGGTGCTATTTTCTTCCATCAGGTTGTTGACTCTCTTTTCATGATTTTGTTGCATCGTTCTCATTTCTCTTCCCAATTTTTCCTCCACTTCTCTTACTTGATTTTCAAAATCCTTCTTGAGCTCCTCCATGGCGTATAACCAGTTCACATTTTTCTTGGAAGCCTTTGGTGCAGGAGTTCTGACTTTGTTGTCCTCCTCCCATTCCATGCTTTGATCCTTTTCATGCCCCAAAAAGGAATCTAAAATTGGATTGCTGTGCTTGCTTTCCTTCCTTTGTTTGCTCATGTTGCCACTCAATTACTCGACTTTTGACCTCTTTGCCACAGGAGAACTCTGCTTCCACATGGGAGAATTTTGTCCCAAAATGCAGGGGTTTTCACAGCTGCCAGAGATATTAGAAGGACACTGTCTCTGCAGCCCCCACAAACTCTGGCTCACTGGTCCCATACCACAGGACTACCACCCAAGACTGCAATCCAGATCCAGGCATGATAAAGCAAGAGTGATTACTCTCTGAATGTTTGCTTGGGCCCCCTACAATCTTCAGTTCAGGATCTCTGAAGCAGCCATGTGGAGGCAGCTGCAGGTCCATCACATCTCTACCACTTCTACCTCCAGGGGCAGGGGCCTCCAGACCACTCCTCCATCCCCCTCAGTTCCAACAGAATTCTACACTGACTTCTCACTTTTTCCTTGGCATTTATGGGTTAATATTTCTGGAAACTGCCACCGCTGCTGGTTATCTACTATCCTGCAAGGAATCATAGCCACTTGGCTCACAATGAGCTGCCATGAAACTTCCATGTCCACCTGCCAGGCTGCCCTCAGTGGGAGATTTGGTTCTTTCTTTTTGTGTGTTCTGTAGCTCTAAAAAATTTTTAGAGTCATATATTATAGATATTTGAGGTGGTTATGAGGGGAGCTACAGGGTTTTCCTGCTTCTATGCCACCATCTTTGCTTTGCTCCCCTGGAGCTTCATTATTGAGTGTGAGACATGGTAGATGATGGTACTGGACTGCCTTACATAGTGAGCCTGCATTAAAGAAGGCACTAGGTTTCATGAGTAAAATAGAATTCCAGCAGCACAAAGGAAATGTGAATTGTACACATCTGGAGACATCTCTCCCCCAAATTTTCAAATGAACCATTTTTGCCTGATCAGTAGTGGAGCCTTCCAAGATCATATTGAACTGATTAGCCAAAGTTAAACACACTGTACCTTCACCTCAACATTACAATGTGATTGATCCTTTTGAGAACAAAGGACCAAAAAATGAACATTTACCTTGCTTTGTGCTTCCTTTAACACTATATCAGGTGTATATGAAAAAAAATGAATTGAGACTTTCTCCAAGGAAAATCTTCCTTAATTTTCCTCTGAGAGCATATTTACTGCATTTGTATTGGATTTTTTTTTGTTGCTATTTTGTCACCTCATTTTGTATAACTTGGCATGTTTCAGTATAATTACTCCTGGCCAATTTTATTACAAAGTATTCCTACAATAATTAATAATAATTCCCAGTGATATAACTTAAAAAAAATACTAGGTAGCAGGCACATCATACTTAGACGTTCTCACCTCCAGCCAGATGAGAAAAATGTCTTTTTTCTCCTCTTTATCTCAAATAATTTTTCACCTGACCAGATTTTTGAATGACAATGTCTAAGCAGCTATTTGGATGGTTTTAGGTTCACGATCTAAAAGGCTAGTCTTTCCTTTAAAACGGATGAAACAATAGCTAGGAAAAATATTGTTTTGTGTTTGTTAAAATGTTATAAATGACCATGATTATTAAATCCTTAAAGATGCGCCAAGTTTTTTTAACATCCCCAAATACATGCATTTAATAGAAAAAAATACAAAACAAAACACTAAAAATTTCAACTAGATTGTCTTCTACATTGCTCATATAAACATCTTGTTTTCCAGTTCTCAAATTTTTTTTTGCAAACTGATTTTTAAAAAATCCTGTCTATGTCATTACACTATTTGTAAATGGAATGCAAATTTTGTATCTGCCTTGAATACAACAGACACTTTGATGAATTGAATTGAATTGATTTGTTGGCTATTATTTTGACATAGTGTGCCCAAGACTGAAGATTCTACATCTCAGTTGTGCAGTGTAGCTACATGGGTTTCTAAAAGAGCTAAACTATTTCATTCCAGTATGATTTAACTATGCTTACATAAACATGGTACATGTGAAGTGGATTTGGCAATGAATGCCTAATTTAAATCAGAGTATTGGCAGCCAAGAAGAGGGTTTCTAGAAAAGTGTTGCACAGCTCTATTTTTACTCTTCTTCTTTTCTCCCTCTTTATCCATGACTTTTATGAAAACAAATATGGCATGTTAATTAAATTTGGGAATAAAAAGGTGAGAAATATAGCTAATATATTTGAAGTTGAAATAGGGATATTAAAACATCTCCACATGATAGAAATATAGGTGGACCTAATGTAGTGAAGTTTAATAGAGAAAAATATTAAGTCCTATGCATAAGTCATCCAAACACCACCACCACCAATGAGAACAACAAAAACAATTACAAAAAATAACATCACCAATCACCTATATTAATTCAGGATAAGAGTGTATTCAGGTAGTCTTGAGGATATATAGATAGATTAATATGAGGGAGGGGGCAGCTAGGTGGATCAGTGGATAGAGTGTCAAGTCTGGAGACAGAAATATCTGAGTTCAAATCCAGTCTCAAATACTACCTGAGGCAAGTAATTTAGCCCTGTTTGCCTCAGTTTCCTCATCTGTAAAATAAGCTGGAAAAGAATAAGGCGAACCACCCTTGTATCTTTGCCAAGGAAATCTCAAATTAGTTCACAAAGAGACAGACACAACTGAAAGGACAGAATAAATACTAGTTAACAGTGTGACACAGTGGTCCCAAATCTAATACAATCAGGTGATATTAACAGGCATAGGTTTAGAAAGTAGGCATCTCACAGTGCTTTTGTCTTTTATCCTCATCAGACTATAGCTAGATTACTGTGTATAAATGGGGGAAGATTTGAATATAGCTGCAGGAATGTAGGGAAAATGTTATTAATCATATACTTCAATTCTTTTATTGTTCAGTAAAAGTAGGATGTGATAAACATTATCCTAGTAGTAGCTACTAGGCACATAATACACATGGAAGAGATTTATTCACCACTACACACTAATCATTCATGTCTGAGAAAGAGCACAATAGAAGAATGGAAAGGTCCATTTTTAAAAAAAATAGATTTATTTTGGGACTTCTAAAAGCCAAGATGGCAGATTAAACAGTAAATTGCCATAACTCTACCATATTCACCTCCAAACAACCATTAAATAGTGCTCTGAAACAAAATTTGAAACAGAAAAAAGACAAGGTAAAACAGCATTTTAACATAATAAACTTGGAAGACCTTCAGGAAAGGTCTCTGTCACTTGGGCAAAAGGTGAATTCAGTTCAGGACAGGAAGTATCCTAGTAATCCAGAATTAAGCCCCACCTCAGCAAAGCAGAATGGGGTTAATGAGCCCCAGTGTGATAGAGCAGGAAATTTTAATACCAGAACCTTCCCCATGCCTCATCATAGCCAGGGGAACAGGTGGACCTTAGTACCAAAAACTGTCATATGCTTCAAAATTGTCCTGGGCCAAGCAAGAGGCAAACTCCAGTAGCCAGAAAGCCACTTTCTTTAGCCTAACACTAAGCAAACAGGTGACTTCCACCAGTCAGAGAGCCACTTGCCCCAGGGAAATGCAGAAACACCATACTAATCTCAGCACACCCTAGACACTAGCATCAGGACCCAGGCTCAGCACCAGGTAAGTTGCCAGACCCCTACAGCCTCAGCAAACCAGCCACCCTCCATGCCAACACTTTAACACAGAAACAGACATAAGGGTTCCCTTTGGGCCTCAGGGTAACATAAGCACAGCACCAGGTATACAGTCAGGCCCATTAGCCACTGGCACAAGAATCTTGAGATAGTTCCCCTTTCACCCTGGGAGCAGAGATTAAATTTAAAAGAAAGTAAAAAGGCCAAAAAAGGTGAGCAAAAGCAATAAAAATAATCTAATAATAGATAATCATTATGGTGACAGGGAAGATCAAGGCACAAAGTTAGAAGAAGACATTAATATCAAAACTCCAGTGACAAAACCCAAATAACCAGAAAAGGGGTGGACAATGGGTATTGCTTGAACCTTACTCTCATTGGTACTGGCTCAAAGAAGGAAAATATATATGCTCAGTTGAATATAGAAATCTATCTTACCTGACAGGGAAGTAAGAAGGTAGGAAATTAAGTAAACGAGGGAGTAGACTGATGGAAGAGAGGGCTGATTCGGGGAGGCAGAAGACAGAAGCAAAGCACTGATGAGGAGGAAAATGGTGAAAGGAGAGAGATGACAAACAGGAAGAAAAATAGAGTGGAGGGGAATATACAGGTAGTAATTATGATTGTGAATGTGATTAGGATGAACTGTCCTATAAAAAAAGCAGGTAGCAGAAAGGAACAAAAACCACAGTCCCACTATATGTTGCTTATAAGAAATGCACTTGAAACAGAGAGGCACCCACAGAGTAAAGGAAAGGGACTGGAATGGAATCTATTATGGTTCCACTGAAGAAAAAAGAAAAAAATACACAGAACAGCAATCTAGATCTCAGACAAAGCAAAAGCAAAAAATAGAACCAATTAAAAGAGAGACAGAAGCAAAATACACCTTTCTAAAAGGTACCATAGAAAATGAAGCAATAACATATATGCACTGAGTGGTATAGCATTCAAATTCTTAAAGGAAAAGTTAAATGAGTTACAGGTTCATGGTCTAGCAAAATATAAAGAGTATTACAAAGTAAAAAATAGAAGATTTTGATTATGTTAAATTAAAAATGTTTTGAACAAACAAAACTAGTGCAGAAGAGAAGCAGAGAGCTGGGAAACAATCATTATAGTCAATGTCTCTGATATAGGCCTAATTTATAAAATAAGTAGAGAATTGACTCAAATTTAGAAGAATACAAGTCATCTCCCAACTGGTAAATGGTCAAAGGATATGGGGGGCACTTTTCAGATGAAGAAAATAAAGATATCTATGGGCATAGGAAGAAGTGCTCTAAACTCAGAGGAACCCCACATGTCTCAGATTGGCTGACATGATAGAAAGGTAAAATTATAAATTTGAAGATAATATAGGAAAATTGGGAAACTAATGTCCTGTTGGTAGAGTTGTGAACTAATTCAACCACTCTGGAGAGGAATTTGGAACTATGTCCAAGGGGCTATAAAACTATGCATACCCTTTGATCCAACAATACCACATAGAGATCACAAGAAAGGGAAAAAGACCCACCTGTATAAAGATATTTATAGGAGTTCTTTTTGTAGTAACAAAGCATTGGAAATTGAGGAGATACCCATCAAGTTTGTGGGATGATCAAGTACAAGTGACTCAGCTCTTCTCAGCAAAATAATGATCCAAAAGAAGTACAAGGACTCACAAAAGAAAATGCTACCCACATCTACATAAAGAACAGATATGCAGATTAAAATGCAGATCAAAACATATTTTTTACTTTATTTTTTTCATTTTTTTCTTTTTGATCTATTCTTTCAAAACTGTGACTAACATGGAAATATGTTCTACATGATACCACATGTATAACTTATATTGAATTGCCTAACATTTAAGAAGAGGGAAAGGGAGAATTTGGAATTCACAATCTTGTAAAAATGAATGCTAAAAGTTTTCTTGGCATGTAATTGGGAAAAATAAACTGAAGTACTGTAATTTAATTGGCTGTATATGTTTGTATAATGGTCTGATCACATAAGAATTGAAATAGTTCCATGAATGTAAGACATATTTTTTTTCTTTTTCTATAAGGGAGCATTTATTATTATTATTAGTTTGCCCCTAGCTTCAGGACCACTTTAACTCCTTTGTGAGTCAGACCTCCAAGTCACATCTAGGAAGTTGAATAAAGTCTATTTGGTCTCAGTCTTTTTATTATTTTAGTTTTCATTTCTTTGGCTTCATTTTGAATTCTCTTGGACTCACGTCACTCTTCTGGAGACTAGAACCAGGAGAATGCAGAAAGCCTAGGCTTTTACTTAGTAATAAAAGAAATTTGATGCTAGTAATCACTATCTTCCTTTCCTTCACTGTATGTAAATCAATATTCTTCCCCCTCCATTTATTTCTGAGCAAGACATTTAAAGAACATTGAAAAGATAGACTGCATCTTGAAAAATATAATCAAGAAGATAAGAAACCATGGCATGTGAAAATTGAAAGAAGAAAATATATTTAACCTAAGGAAGGAACTTGATAATAGGGAAGAGAAGAACGCATTTACTACCTGTAAATATTTGAAGGGTTTCTAGGTAGAAAATATTTTACACTTTTTTATACTTTTCACCACAGGATAGAATATATACAAAATGAGTGGAAATTACACCTTTATTTCTAAAATATCATGGCATAGGGAAAAACATTGGCAGAATATACTGTGCACATTAAATAGTTGGACTGCTGTTTGGATTTAAGTAATATTTTTTTTTCTTCAGAACTTATCATCAGTTTCACAAAATGAAACAATAGTTAAACTGGAGATTTTAGTTATGCATGAATTAGCACTGCCTAAAAATTAAATATGTACTAAATGGTATGTGTTGCTTATAGATAAAATGCATTCTTCAAAATTTGAGGGTTTCACATAGAGGTCAATCCTTTGATCAAGATGGTATTAAAAGGCTTAAGATATGAAGTGTCAGTTGGGGAGGTGATTCCCATCTTGAGTCCCTTCTAACTTTAGTGTTCTATGATTTTATTATTAAGTATATAATATTAAGTAACCTTGAATTCCATTACAAGTGCAAGATATAATCTGCCAAATTAGACCTACCATATTCTTTTTTTATTGACTTGCTTATTTACTTTTAGGTTAAGATTCAGTTCCACAATCCATTGAGTTTCAATTTTTCTCCCCTCCCTTTCCCCCCACCCCATGCCATGGTGTCATGTGATTAAATATAGGATCTACAAACACTTTCACGTTGTACAATAGTCTGGTTGTATAGAAGGGTTGTAACCAATGGAGTGAACGATGGGAAAAAAGAAAGAAAACAAAACATGAAAAAGAACTATAGCATGTAGATTGCTTCAATCTCCATTTAAACTCTGGTCTTTCTAGATCTTTCTCTGAATGTAGATACCTCCTTCCATTCTGAGACTTGTAGAGTTGTCTTATACCTGTGTGTTGCTGAGAAGAGTCAAGTTTACCGAAGTTGTTCATCACACATATGATGTGCCTGTGATTGTGTACAAATTTTTTTCTGCTTCTGCTCCTCTCACTTAGCATCAGTTTGTATAAGTCTTTCCAGGTGAATATGAATACTGTCTACTCCCCATTTCCTATAGCACAATAGTATTCCATTACATTCATATACCACAATTTGTTTAGCCATTCCCCATTTGATGGGCATCACCTTAATTTCCAGGTTTTGCTGCCATAAAGAGAGCTGCAATAAATATTTTTGCACATATGGGTCTTCTTCCCACTTCTATGATCTCTTTGGGATATAACCCCAGAAGGACCCACCATATTCTTTAAAGGCTTCAAACCTAGTTTCTAAAACTTTGGGCTTAATCATTTTCATGGTACTGAAAAATCATATGATTACTTGGGGTGATAATATCTTGAAGTTTCTTTGTCCCTTCCTTCCTTCGTTCCTTCGTTCCTTCCTTCCTTCCTTTCTTCCTTCCTTCCTTCCTTTCTGTCTTTCTGTTTTTCTTTTTCTTTCTTTCTATTTTCCCCTACATAGAACCAGTATTTGGGGGTACATTAACTTTTAAATTAAATGTATGACATATTGAATTTATGTTTACCCTTTTCCTCCTAGTTGCATTGTTGTTGTCTGTGTTTTGTTTTATTTTCCTAAATCACCCTTTTGATTTGCTAAGAAATCCCAGGGAGAACTAGAAGCCACTAATGGATGTTTGTTCAATATACAGACCGTTACATTGAGAACAGAAGGTCAACTCAGCCAGAAATTACAAATATGCTGCTCCAATGGACATCATTAACCAGTTCCCAGAGTTTTGCTATAATATATATATATATGATTCCATTTATGAGATTAATGGAAGTTTCATATGAGGATCTGAAGTCACCATTTGGTTTAAATATGTTTGTGTACAAATAGATTGCAACCTGCTGTGACAATTCTAAGTAGTTATTTTGTTTGTATAACACAACACAAAAATAAATTTTATATAAACCATGATCTGACATAGGGTTTATTAAGTATTATGAGTCTAATAGAACACAAGTTTAGTTACAATTGTGATACTAGAGATGCTATTAAAACTGAAAATAAAACAGGAGTCATAGCATTATACACAATTAAAAAATAGAAAAAAGGCCAATTAAGCAATCTTACTGATTAAAAATACATTTAACAAAAGCAACAAAAATCACAAGAAATTCAGTTTAATAGATGATAAGAACATTTTATTTCATATAATAAAATCAATTTCACAAAGTTCCTCATATCTTTAAGCTAATGCTAAGAAAACAAAAATGATTGATTTATTTCACAAATGGACCAAGTTTAATTATTCTGATTATTTTTATAATTGCATGTACATATAATTATGTGTACATATAATTACATGATCATGTTTATATATGATTCAGTAATTAGCATAAAAACAATTAGCACAGTCCCAAAAACATGAATTAGAAAGTTGGTTAGAAATCAAGTGTTTGAGCATTGAACACCATGAGACCATGAAATTTTTGCAGACTCTATAGTCACTTCCATCATCTCCTGTGTGTACCCCCATCATAATAAATCTTTGACCCCAGATTTTATGTCTGTAAAATGAGATTTAACTATATAGTGTACAAATCTTCTTCTGGGTTTGACATTCTCTTCTTCTATGATTATTGATATTGGGTAAACAAATTTACTTTCTTCTCTCCCAACGTAAAAGCATTTACCTAAATGTCATATTAAGAATAGTAGTGAAATGTTTCCACTATAAACTTTGGCACTTTCTTCTACAACAGCATAAGGTGCCTGTCAGAGGGCTAGAGTGCACAAGAGGAAAAGTGTACATTTTGGGAATGCATGTAGCCAAAGCAAAAGTGTGTTAGTATTTAACAATAAACTGTCAAAAAAAAGTACATACAATGCATTAAGTTTAATCTTCCTAGTTAACATTTTATTCATAACTTTCTTAAGTTTAAACAATCAATTACAAAATAAATCAAGCCTTGATATATAGCATTTGCCAGTGTCTGAGTTGTAAATGTTTACAATAAAAATTTAACAGCTGGATCTCCTGAAAAGGCTTCTGCACCTCTCTGTGCCAAGGCAAGTAATACTTTTTCACATGCTACCCTGATGCTGGCTTCAGACTACCATGTCCTCAGACAAGGTTGGGATTCAAGTATCTGTTTTTCAAAAAGAATTTCTTTTCTCTGAATATATGCAAATTTATACTTCCTACAACAGTATGCTTTTTTTTTCTATCAGCAAAGGCATTTAATGTTTTCCTATGTTAGAATCAGGAACGTTTGAATTAAAATCCTCCATCTGACGCTAGTTTTGTGATCTTGAAAAGTCATTTACGTTCTTTATTTCTTAGTTTCATCATCCATAATATGAGGATAATCAAACTCAACTTATCTCAAGACATCTCAGTCAGGAACTTCTGAGAGTCAAATGAGTTTGTGCATGATAAATATTTTGCAAACTTTAAAGTGAGATGTAAATACTTTATTATTATTGTCATCACTATCATTTTTAAAAATTTATTATTTTATTTATTTTCTTGTTTACATAATTCATTTCCACCAGATTTTGAGTTACAGAATTTTCTTCCCATCTTTCCCACACCCCCATCCTCAATACAGTGATCCCTCTGATCCCTCTGTAAAGCGTCTCCCCCAATCTGCTCTCTTCTACGTTCTCCCCCAACACCCCTCTTACTTTCTGATAGGACAGGGAGGGTCTCCCTACTCCCATACCTGTATATCTTAATTCCCTGCTGCATGTAGTTAAAGATAATAATAATTATACATATATATACATATATACACATATACATATGTATACATATATACATATACACATTTTTTTCTTAACATTTGATTGTAGAGCTTTAAATTATACATTCCCTCAGTTCCTCCCTTGTCACCCAACCCCAATGGGAGGACAAGGAATTCAATACAGACTACAAATGTGTAATTACGCAGGACATCTCCAGAGTGGACATATTGTGAGAGGCTGATTATATGTTCCTCCTTCCTATCCTGCTTCCTCCTCTTGTTCTATTCTCTACCCTGTCCCTATCTCTTTACTAAAGTGTGTGCTTCCAGCAACCCTCCCCCAGATCCTGCCCTCCCCTCTCTCATCCCAGCTCTTGTTTTCACAGCTGCCAGAGCTATTAGGTGGGTGCCTACAGCCACAGCTTTGGCTAGCAGAAAGCACACCCCAGGACCACCACCCAAGTTTACAATCCGGATCCAGGCTGCTCAACACAAGAGCCCTTGGCCTTTGATCAATTGCTTTTGCCCCCCCTGCTATGTGCAGGCCAAGAGTTCCAAGGCAGCCAGGTTGAGATGCTTCCTTGACCTGTGGGCAGTTTGGCCAGACTGCTTTTTTTTTTCCACAAACTTAGTTTGAATTCCACTGACTTTTCTCTTAGCCTTATTATTCCTGGTTTAATAAATGTGGAGATTGCACCAGGTGCTGCCAATCCACTCTCTTCTAGACTCCAGCTGAGCCTTTTCCCAAACTCTCTGGGGCCAGGCTGTGGTTTCAGGCTGGGCTGGCCACGGTTCCCAGCCTGGTGTGATGAGCCCCTCCTGCCGAGCTGCCTTCAGCAAGAGATGTGTTTTCTGTATTTTTGTGGGTTTTGGAGCCCTAAAATTTGTTTAGATTTGTATTTTATGGGTATTTAAGGTGACTGTCTGGGAGCTGCAAAACTTTGCTGCTTCTATATTGCCATCTTGGCTCCACCCCTCTGTCATCATTATCATTAAAATTACCAGTATATATGTGTGTGCATTTGTATTTGATATGTATGTGTATTATGTGTACTTGTATACATATATATGTGCACATACACACATATGTGTATGTTTGTATGTTTGTATGTGACTATAAAAAATCTCCAGTGAAGCAGTTCCCCAGTGACCTCATTATGATGCCTAAAGATATGTAGCACAGTTAGAAATTCTTACCTTTTCATACCTTCCCTAAAAAATTCAGAGCTCAGAGTCAATGGTGAGAGAGACCAAAAGAGGACCGAAGGAAGAAGAGGTTTTGGGATACTAGATATCACTGGGAGGTAATATATTTATTTTAGAAGAACATGTAATAAAACATAGATGTACTTATACACATATACATGTTTTTAAGGGAGTTACCAGTAGGCAGAGACTGAGGCAGAACTTGCTTTGGGGTTGGTTTAATTTTATCACTTTATAAATGGGAATAAGATACATGAAATCTATTACAATCTATAGTTGATTTCCTCATTTTACCCCATGTGCTTTGTGGGATGTCTGCATGTGTGCGCGCGTGTGTGTGTGTGAATGCATGTTTGTGTACTTACATGTTAGTTGGAAGGAGGAGTATTGCTTAGGCTGTTATACTAGTCTTCATGTACCTTTCCAGAATTCTCTGAACATAAACATATCTCTTAATAATTATTATTGTAATCATTATTATTGTTGTTTATATCATAAGAATAAAAAAATCACAGAGACTTTTAAGTTGCATAGAGGGCAGTAACACTCTTCTAGAAAATGCTAAATTGAATTCAATATACTGTGCTCAAGATAGAGGACTTAGGTCACACACACAGTAAATTTCATTCAACTGCACTAAACTCACAATGACTAAATGATAGAATAATGTATCACATGAGTAAGAGGGAATACAGCCATTTCTCTTAATAGTTAGTATAAGATGTTTACCCAGAAACAATTAAATTTGGTCCTTATTAGGATTAAATAAAATGAAGCTGTGATTTAGATTCCATTGCAATCCCCCAAAATGTCACTGAGTGAAAACTGAGATTTCCCTTTTCATAAAGGAATAAAAAAATCAATTTTTTACAATAAAATTCATATTTAACTATTGTTGGCAGAGTTACTGGGTGAGTGGGAAATAACTGAAGATTAGTTGATACAGGATCTGGAGTTTAACCTGAGGAAAATTTTCAATGAGAGCAAATGTCATAGATTTAACTCATGGATGAAAGAAATCTTGATTGATTTCATATCTTTCAACATCAATGTTCTGACTTTCAATCTTCTTAAAGGGAATTTGAATTCTCTCATTTTCTCTCTGACCAAAGGAATAAACTTCCCTGTACTCTGTCATATGATTTGCAGGTTGTTGGCTTGAGACACTGGGGCAGTAAGTCAATAGTCTCTTTTGAAAATCCTGCTGAGGGTTGGGATCACCTAATGCCAGACATGCAATCAGAATCAATGTGCTATTGAGGATCTGTGTTCCCCATCTTATTCAGAACCACCACCTGAGATAATTTCCCTAGAGCTTTTGACAGTTTTCATCAGTGCTCACTAGAAGGCAAGGAATAAAAGCCTTTAAGCCAATGAAGGTATATGATGTTTCAATCCTTTTTACTTCAGTGTACAAAGAGGGGGAAGTAATGCACTAGAGGTGGTTGGAGACTAGGAAGAAATAGAATGAATCACAAAGGAATAAGATATACTCTGTCATTATAGCTACCTCCTCCCAGCACCAAACATAATACCTTTTCAAGTCTTTGGTGTTCAATGATCATTCTGTATTCCACCCTGATTCTCCTTATTTTCTATTTTTCTTCATAACTAGCATTCTTTACAGCCATTACATATTATCTCTGAGGGTACAGCACATGGAAAAAACAAAATAATGTCAAAGAAGGGTTCAAAAAGTTTCAAAAACTAGTACCATGGCATCGAGATAATCTGGAATCTATCTCATCAATGATCCTTCATCAAGATCAGAAACTAAAATTGCCTAATTAACAAAGTTTCTTCACTCAATTAATTCTTATTTTAAATGCATTTTAAAAGTAATCTTGGTTATCTTATTTCCTAGTCCATAGCATATATAAAATGAGTAATAATAATAATAAGGAAGCTAGTAGAGGCAGGCATGCTGGTAAACAATCAAATAAGTGCTCATAGCTGACAAAGTATCAGAGAAAAGACAGAAAATTATTTTTAAAAATCAACACAAGAATTGGAAATGTATAAGACTACTAGACATCGGGCGGGGAGCCGCGGCTATAGGAGAGCAGATCAGCTGCACTGGAGGCACAATTACCACATCTATCAGGCCAGAAGAAAAAAAGGCTAAGAGAAAGGTCAGTGGATTTTGCTAACTGGGGAGGAGAAGAGCGGTTCTGGCCAGACTGCTCCCAGGGCAAGGAAGCAGTGGGAGGCAGCTGTTGCAGCAGGAATGTCTGAGAGCAACAGTGGCTTCCACTGGGCTGCTTCAGAGCCCGCAGCCTGCAGATAGAAGGGGGGCTGACGCGATCCATCAAGGCCAAGGGCTTTTGCGTTGAGTGACCTGGATCTGTATCATGGTCTTGAGTGGTGGTCCTGGGGTGCGCTTTC
>CM053601.1:99645301-99682191 GCA_028646575.1 Pseudocheirus occidentalis | reverse complement strand
GGACAGGGCAGAGAACAGAACAAGGGGGGAGGAGGGATAGGAAGGAGAGACAGACTATCACTGTCACAATCTGTCCACTATGAAGATGTCTTGCATAATCACACATCCGTAACCTGTATTGAACTGAGTGTCCTTCTAGTAGGGGTGGGTGACAAGAGAGGAATAGACAGAATCTAGAATTTAAAGTTCTGCAATACCTGCAACTAGGAATTAAGATATACAGGGGCTGGGATAAGGAGACCCCTCCTGCCCTACCAGAAAATAGGAGAGCAGAGCAGGGGAGGGACTTTACAGTGGGATTGTTGTTATGGGGTTGGGGCAGGAGAAAATGTGTAATTCAAAGAATGTAATGAAAATGAATAATGTAAACAAGAAAACAAATAAAATCTAAATTTAAAAAAAAGGAAAAATAAGGAAAAAAAAAGAAGAAGGTTACATGTGGTGATGCATATGTCTTCTAGGATGGAAAGGCCTAAGGTAAAGAACACTCTAGCTTTGCTAAGAGGAAGATATCATCAATGTTTGGAAGTGCTTTGGAATAAATGTCTATTAAAATTATAATTCAAAGTTGTATCAATAGTACATTTTTATCCTTCTATAGGACTAATATAGAATTACCCTCTCCCCATATCTTTAGACAATATTCAGAAATCTTTACGGAATCAGTCAGATCACTCTTGGTTGAAAGTTGATACATCCAAAATCATTTTGCTTCTTTATAGGCTGCTGAAGTTTATTAATGAACTAAGAGACACAGTTTATAACAATCTGAGTTTGAAGGGATATTGTTGAATCTACTTGAATAATAAAGAAATTGATGAAGAAAAACGATTTTCTTGAGGATAAAAAAGTTCTCTATATGGTCATTTCATTAGCTTCATTGTTAAATCACAAGCCATCTACAGATGACGTTATAGAAAGGGTAGATAAGAAGTAGACAGGAAATGGTCTGATACAAAGAGATCGATTACCTTTTCTTGTGTCACACAGATAGGAATTGTGAGAGGCAGGATTTGAATTCACCTTTGTAATTCAAACACTTCCATTCTAGCCACTATGTGATGCTAAACAGATCATAAAAAATTTTCATACAATAACCTTTCTTGTTATTTAACAAGGATTGATTGTTCTTTATCATAAGGAAAGGATAAAAATATCTTAATTCAATGGGAAGTGATAGGATATTGATTTTTTTGGGGGGGTGGATAACATGCAATACCCCATAAGTTGAAATTGATAAATATGTCTAAAACATTAAGCTTATCATTATGAGACTCAGAAAATCTAAATGGCTATGATCATTGCCTGGGCTATGGAAATGGCTATTCTGTAATGAGTCAGAACAGTCATGGGTAAAAATAAAGACACTGAAAACTTTTAGCTTTTTGCACAGAGGATTTGTTTCTTACTCAGACTTCAGTAAAGTCATTCTGGATATATTTATCAGCAACCAATCCTTTCCCCCAGACTCATCAATTTAAGTTGGTTAAAGTAAGTCTATCTGTAATAGACCAAGAAAGTCATTGGTCTTCTGACAATCTTTTCTGGTTTGCAGAGCTTGATTAATTCCCCAGCTCTGATATGAGTGAGCTAGCAATGAGTTTGATCCCTCATAATCAATGATCTGTGGCAGCTACAGAGGTGAACCATCTAACCTCCAGTGGGTGAGCCAAAAGGCAACTTAGACTGTCATTTATTTGCTGCCTATCCAAAGAAGCATTTTAATCAATGAGCTCATAACACTGACAATTTTTTCACCTGACCTGTTAAGGAATTTCTATCAATTGCACAATTCTTCAGCTCCAATTAATTTCTAAAATATGTCCTAATTATCAGGCAAATGATGTTTTAATGAAAACATAGACTACATATTAAAGTACATATACATATTGATGTCTTTAACATGGATAGATTGGTACATTGATATAGTTGTATAATGCCTTTTCCATATACATATTGTGTGGTTTATCACATACAGCACACATACATACACACAAGAAGAGTTGAATGAATATATAATATCCAATGTATATTTATCTAGTCATTCAATCAACTTTCTTTACGTACCATCATACCTGTATCTACTCAGATAGAGATATAGACCAGACCTGTGATTTCATTGGTTTACCACATGTTAAAAATCTCTGTAAAAATATAACTTCAAGGGGCACCTAAGTGATGCAGTAGATAAAGCAACAGACCTGGATTAAAAAGGAACTGATTTAAAATCTCAGCATCAGATTATCTATGTGATCCTGGGCAAGTTATTTAACCAGGCTTGCTTCTAAAACAAAAAAACAAACAAACAAACAATAACAAAAAAAAACAAGCAAGCAAAGAAACAAAATGTAAGTTTATATCTTCTCTGGAACTTATTTTCTTAGAGAATTTCCTAGACCACTGAAAGCTTAAGTGATTGCCCAGAGTCAAACGGCCAGTGTCAGAGTTAAGACATAAAGCCTACTTTCTTGGTTCCAAGGCCAGGTCTCCATCTATGTTATCAAAATGTCTCTCAATTATCTCTATCTATATCTTACAAGAATTTACAAATACCAGTGAGTTTTTCAGTATGGGTACTTATCTCCAAGAGCATAGGAGAGAACTCCTCTTTGAAGTTTGTCAGTGTTTAAGAATTCTTATGACTGAAGCTATTCATGACCTTAAAGTATACCTGAAGAATGAAACTATCTGAATTTAGGCAGATTGATCTAACAAGCACGCAGCCAACAAGCCCTTTTTGAGTACCTATTTATTACCAATTTGTACTGTTCTTCACCAAAAACAAAAGCATAGCAGCCCTTTCTCTCAAGGACTAGGCGTCTATCTAGGGGGCAGCACATATTTCATTCTTTAGCTGTTTAATCAAGTCAGGTTTTCTTTTCTTTTTTTCTTTTTCTTTTTTACTACATTCCTTCTGTTACATTTTTGGTCAGGCAATCAGGGTAAATTGACTTGCCGAGGATGACGCAGCTAGCAGTTGTCAAGTGTCTGAGGCTGGATTTGAACTCAGGTTCTCCTGAATCCAGGGCCAGTGCTCTATCCATTTTGCCACCTAAGTGTTTCTCATCCAGATTTTTTTTTAAATACTAGAGTAGTTTGCCATTTCCTTCTCCAACTCATTTTACAGATGAAGAAACACGGTTAAGTGACCTGCCCAGAGTAACACAGTTAGTGTCTAAGATCAGATTTGTTCGCAGGTCTTCCTGACTCCAAGGACAATATTATATCAACTGTGCAATCTAGCTACCCTAAATGTACATGCAAATAAGTGCAAAATAATCTCTCTTTTTTCTTTAGAGAGAAAGAGGATAACAAGATCAGGAAAGATGCCCATAGGAAGTTGACCTTTAGCTGAGGAGTGGTGTTGAGGTCAAATTTAATTTAATAAATTCATGAAAAGCTGCTTGAAAACACTGAAGTGCCATAAGAAGCTGAGTTGTTATTGTGTCATCTATTTCATCTATGCCAGGGGTTATTACAATGCAATCAAATAAACATTTATTAAGCTTCTAATAAGTTTCAAGAACTGTGCTAAACTAAGGTGGGAAATAGACAGAGAAGATAGTCCATGACTTCAAGGAGACTAAAATCTAATGGTACAAGACAATGTACAAAAGGAAGCTAAAAAGGAGGGGAGATACACTGGCAGTACAAGGTGTCATGATGATGGTGGAGTCGATACTAATCAGAATAGGTGGTGGGAAATGGAGGATTTTGTGGGGATTCTGAACCCTTTTTAAAGGGAGACTTTGGGAAGAGTTTTGTCTTCCTTTAGCCATCCAGAGTGGCAGAAGCAACTGAGAGTACTGAGGGTTTTTGTTTGTTTATTTTTTGTTTATTTTTTGGGGGGTGGGGATGGGGGATTATGATGGAACACTCAGAGACCATCACAGAAGTTAAAACTGCAAGACAGAGCCTTCTTTCTCTAAACTATTTTAGCATAATGTATTCTTTTGGTTGTCTGGTGAAGTCTTTGCCCCTTCTTCAGTTTCTCTTTGTCTCTGTCTCTCTGTCTCTGTCTCTGTCTCTAACTGTCTGTCTGTCTCTCCTTCCCTCCCTCCCTCTCTATTTCATATGTATGTATGTGCACAGGTACATGTATACAATCCAGAGAGTTAAATATATTGGATTACAAAGAAATTCAATAGTATTGAAATATACTTGTAAAACTATTATGAAAACTTAATTCATGGACCTCAGAATAAAACCTTAGGTAGGTCTTCCAAGAGATGGAGATGAGAAAGGATAGACACACACATGTATGCACACATACACATATACAAATAATACATGTAGATGCATTCATGTATATGTGTATGTGTATGCCTTTTATTTTCCTTTTAAACAGCAACCCTTCACATATCATGCAAGTTCCAGTCATGTTTCCAGCACTTGGTATAACTATGTATCTTTATTTCTTGCTTTTCATAGCTTTTGGAAAGTGTCCAACCAGAAAAGTCAAAGAACCAAAAACTTAAGGTTGTTCTAGATTAGAATATACCTTCTTAAAAAAATAAATATTTCTGAAGAGGATTTTCCCCTCATGAATTAGAAACCATTGTTTCCTTTATGACACAACTACTTTTTATGGTCATAACAAATTTGACATGAGATCAGTTTAGTAAAGCATTAATTAAAGTGGAGAACAAGTACATGCTGAAATTAGAATCAGGCAAGGAATTGTTCCCTCTCCCTTTCCTGAGGGCTGATTCATTCTTCAAAGCAATAGCACCTGAATATTAGAGTATGTTTGCTGTTTAGGCCCTTTATTCTTTTGAGTCCAAATTCATTACATCTGAGTCTAAAAGGAAATTTAGATCAAAAGCAAAAGTCAACAGATCATCACTGCAATCAAACACTGATGAGCCTAAGAAACTATTTTCCACCTTTCTAAAAATACAAGCAAGTAGATTTAGAACAAAATTAGGGACCAACTATGGAGTGATACATCAGCAATATTCCCATGTTTACCCTTAAAAAAAAAGCATATCACCATCTGTATTTCTATATACATTTTATTTAAGGCCTTTGAGGAGAATTCAATATATTCTCTAGTCCTTAAAAAAAAGTTGCCCATTTTGCACACATCTATGTTCTATAAAGGAGAGCATCATTATACAAAATGCATAAAACATACAAAATTTAAAACTTTTTTTAACTGGTAAAATATTTGGTTGTTATCACAAATACTATGCTTCTTTCCCCCCTCCTTTTGATTATATCTTATTAGAATCTGACTATGAAATCATTATCATATGAGTAGAATGTAAGCACTTAGAGGACAAGGACTATGAATGTGTATGTGTTCTAATTCTCTCTCTTCATTTTGGACTTTTCACTAAATAGGCCAATAGTACTTTCTAAATGGATTGGATTGGATTAGTTGGAGCTATCAGTGTGACTGCTGTGGCACAATTAGCCAGCCAATTTGATTAAATAGTTAGTTTGACTTGACTAGATCATCAACATGAGTTTGAGTTCTGCCTCAGGAATGGACTAGTTCTAGGACCCTGCACAAGTCACTTAACTTCTCTCAACCTCAGTTTCCTTATCTTTAAAATGGGAGTAATTATAGCATTACTTATAGTATTACTTCATAACATTGTTATAAGAATCCAAAGAGATAACATATGTAAAACTCTTTTGCAGTCCTTAAATCCGAATATAAATGTTAGCTTTTATTAATCTTAACATATAATTTATTAATTAATAATAGGATACAATCCACCTCTTACCCATCTCTGCCTCTTGAAAGGTCTTGTGAGGGATTCTTAACCTGGAGAATATGAATTTGGCTTTTAAACTTTTTGAGAATTTTATTTTATTTTACTTCCTTTATAATCATATTAATATTAATATTAGCAATAATTAGATAGAGACACACCTCTGGTATATTTTTACCCCCAAATTATAGATTATTGAAAATATCTACAGGTATTTAAAGCCATTGAGAAAGCAAAAACTGGGTAGGTACTTAGCAATTTTAAAGTTAAAAATAAAAAAATAATTAGTAAATAATTCAGTATGTCAGATTTGGGGGACAGGAAGATCTGAGTTCTTACTAAGTGAGCATAGGCAAATCTCTTTACCTTTCTATTCCATATTTTCCTTAATTGTGAAATAGGAGTGATGATAGCTTTAGCATATGCCACTCATATTATTTTAAAATTACAATGAAATAATGTGAGACAGGAAGTCCTGCATTCAAATATGACCTCAGATACTCACTATTAGGCAAGATATTTAATCTTTCTTTTCCTCAGTTTCCCTAACTGTAAAATTCAGGTGACCCTTTACTGGTTTCAATGAGAATCAAATTGGATAATACGCTGTGAATGTTTAGCAAAGAATCTGGCACATAGTGGGTTCTATAAATATAGCGGATTCTGTTCCCTTTCTCTAATATATATAAAGCATTTTGAAAACTTTAATGTACACATGTAAAGTAATTAATTGGTAACTTAGGGCTAAGTACCTCTTGAAAGAAACAGAAGGTGTGAACTATGTCTCCTGTTGCTGACATAACAGGAAGGGGTTGGCTGAGACAGTAAACGTGTGTGTGTGTGTGTGTGTGTGTGTGTGTGTGTGTAAGAAGAATTCTAGAGACAGAGAGACAGAATCAAGAATTTTCCCATCTGTAAGCTGAGCTGCTGGGCTGAGAACTGAGTTGGAGTTTTCTATGACTCCAGAATCTGGTGAAGGCTGAAGTTGCCTGGAAGGCTGAGATTTCTTCTGGGTCTTAGGGCCTACCAAACTAAGGGAGGAGTAAAGAAGGATGACCAGGACAAAATTTTATTTCTTTGTGGCTTGGTTGATCCTTGAGTTCCTAGCAACAGAAGTGGTGAAGGTTTTGAGATGTGCTAGAGCCTGTGAACTTCAGTGTGTACCAGGAACTGCTTAGAGTACTGGACAAGGACCTGGGAACTGTCTGCTTCCAAATCCAGGTGACTGGTGGATTCAGTAGGAGCTGGGACGATGGAAAGGGGTCCAGGGAATTTGAGAGACCACCCGGAGTCAAGATGAAGAAAAAACCTCCCCTTGGATGCATGATGAAATTGAAGTTTACTAGATTCCATGGGGTGGAGGGTTTGTGTAATTTTCTAATGACTACACTTAATGACTAATTATACTTAGTAATTATGAATCTGAATAAGTGACTGATTGAGTTAACTGGTGGGATAAGTGACTAAGTTAAGCTAATCTATACTTGCCCCATAAGTGGAATATTGATTATTGTATTGTGAGATGACTGAATGCCTAAGTGAGGAGGCAAACTTCCTTATGGTAACTGGATGATTATTCTTTTGTTCTTTGTTCCAAATACTGTGGCCACTTTGGTGAAAACTATGTGGCCATTCTAATGTTAAGCTGTCGTGAACACTATGTTGTGATTTTCTGTGATAAGATGTAATGGTGTGAATATAATATTGTGATTTGTTGTGAATGTTTGCCTTGATTTGTTATGGAATGAATGGAGTTATACTATACTGTGTAATCAAAACCTTAAAAGCTATTCACAGTAGCATACTTTTGGGAAGCTGTACTGTGTATGGCATTACACCACATTGTACTAGATGTCCAGTGAGGACGCTTCTAATTGTTAAATTCTTATGTTATCAGATACTTAATAAATGTTGCTGATATTGTTACAATTGAGGCAGTATGGTATAGCAGAAAAAGAAGTGAATTTTGGCTTGAGTTATTCATCAAGACTTGGAGCCTCTGTAAACATGTGAAAATTATTTTACCTCTTTTAGAATCTGTTTCCTTTTCTGTAGAATGAGGTTTACTGGGTTAGATGACTTCTTCATTCTTTATGGCAATTAAGAAGAGGTTATATTACTCTAAGTGCCTCATTAGACAGAAAAACAGAGATAGACAGGAAGAAAGACTGATAAATGGTATTGAAATGTGGGCAGATGTGAATCATTCAGATTGAGTACTTGAGTACTATAAGTACATGAGAGGCTGAATGGTCAGAAGATTAAAAGTGATTGTGATTGATATCAAACTGTAACAAATTGAGAGTTTAAAGAGAAGGGATGCAAGAAAAGACCATGTTGTTTCCCATGGTGGTGGAGGAGTTTGTATAACATAAAGGTTACTGCCATTCATTTAAACAAAATGGGCATTTTATGTACCTTTGCTGTCAGTTAAGATACAATTGAGCAATGCTTTTGTTGAACACTGAAAGGGCATAAAGGATTAGGGCATGGGGTGGGAAAAAGGAAGAAGGCTATTTTGTCTATTGATAGTCATTCTACAAGACATGCTATTCTCTCTGGCTTAGTAATAAGCGACTTTTTGAATGACCCAGGACTTTGTGCTCAAAGGAAAATCTTTATAAGTGGGCAGTACAAGCATATACTCTTAATAAAGGAGTGTGCACATGTATACATGAATGCATGTGTGTATGTGGTGTTTATGTGTGTGGTGTTTGTGTGTGTGTGTGTTGTGTGTGTGGTGTGTGTGTGTGTGTGTGTGAGAGAGAGAGAGAGAGAGAGAGAGAGAGAGAGAGAGAGAAAGGGGATGCTATTTCCTTGTTCTTTTGCTAGCCTTAGTGAAAGGCATCTGGCAGATCTCTATGTGCTCAGTAGGATGCCCAGCTTATGAAATATTATAGTCTGATAGTTGGTTGCTAATGATAATCTTGACAACAACCTTTTTTGCAAGACAGACAGGCAGTAACCTCTCCTTCTCTGGGTTAAAAGTGACAGAGCAAAACAAAATAGGAAATCGTCCTATAGTTAGGTTCCTAAGAGACATCTTGAATTTTTAAGACCATGAGAGAGTAGAGATTTGGATGAATTTCTTCATGTTACTATTTCAGTGTTATAACATAAAAATTAAGGAACAAATTATTAATAAGTATTTTATATGCCTATTATGTCTCAGTCTCTGTGCTGGGCATTATTTTCTTAGAACAAAACATAATGGAATATATTAAAAATACAAAGGAGAATTTTTTTGTTTGTTTACAAAATTTATTTTTTTATAATAGATAAAATTCTTATATCTGACCTTGACCCAAAAGTAAAGATTAGAAAATATACCTTCCTTCTTCACTTCAAAGTTGGGCAAACACCATATATTTACAAGGAGACTTAGTTGAAAGGCTAGTTAAGTCTACCAAATTGTTTTATTTTTTTTCTTCTCTTTATTATTTTTTTACATCAGTTGCCTCACTATATAGAAGAGGTTTAAGGTTCTATTTAGAAATGAAAGGTATGCAGATATAAATTATGAATAAAAAAACTTTTTTTTAAAAAGATTGGAAATTGATACTAATATCTCACATTGGTTGCACATGTATTCTAGACCTCATCCATATGCCCTAAAGCAGTGCCATAAATCAACATCAGAACACTCCTTATGGTCTGGTTATTGTAGTGG
The DNA here is from genome assembly GCA_028646575.1 of Pseudocheirus occidentalis. Classification (NCBI taxonomy): domain Eukaryota; kingdom Metazoa; phylum Chordata; class Mammalia; order Diprotodontia; family Pseudocheiridae; genus Pseudocheirus; species Pseudocheirus occidentalis. The sequence goes on along the minus strand of CM053601.1, from coordinate 99,672,798 downwards.
GTATCTAATGGAAAAGTCTGAAGATCTTATAGACTAAAAATTCACTGTGCAACACGATCATGATGACTGATCATAATACCCAATGACTATAATCAACTCAAAGCCTACTTACTTACAGCCTATTTATGTTTTCAAGTTTCAATTAAAGCTGACCACTTCATCTGCTTAAGAGATGAATGTAATCACTTGAAGCAGTTCTTCTATCACCGCTAAAGACTAAGTTTAGGAATTTGCACTGAGGCAGAAGGGAGGGTATTACTTTGTGAGAAGACAAAATCATCCTTATACTTGATGAGTTTCTGTTCTGGTCCTACCCAGGTAATTTTGCTGCCAACAGGCAACGCATAAGTCTCAAGAAAATCCCCCTTGGATCTTATTTCTATTGTCCTACAACGTGGAATATGTTGAGTGAGCTGTAATCACTGTGTATATCAGATGGTTACCTCTAGGCTCATATTGGGGGTACTTAAGAGAAGTAGATGCTCTGTATGGCTGAGAAAGGAAAATGATTAGAGCACACTAGTGAAAATAACACTGGAGTAAGCCCTGGAATAAGATGACCCGAGTACAAATCCTGCCTATGATGCTTGCTACCTGTATGAAGTAACCTGAGTCATTTACCTTCCCCAGGCCTCAATTAAATGTAGGTGAGGGACCAGATGGCTTCTTTTCCAGTTCTACTTCAATCATCTATGAGAAGACAAAAGAAAGTCATAGAAATCAATACAAAGTAGCTCAGTATTTCAGAAGAGTAATGTCATATATTTACAATGATCAATTCTTACTCTGTGGAGACTTTTGTAATATTAAACATTTTCCTTTAAGATATACAGATTGTGATGAACCATTCTCAAGCATCTACAATTATTATGTGAGTGAGTGAATGTGTGTGTGTGTGTGTGTGTGTGTGTGTGTGTGAATGTGTGGTGGAAGGGGAGGGAGGAGAGAGATTAGTTACTTGGGAGTGTTACAAGGAGCAAAATGATAGTCATAGTGACATTCCACCTCCCCAACTCTCACATCACCTCCCTCCCCCACAAAAGAGGAGAAAATAATATCATGAAACATTAAAAAATACACAGAAGTGTGCAAGTGGAGGTTCATAGATGTTAGGATAAACCAGCAAAACCCAAAACAAGTCGTGTGCCAGAAAATTAGTTTTAGTGCAAATGTCATTTTTGGTATGGGAAGGTTCATATTTATGAATGTCATGATTTACTTAGTGTTTGGAAGCATGCAGTGTTTTCATTTGGAACTAAATGCTATTGTAAAGTATCTTTTAATCTTTTCACCAAACTAATCCTCTAAACCACATATTAAATTAAGAACTATGGACATGCATATAATTTGTGGTCCACAATTGTGTGTCCATAACTTTTTTTTTAACTATTGGGGTGTGCCATCAAAAAAAGTTTGGTGACTGGCCTATTTTAAAGAAAACATTGATTTTCTTACATTAAGTATAAACCATAACTTTTTTTAAAATAGTATGCTGACCTCATGTAATGCCAAATAAAGGCAAATTCCAAGGTTCAGATTACCAGCATAGCAAACCCCATTTATTCAGTGACAGATTCAGGTAAAACATTCACAGAACAGAGAAAATCAAAATACACTGTAATTCATTCATTTAGCAAGGGAGTTCTCAATTCAATTGCAAAGTACCCAGGTCCAAGTATCCTACCCCTGGCCAGTAGTCAAAGTAGCCCATCCCTGGGCAGTACATTCATTTAGTCATTCAAAGTCTTTCTTCTCAAAGGGAGATTAGTTTCAAACCATAAACAAAGTACATTCATTTGGTCAATCACAGAACACAAAAAGTTAAAGGTTTCCCACCCCTGGATCACAACTGAATTACAATACCATCCATTAATGCCCAGCACTTTCTCAAAAGGGTCAGGAGAGCACAAAAGGCCATTCACCCTTAAGCTACAACAGGGTTAAGATATCATCACAGCATTCAGTGCCCAAGGAGAGGTCCTATCTTCATCTTGACAGGAGACAAGTACTCAGCAATCCCTGTTCCTGGGTATACAAAGGTCAACAAAGCTACAATATCCATTGCCAGTGTCTTTGTCAAGTCACTCTCTACCTGCAGAACAGTCGGAGAACCCCTGAAAACATCAGCACTCTTCCAGGATTTCTGCAAACATACAACAAGAATATCCTCCTTCAGGGCTTCTGAACCAACAGCAAGGTTCCAGAACCTCTATAACAGCAGCACTGCCTTACACCAGCAGGCAGATCTGGCAAAACAACATCAAAACATACAGACAAAATGCCAACATCATAGCCATGTCTCCTCAGTTCTAGGTAGCTCCAGGTGGCAGTTCTCAAAAGTTCTGGGCAGATCCAACTGACCCTCAGCAGTCTTTCAGGAAATCTGGCCACCTATGTTTGCACTTCTCTCTAAATTCACAGCTCCTCCCAGTTCAGCCCTTTCTCTTCAGGTAAATAAGTCCATCCCACAAGTCTCATTCACAAGCTCTGAGTTTTAACACTCAATGCCAAAACCAAGCCAATGCAGGAGGATCTTTAAATTCCATTACCATTATACCTCAAAGGAAAAAAAATTCTTAAGCATATTTATCCTTTGTACACGTTCTGAAAACAACAGTTTATACAATAGGGGATTTAAAAAAATAAGAAATTTTGTTTGTTTTTCCCTCCTCCTGTTCATCTCTTACATGAACCGTTAACATCTCATCTGTATCAACATAAATTGATGGATATAAATTTGCCCATGAAATTAGAGAGCATATAATTATTACGGGAAATAAGTTGTTCTAGGAAAATATCCCTGCAAATGTTGGTATTATCTTCAAACAAATAGAAAGTGGCAATTAGATCTTGGTTGGTAGCACAGTGGACAGAGCACAATGCCTAGAGTCAAGAAGACCTGAGTTCAAATCTAGTTTCAGACATTTAGCAGCTGTGTGACCTTGGGCAAGTAATTTAACCTTGTGTAATGGTAATTAATTTAAATTTGAAGACACCTTTTTGTTATGTAAAGTAATCAGGTAAGCCCTTAGTCAAACCTCTGTGAAAAGAGTCAGAGGGTATGAACTCTGTCTCCTGTTGCTGACATAACAGGAAGGGTTTGGCTGAAACAGAAGTCAATGCTGTGTGTATGTGTATATAAGAAAAGCCCCAGAGAGGCAGAATCAGAATTTTTCTCCTGGGTGGCTCCTGGTGGAGCAAGCAGGATTTTTCTCCTGACAAGCTACTGGTGAAAGCCAGCTGAGAGAGAGAATGAGAGAGAGAGAGAGAGGGAGAGAAAGAGAAAGAAAGAGAGAGAGAGAGAGAAACAGAGAGAGACAGAGAGACAGAGACAGAGACAAAGACAGAAAGAGACAGAGACAGAGATAGACAGATACAGAGACAGAAAGACAGAGAGAGACAGCGACAGAGAGAGACACAGAGAGAGACAGAGACAGAGAGAGACACAGAGAGAGACACAGAGAGAGAGTTTCTCTTGGCAGCATCTGGAAGCTGGGCTGCTACAGCTGACTGACAATTGATTTCGAGTTATCTTGAGACCAGAATCTGGTGAAGGCTGAAGTTGCTGCCAAGAAGGCCAAAGTTGTTGCTGTCCCCTAGAAGGCTGAGATTTCTTCTGGGTCCTATGGCCAGCCAAAATAGCTGGAGGACTGAAGAAGCATGACTGGGATGCTAATACTTTGTTTGTGGCTTGGTTGATCTTTGAGTTCCAGGGAGCAGAAATTGTGAAAGTTTTGAGATGTGCTAAACCCTGTGAACTTCATTGTGTAGCAGGAACTGTCCAAAGGACTAGACAAGGATCTAGGAGCCATCTGTCTCAGAATCCAGGTGACTGGTGGATTCAGGTAGGAGCTGGGATAATGGAAGGGGATCCAGGGAATCTGAGAAGATGAAGATGAATACAAGATCTCTCCCTGGATATTGAATGCTGTGATGAAATTGAAGTTTACTGGAGACATAGGGGTAGAGGGTTTGTGTATTTGTTTTGTGTATTTTCTAGTTAATTATTGATGAATGATACTTAGAAATTGTTCATCTGAATAAGTGACTAATTAAGTTAAGTGGTGCTGTGGGTTGTGTATTTTCTAATGATTTGTATTTAGTGATTAACAATACTTCGTAACTGATTGCTAAATACATGACTGATTAAGTTAATCTAGGTGTCCCATGAGTGGAAGACTAACTTGTATTGTGAGATGACTGAATGACTGAGCAAGGAGGCAAACCCCATATGATTGTTCTTTTGTTCTTTGTTTCAAGTACTGTGGCCACTTTGGTGAAAATTATGTGGCCATTCTAATGATAAGCTATTGTGAATATTGTGATTTTCTGTGATAAGATGTAATGTTATGCATATTGTATCTTGATTTGTTGTGAATGTTTTCCCTTGATGTGTTCTTGAATAAATACTCACTATACTGTGTAATCAGAACCTTAAAAGCTGTTCACAGTAGCATTCTTTTGGGAAGCTGTTCATGTACTGTGTTACACCCCATGTGCCTTGGTTTCCTCATCTGTACAATGAGAAGGAGAAGGAAATAGCAAACAAACTTCCAGAAAAACCCAGATGCAGACACAAAGAACTGGACATGACTTGAGACAACTGAACAATACAAAAATATATTACTATGTATGAAAAGAGTCTCGTTGCTTATGTTTATTCATTTGAAAGCAAGATCAAAGAGCATCTCCCATGAAGTATTATGGAAGAATTAGTCCCAAAGAATTCAATAAGAATGATTTCCTTTTCTGGAAGAAGATGAAAGAAAGAAATAAGCATGTCTATATCATCTACTACATTCCAATCCTGGCACTAAGTACTTTACAAATATGTCATTTCATCCTCACAATGACCATATGAGGTTGGTGCTCTTATTATTCTCATTTTACCATTAAGGAAAGTGAAATAAAGAGAAGCAAAGTGATTTGTCAGGGTTCTAATAGGTAATGCTGAATTTGAACTCAGGTCTTCCTAACTCCAGGTACAAAATTCTTTCCATTCACTACTAATTTTCCCGAAAGAAATTTTGAGACAAGTAATATGCTTATATTAGGCTACTTGCCTTACTTCTCAATATCACTCTTATTTTTTCTTTAAAATATGGGGAGATTCTTGTCAATTTTATCACTATTTTTTATTTCTTCCTATATAAGCACATGTTTAAAAGATTAATTTTTTAACTTGTAAAATTTATGAAAATGAAAATACTTATTTTTCAGTATCTGCTCAGATATTTGATTAGTTTTCTATGTGATGTACCATATTCATGTGCAAGAGAACATGACCATCTAACAAAGTTAACTAGTGCAGACATTTATATAAACAACAATAGCAAATCAGGCCAATGGGAAAGAAGGGGAGAAAGCCAAGTTTTAGAAGTTGTGAATGTGGATTTAAGTGTGTCCATCTTCAAGAAAGAAATATCTATAGAATCAGATCAGAAAGAGCCAATCTCTTAGCAAACATTAAAAAGTACTTTATGTGAACTAGCAACTGTATATTGGTAAATGAAAGTGAAGGAGAAAGTCATTGAATCCAGTGCTGTTTTCCAGTAACATTTTCCTGATGAGGTAAATGAAGATTCTGGTGCTTAAGTTACTTGCCACGCTTCACACAGGTAGTGTTTGAGTTAGAATCTCCCTGACTTTAAGTCCAGTGATATTGCCACTAAACTAAAGTGGAGAACATTTCAAGGATAGAGAATTGGGGGTCATTCCTATAGGAAACATGCACTAGTCTATTAAAAATTCAGATTGCCACAAATCTAGTATGGTCATCATTATAATTATACTATAATTATCCACATTATTTAACATTGTTTGGGATGGGGTGGGGTTGTGTTTACTATGGGATCTTAGTCTTATTGAATACTACTACTAATAATAATACTTATCCTATATATGGCACCTTGTATGTGTCAGATACCACACTAAGTACTTTATAAATATCATCACTTTTGACTCACAATTCTGAGAGGCATGTGCTATTTTTATCCCCATTTTACAATAGACAAAATAGAGGCAAACCAGGTTTAATTGACTTGCCTGAGGTTAAAAAGCTAGTAAGTGTTTATGGCCAGATTTGGAGTCAGGTCTTCCTGAGTCAAGGCCCAGCACTTCATCCATAGAGCCACTTAGCTATCTCTTTAAATAAAAATGTGTTTATAAAGATTCATTACACTAAGAACACTGTGCTAAGTGTTAGGAGCCACACAAATCTCATGTAATGATAATAATTCACTTGATAGTTTACTTCTTTGACCTCAAATAGAAATTTGTTTTACACTTCTCTAATAAACTTATAAATTATTGGTTATTATGCTTAGGTACGATTGTACCTCAAGGCACTAATAAACTTCATGAGGGCGAAGGCTTTGTCATATCATTTAGGATTAAGAATTTTCCCCTCTGAGGTATTTTGAAAGTTATAGCTTATGGTATGACTTGTTATATTTATTCTTTTAATCTATTTGCAGTTCATTGTACTTTATATGGTTAGATCTTGTACTACTATTTTCCACCAAAATAATATCTAGCTTCCACACAATTTGGATAGAGAGATAGAAAGAAATTCTTTTCCAAGTAATTTGTGCTCTTGGACTTACCAAAATATTAGCCTGTTGAACTTGGTTCTATAACTTGCTTATCCAATCTAGCTTATTGATCTACTTGGTACTTTTATTTTTACCCAGTAACACATATTTTTGGTAAATGTCACTTCATAATACAGTTTGAGACCAAGCATTGTCATTCTTCCATTCTTTCTGAATTTGTTTTCTGTTATTTTAATTCTCAAGATCTTGCTGACGTTTTATTCTTTTATGGGAATTTTATCATAATTTTGAACAATTTTATTTACAAATAGATAATTTACATATATGGATTTTTTAAATTAAAATCATTGTGCCATAGTGATGTTGAGCATTTCTTTTAAAAAATATTGACTAAATTTAAAATAAGTCATTAGGATTTTGATTAAGATAATGTTATGCATGTGGTTTATTTTTAGTCATATTGTCATCTTGAATGTATTGACTCAACCAAGCCACAGACGCTGAATATATCTTCATTTATTTAAATATTTTTCTCAAAAATATTGAAGACAACTCTAAGTATTCTGATTATATTTCTGTGAAAGTTACTTTAGAAATTTAATTATATGAGTCCTGTGAGTATATGGATATTGTTAGGTCAATTCCAAGATATATAATGCAATTTACTGTTTTAAATTACATTTCTCATTCTCTCAAGTCTTCCTGTTTTTATTAATAATGAAAATTTTCATAGTTTTGTGCTTTTTTATATATCCTGCTACTCTACTTGATTTGCCTCCTTGATTAACTTTTGTTATTGCTTATTATCTTGGGCTTTATGAGTGAAATATTATAAGGAACTGCAAATAGGGATTATTTTGTTAATGTTTATTTCATTAATTTCCTTTTCTTATTGCCATAGCTAATATTTCTTGATCTATTTTGAATAATAAATTGATGTTAAAGGAGGAATAGTTATTTTTAGTTTTCTTAAAGATAACTAATTTGTTTCATTTTCCTGAAAATTTAATTCAGTATCTATTAATATATTCAAAGAAATTAATTGTTTGCAGTAAAAATAATAGGTAGCATTTGTATAACACTTTATAGCTTGCAAAGCTCTTTACAAATATTGTCTAATATTATCTTCACAACAACCCTTGGAGGTAGACATTATAGGAAGTTCAGTGGCTTTCTCAGAGTTACTAAGTGTCTGAGGGTAGGTTTGAACTTAGTTCTTCCTGACTCTAATTCTCCATCAACTGCAGTACCTAATTGCCCCTGTGTTAAATATCTTCCTAATGTTGGACCATTATTAACATATGATATAAATTTTGTTCATATTAAAGTGTTTTGGATCCATTGTTATAATGTAGCTGCCAATATTTTATTTAATATTTTTTGCATTGATTTTCTTTAGTGATACCAAGAATGTATTGCTGATAGGCTGGCGAATTCAACTTTGTGTCAAGAATGTTTGGATTTAAAATTAATTCCTATTGCTTTCTAACTAAGTGACCATAGGCACATCACTTAATATTGTTATTCCTAACATTTCTTATACATATAATATGGCTAATAATCATATCTTTTTAGTATTTACCTATAGTTTGGTAATGTATTGAAAGCATGTGGCAAGTTTTATACTACATCAGATAGAATTACTTTATTGTTCTGCAGCTTTTTCTCCACCTAATCTAACCATTGCTACAGTTCCTTCTCTCCAAATACCAACATGACCATCACCAACTCTTTTCCCCCTTCTCAGACACACTCATATACACACATGCACACACACATTTAGATGAACCTGGGACTTTGTAACACACACATATATTGACATACACATGCACACTTAAACCTGGGATTCTGTCCTTGGGGTTTAGGGTTTGATAAATGAATTAGCACCTAATATGGCTCTCATTCAGACTTCCAGATGAATTCCAGGCCATCTCCTAACCATGCAGTCACATACTCCTTGTCCATTACATGTCTCTTCCTGTCTGAAAATGAGCTCTCTGAGGGCAAGGATTATCTTATTCTCTTATATTTTTATTGCCTGAACTTATCATAGCCATCCAGTAAATGAGAAAGTAGTCTTTTAAGCACTAGAGTTGAAAAACTAGAGGCAAAAATATGATGCCTGACATCAAAGAGAAATTCTAGTGGTAGAGATAAGATGCCAAGAATGGAATTGAGACATAGATAGATAGACAGACAGACAGACAGACAGATAGATAGATAGATAGATAATTAAGAAGGAACACACATATATACATACATATTTACATATTTGTGTGTGTAAGTATTGCCAAGAAAAAAATAGATATTTATACGAACACACACAAACATACAAACAGAAACAGTGTAAATAGAAGGTAACTCAGAGGGGAGGCAGCATATCTGAGAAGAGTCCAAAGGAGTCAGGGAAGTCAGAAGGGAAAGGTGAGAAGGAAAGCCATTCATTCAGCATAAAGGACAGTCAGTGAAACATCACTGAGACTAGATATGGAGGGTAGAATACATGTACATGAATAAATAGTAAGAAGATTGGACGTATACTAAGGAACAAGATAGGAAAGGACTTTGAAATTTAAATAGATAAATACATATTTGATTTCACCAGAGTTTGCTGAGTAGATATGTAACAGAGTCAGACCAATGTTTTTAGAAAATCACTATACCAGGGGAGTAAAAGATGGCCTGGACAGGTGCAGACTTGGGGCAGAGAGAGAAATGGTAATAAATCCTGGTGCAGGATAATGAAAACCTTAATAAGGGCAGTGACTCTGAGAGGAAAGAGAATGAATGAGATGTTGTGAAGGTAGACATGACAAGACCATCAATGGATCAGATACATTTGAGTTTTTCTAGAAATATTTGCTTCAAGTTATCTTGAATATCAAGAAAGAATCTGGGAGTTATCCATATAGAGATTATAACTGAACCTATGGGTACCGATGAGGTAATAAAAAAGAAACAACTAGACCAGACTTGAAAAATACCCACATTTGGTGGGTATGACCTGGAATTATGATACAAAGAAGGAAAATGAGAAGTGGTCAAGCAAGTAGAAGAGATAGGAGAAAGTAATGCCATGAAAATCTAGTACACAGGAAGTACTTGACATTTTTTTAAAAATCCACATAACTCTGTTCTCTTTCCTTTGAATGGAAATCAAGACTGAATTTATCTAATAGAAATCAATAATTGGCAACAATGTCTTCAGTGTCTATTTTTGAAAATAACTTCTAGAAATCGCACCTCTTCATGTAGTTCTACACAGCTGGGTGGTGCAGTGGATAGTGGGGCCATGGCTGGAGTAAGGATTCATCTTTCTAAATTCAAAGATGGCCTCATACACTTAACAATTATATGACCCTAAGCAAGTCATTTAAATCTGTTTGCCTCAGTTTCCTTATTTGTAAAATGAGCTGGAGAAGGGAATGAAAACCACCCATGTATCTTGGCCAAGAAAACCACAAATGGGGTATCAGAATCAGATATGACTAAAAACAACTCCTTAACAACAAGAAAATATGTTCCTTAGGTTTTCCTTCAAGAGAGTTCACTTCAAACTTCTTCACATTCCTTTTTTTTGTGGGGGGGGGAGGGCAGTTGGAGTTAAGTGATTTGCAGAAGGTCACACAATGGGTAAGTGTTAAGTGTCTGAGGCTGGATTTGAACTCAGGCCTTCCTGACTCCAGGGCTGATGCTCTATTCACTGTGCCACCTAGCTGCCCCCATGTATTTAATCCTTAATTTGCTGGCACACAATGAGGAATAGTAGGGTTTTCTTATATTTTTCTTTATTTCTTCTTTGTGTTATGATTCCTCCTAATCTTATTTTGCTAATTTGTTTTTTAATTTTCATTAAGACAAAATTGCCTAATGATTTATCAATTTTATTTTCTCACTATTAAAATTGTTTAACCTGAGTGTTTATTTACTATAATTTAATTCTTTCTTTACTTTTTCAAAGTGCCTCATTTGTATTCATTCTTGATTTAATAATTTTATTTCCTTATTTTTAGTTACATGTTCTTATCTCCCATTAATAGAAACAGTTAATGATCTAAATTAGCCTCTAAGGACAGCATTAGCTGCAGCCTAAACATTTTGGTATTTTATATTATTGTTGTCATTAACTTTGGTATGAATTTATTATCTCATGTTTTTGTTTTAGTTTGATCTGATTAATATTGAACAAATCATTTTAGTCTACATTTAGATCTGCTTCTTTTGATGATGTGATCCTTATTAATTATGGCTTAATTTTATTAGACTTCATAGAATAAATGTTTTATATTTCTGTCTTTCTACAATTATTTGTGTGTTCTTTATGCACTAGAAGATAATCAATTATTATTTTTTAAAAGAATGAATGATGCCTCAAAAAGAAAGCATACTCTTTAATATTTGCATTTATATCTTTTCACATATCTAACAATCACATTCTTGTTACCTTATTAGATAATCTTTTATTGAAGTACTTAAAGTACTAAGTTTCTCTGTTCTTCAATGTATAATGTTAATACTGATATAATTTCATTCTATATTATATTTTGGTGCTTGATGTAGTTTTGTTGTTGTTGTTGTTGTCATTTATCTCTCAGAGTTTTTTGTTTGTTTGTTTATTCATTTGCTTTAGTTCCCACTTTGTCCAAAATAATAATCATCACTCTCAATTTTTTGACTTAGCTGAAGCATAATCAACTTTATTCTTGCTTGTAACTTTGAGACCATGTCCCTCTATTTTCAGTCTTCTTATAGGAATATATTTTTGTAAATTTTTAATAAGATTTTCCATGCATTCAGTTCATTTCCATTTTGAGTTATCATTTCTGAGTTTAGAATTCTTCACAACATGTTCTCCTATCTTCATTTTTTTTTACCAGTACTGGGTATAATTCTTTTGATTTTACTAGTATCACTTCCAATATATATTTTGCACATGGCTATCCACTCTTGATGACCCCCTCCCTAACATAGATTCCTAATGTTAGTAAGTCAAACAGGAAAAGTTTTTTAGTCATCCTCACACAGTTCCTATTCCTGTCCTCTCATACAAAACTACATACTTCAAGTAGGAAAGTTTTTTTAAGTTTTCTCCATTTCTTTTTATCCTTTTGTTAGTTTGCTTGAATTTCATCATTTGTGTTCAAGGTGTGGGTACAATAATTCTTCTCCTCCTTTCTTCTTCAAGTTCTTTCCTTTCATCCACTTTTAGTAGAATCTAGTAGATTCTATATATCTTTACTTTTTTCCTTGTCTGTTTGTCATGCAAGATAAAATCTCAAAGAAAAAACACTTTGCTTTCATGTCTATAGAATATAAATTCTTTATTTTTCCAAGAATATTTAAAAATTAAATAATTAAAATGCTGTTTCATCATAAATATTTGTTAGCTCTGTTGACAGGAATATTTTACTAATGAGGAGAAATTTCTACTTTTGATCTTGAGTATATCAGTTGGCTTATTTGTTCTATCACCATTGATACGATATCTAAGTCTGTCTTGCCAAAGATGAGTAATAGTCATAATGTGGCCAGAAGGACTGTACCAAATACATTCATCACTATAAAAGATAAATGCTTTTCTAATGAATTTAATTGAGCAATCTTATCTACATATGCAAAGAACAGCAAATGCATGTATTAAGCACTATATGATAAATCACAAAAACAATTGTGTTTAGTTCTTGGAACTTTAGACAGTAAACACTTGTTGACTAGACTTGAATGCTTTTAGTAGTTAGGAAAAGGAAGCTGATGGTCTAGAAATAGCAAGTTTCTGAAGTTAGATTTGAACTTGTGCCTTCCCAAATTACAAGTTTAGTGATCTCTCTGCTATTAACTATCTCGAATATATACAAATATTAAAATAGTATGAAGCCTTTCTATTAAAAAATCAAGAATTTAAAAAATACCCTACAGTGTCCTTTCCTGAATCAAATCTTCATTCTTAATTCCTCTTCCTTCATATTACTCCCCCCACCCATACACATGATAGATGGTTTTCAAGATTTTCTAAAACTGAAAGTTTGTCAACCTGCAGCTAACCTGGTGTTGAGCCTCTCCAAACTTAATGAGTCTGGTCCTTAAATGGCAGAAAGATAGCTGTTTCTTGGACACTTTTGAAGCCTTTTCAGATTTATAGAACCTTCCAGAGTCTATAATCTGATAACCCAGGATCACTTCCATGCCACAATAAGATCCTGATTCATATAATCTGTCAAATAGCATTTTTTTTCATTTAGTCATGGGGGTTTCAGTGCTTGAGCCATGTCTCTCTTATTTCTCTGCTTATTCTTCCTTTTAAGTTAGTATTCCTGTTATTTTTCTTACCTTTATTTCTATTTATGCTATTTCTCAAAGACTGGTTTACTGTAGTCATATTTTCTTCAAAGGAAGGAAAATCAGTAATAGCCTGTGCATTCTGATTGTCCTTTTATTTTCTGGTTTATAGGAACTGGACTTCAAATATAATCTAAAAGTGTTTCAGAGACCTTGAAATCCCAGATAGCATTTGATTTTTGTTCTCAAAGAGACCATTTGCTCCACTTTAAGACAAGTGGTAGTCACCAGTATTTATGAGAAGCCTTTTAATCACATTTGAGAAGCAGTTTTATTTATCTGAAGGGGAGAAAGGGAAAGAAAACAGATACTTAGAACCTGTGCTAAAACAAAACAAAACAAACAAAAACACTTTTTATTCAGGGATTTTCAAAGAAATAACAATAAATCTTTCTAGCAGTAAGGGGAAAATAATGTGCTTGGAAAGAGAATTTTTAAAAATGTAAGTTAAAAGATTAAGGGAATGGCAAAGTGGAAAAATAAACATCAAATGCACTGGATAGCTTTAAAAAAAAAGGAGCACAGCTTAATGAAGGCCTAAATACTAAGAGTCCAAAAATCTAGTGCTATTTTCCCCTATACTCACTGTGTTTGTACAAGCTAATACAGTTTGCAGTTATGCAAGAACACAAGGCCTCTGAAGAAAATCATCAAACTGTTGATTGGACCCCAGCAAATAAATAAATAGATAAATAGAGATATTTTTCAGTTTTTCATTTTTTAATTTATATGCTTGCATATATATTTATATATATACACACATGCACACATGAATATATGTATACATATACACATAATACATGTGTACATATACATGCACATGTATATGTGTGTGTATATGTATATATAATATTTTATATTATAATCTCAACTTGACCCTCTTTAAGGTAAGATAATACTTTTATATTACAAGTAGGTGACTTAACGGATAGAGCACTGGAACTGCAATAAAGAAGACCTAAATTCAAGGTGAGCTTGAAACATTTACTAGCTGCATGACCCTGCACAAGTCACTTAACTGCTGCCTGCCTCAGTTTACTCAACTACAAAATGGCGATAGTAGTATCATTTTCCTCATAGTATTGGTTGATTTTTTTTTGAGTAGCATATCAAATGAAATAAAATTTATAAAGTGATTAGCACAATGTCTAGCTCATTTTAAGCACTACTAACTGCTTGTTAATTCCCATTTAGTTCACCGTCCCACTCAAAATAGGGACTTTTCCAAACCTTTCCATTTCTCCTCATATCTTCCAAAGATCAACCTCATCCTGTCTTCTAAGCTGAGAATGTTTTCTCATATTTCATTGATAAATCCATATCATACACTGAAAATTCCTTCTTTTGCCTTCTTCATCATTCAAATGTATTCTGATACTATCTTTCCCTTTACTCCTGCCTCACTAGAGGAGGCAGTCCTTCTCTTTGCCAAGGCATATTCCTTTACAAGTTCAAGTGATTATTCCATCTCTCTCTTTTATCTTTATGTTTTTTGTCACCTTACTACTGCCTATAAGAATGTCTATGTTTCATTCATCCTCAAAAACCCTAACTTAATTGAATTTACTCCATTTCTTCTAGCTATCCCATATCTCTCCTCTCTTCTGTAGATAAACACATTGAAAAGTCACCAAGAATTGATTTCTCCATCTTTTTTTTTCTTCTTGTTGTTTTCTTAATTTGATGAAGTCTGGCTCCCAGTCTCATTAAATAACTAGAACTGTTCTCTCCAAAGTCATCAATGGCCCTTTGTTGCAAAACCTAAAGGTCTTTCTTCAAACCTCATTTTCTTGACCTCTTTACAACCATTTTCTTTTTGATAATTTTTTCTTTCTGGTTTTTTGAGGCATTGAACTCCATTGGTTCTCTTTCTACCTAAATGATCCTTTTCTTTCTCTTTTTCTGAATATTCCCTTAACTTATAACTTCATTTAAGTTATAACTTTTAGATAGATGTTCTCCAAGATTGAAGACTTGTCTTCTCTACATATACTATTGTGGTTAGCAATTTCATCAGCTTCCGTAGATTCAATTATTATCTCTATTTTAAGTCTATTGTCAAGTCCTAGACCTTCTACTATCTCCAGTCTCATGTCTACTACCTAATGGATTTCTCATTAGATTTCCCATAGATATATTAAACATAACATGTCCAAAACTAAACTCAGTATTTCCCCCTTAAACCCTCTGATTTTCCCAAATTCTCTAACTCCCTGATGAAGGCACCACTATGTTCTTAGTGACCCACACTTGAAATCTAGGTGTTGGTCGACTCCTCACTCTCACTCACTTGCTTCTCACTTACATCAGTTTAACCATCTCTCCTTTAATACTTCCATGATTCTGGTGAAACTTCTTGTCACTGTGCACCTTCATTATTGGAAAAGCCTTTTGATTTGTCTTTCCTCTGCAAGATTCTTCCTAATCCATTCTATCCTTCACACAAGTCTGAAATTGATATTCTTTAAGTACAAGCCAGACCATGTTATTTCCCACCCTCATTCAATCAGCTTCATTGGTTCCCTATTACCATTGGAATGAAATACAAAATCAGCCATTTGACTTTTAAAACACTTCTAAATCTGAGTGCCTTCTACATTAACCATAAACCCAGATGTCCTCAACTCTAGTATTGCTCCTTGTTTGTAATATGTTAGACCCTCTGTTTACCTCACTTACCACCTCTCTTGATTACTATGATATTTAAAAGAACAGACTTAATCACAAAAAAATAAAATCACTGATTGTGTATAATTCAATTGAATTAAATCATTGATTAAGTAGATCCCTAGCACACTCTAGTGCTTGTCTGTGTCCTTCACTGTGTCATACATGTATATTGCTGCAAATTGACAATAAGTTAAACAGAGAATTAAACAGGAAGAGAAGACTGAGGGACTAGATTGCTTTTGAAAAATTGCCTGAGCATGTTAATGACCCTGAATTTTCCCTGAAAGAAAGGCTGATCTTTTTAATGCCAATATTTTTCTAGTTTTGTTTGGCTAAGAATCCTCAAATGATACATTTTACAAAGGATTAAAATTGAAAAGAAAATATTTGAAGGGAAATTGAGAGGCACATGGAAGCCATGAATAACCTCCAATTCATTGCAATGAGCTACGTAGGAATATTAACAAAAATGTGCATAAATTTTTGTATATACACTCATATATATACATATATATGAGGGTGTATATATGTATATGTGTTTGTGTGTGTATATATGTGAGAGAGATGTATATATGAGAAAAAACAATGATCTAGACACACAGCAGAAATGCTAGTACATATTTTTCATTGATATTTTCATTCTATCATCAGAAAATTAAGAAAAGTAGACCATCTGTGGCGAAATTGTGGGGGGGAGGAGATTGTCACAAATTATACAATAAAAACAGACATGGATTTATTGACATTTGCATCATCGGAGGGAATATTCATAATGGTGAATTAACAGATATATTTCAGTAGTAATCACAGTATTTCTTCATAAACATTATGGGAATATGTGTGTATGTATGTATATATGTATACATGTGTGTCTATATATGTACACACAAACATACATATACATATGTAGTCCTTTGATCTAAAGGATTTTACATGCTCATTAAGGGAATACAAAGGCTCATACATATATGTATATGTTCAACAAGAAAAGAATATTTTTGTGTCATTGATATCCAAAGAAGGTAATGTAGTTAGAGATGAAATGAGGAATGGAATAACCAAATAATGAGCCTATAAAAGGGTTTCTCTGAAGTGTATCTCTAGATGTTTCACTCTCCTTTTCACTTTGGTTTCAAAAATGGTGGTCATGACTTCTGGTAGTCAAGATGGCCGAGTAAGCAGTAAGTCACTCTTCCATTCTCTTACTCAGTTTTGAAGAACCCATAAAATAGTGCCCCAGGAAGAATCCTGGAATGGTAGAGCAAGCAAAAAAGATGATGTGGAGAGTCTTTTAGTCCATAAAGCTTGTGGGATTAGCAGGAAAGGTGCCTCTCCTTCTGGTGGAAGGGCAGCAAAGTTCATGATGGCAGGTGTTTCAGCAGGCCTTACCTCAACAAAACAGAAAGAGATCCTTAGCCCAAGGGTTGTGGAGCAGTCAAGCACCAATACTAGGACCCCCACATTCCTTGGCACAGCCAGGGGAATCAGTAGACACCAGTTCAGAGAACTATTTCATGCACTGGTGGGCAGATATCTACCAGCATCTGAACCTCTCCATTCTTCAACACAGTCTCAGATGGTCCAGGAGGGCAGATGCTCTCTAACAGCTGACTTCTCTATGCTTCTTTGTAGCCCTTGGTGAGCACGGATTATTCAGGGGCAGAACCCTATTAGAGTAAGTGAAGCCCCTGGGAAATGCATAAAATTCCCACCTACCCTCACCACATACAAGACAACACCACCAGCAACCCAGCTCAGTGCCAGGTAAGCTACCAGACACCTATAGCCTCCAGTTGCGAGCCCCTAAGTCCCAGCACAGAAAGCCAGTGACCAGGTCCCTGGTCCCCAGCACAAGAAGTTTGGGACATTGCCTCCTGTGCCCCCAAAAAGAGCTCAACTTTCAGAGCCAGGAAATATGAAATCATCATAAGCAAAAAGCAGAAATGGACACTGACCATAGATTCCTTCTATGGGGAATGGGAAGATCAAAGCACAAATTCAGAGGAGGACCATATTATCAATATACCCACATCAGAAACATTAAATGGAAACATGAATTGATCTGAAGTCCATAAAGCCATCTGGCAAGATCTCAGGAAGAATTTTAAAAATCAAAAGAAAAAAACAATAGAAAAAATGGGAAAGGTAATGAGAGGTAAGAAAGAGAGAGTCAACACCTTGGAAAAGGAAGGGCAAAAACTGAATTCAGAAAACAATACAGTTGGCCAAATGGAAAAATAGTCCACTGAGGAAAATAACTCCTTAAAAGTAGAATTGGCCAAATTGAGAAGGGTCACAAAAAGCTTTAAAGAGAAGAACTCCTTAAAATGAGGGGAGGGGGGTTAAGGAAAAGGATGTACAAAAGCTACCTGAGGAAAACAATTAGTTAATAATGAGAATTGGGCAGGTGTAAGCTAATGACTCTATGAGACATCAAGAAGCAGCAAAATCAAAATCAAAAGAATGAAAAAAATAGAAGAAAATATAAAATATCTCATTCAAAAAAAACAAGTGATCTAGAAAATAAATCCAGGAGGGATCATTAAGAATTTTTGGTTTGCCAGAAAGTCAAAATTAAAAAAAAGAGTCTGGGGACTATTTTTGTAACAAATTATCAAGAAAAACTTCCCTGAGGTCCTAGAACCAGAGGGTAAAGTAGTCATTGAAAAAATCCATCGATTACCTCCTGAAAGAGATCCCGAAATGAAAACTCCAATGAATATCATAGCCAAATCCCAGAATTGTCAGGTCAAGGAGAAAATACATCAAGTAGTCAGAAAGAAGTATTGTAAATATCATGGAACCACAGTTAGCATTATATAGGATCTTACAGCTTCTACATTAAAGTATTGGAGGACTTCGAATATATTCCATAAGGCAAAGAAATGTGGATTACAACCAAGCATCAGCTATCCAGTTAAAATGAGCATAGTCTTTTGGGGAGGAGAATAATGTTGGGGACTTTTAAATGATGAAATAGCGGACTTGCAAATTTTTCTGATGAAAAATCCGGAGCTGAACAGAAAATTCAATCTTCAAATAAAAGACTCAAGAGAAGCACAAAAAGCAGAGGCTAAGCAATTGGTAAGAGAAAGGGGACAAAGATCCTTGTCAATCATGAACACTGGAAAGTGGGAGCCTTAGACCCTTAGGAATCAGAAGATTGTGCTGAAGTCAGCCTCTCCCTTCCTCAGTCTCATCCTTAAGGGGGCCTTTGGACAATGGCCATTGGCTATATAGACATGTGACAATGGTTCATAAACAGAGCTGGAAAGTTCCTAATGACCATCTCATCCAGCCCACACTTGAATGGGAATCACTTCTATAACATTCCTCGGGTTCCCCTGCCTTTACCCAATGGCCTCAGCTAATAGAAAGTCCCCTACGTCCCAAGGCAGATCATTTCATCTAGGGATGGGTCACTGTTAAGAAATTTTCCCTTATATCTAGCCTCTTTGCAGTTCCCACTTGTAAGTACTAGCTCTTCCTTCTGAGGTCAAGCAGAACAACCTTCAATTCTTTTCCATGGAAGCCTTTCAGATTCTCAAAATCAGTTGCAATGGTCTCTCAGAGCTTCTCTTTAATCTAAAGATAACCAATCCTTTCTACTGTGAACCTCCTAAGGCACAGTCCTTGGGGTGTTGGGGTGGGACTAGGGGGGATTAGTCAACAAAGTTTCAGTCATTGGAGCCTGAGTGAAAAGGCCCCAAAGTGTTTTCCTGGTCTTTCACCAAGTACAGGCAATATTCCTTGCATGAATTCAGTCCAACACATGGGACTTTGGGGAAATGATTTCTGGTCATCACTACTGTTTCTTAGTCAGCTGAGGGGCTGGAGCTGAATGGATGATCTCTGACAATCTTCCCTGGCATGTTTTGAGTAAGGAGGATTGCTGAGGGGGACTGAGTGAAGTGAGTGACAGTGAATTTTATTTCCCTCCGTTGGCCCCTAAGTTGTTGTGCCTTTTCTTTCCTGATCTCAGATGACTGAGTATCCCTACAAGAGAGCATCTAGGTGTCCAGGTGATTCATCAAAGCCATCTGAGGTCCCTTTAAGAACCAGAGTCCCCAAACTGGTGGTGGCAAGAACTACATATAGTGAGGGACCAGTGAAGTAGCCAAGTGTCCTGTTTGACCTCCCCCTGCAGGGCACTGAAGTAGTCGTCAAGACTCTATTTATCCCAGGTAAGAAAAGGAGGGACTCCTTTACTCTTTATGCCATACCCAGAAGCAAATTAATGAGGATGCCTGAGAATGGAGAGGACTTCCAGAATGGGAAGATACTCTTCAGTCACATTCAAGTGATTTGCACCTGGATGCCTCTTACATTTAATATTTTAATTTTATACTCCTGTTTCCCCAGGGATTACAGTGTACTAAAAGGAGAGGGAAATCCAAGTTTGAAGGCATGTCTTTGTAACCTTTGTCCTTGTTATACTTTCTCAGTAAATATCCTTTTATAAAAAAACAATTGTGACCATGTGATGTCTTCTTCATTCCTGATTCTCTAATGCACTCAGTGATTCAGGTGATAAATTATCCGAAAAGAAAATGTGCACATAATCAGTGCTTAGTACACAGGAGTAGATTAGGATATTCCTGATGTATTTGAAGTTGATATTTAGAGAGTGAGATTAGAATGGGGGAAGGGTAATGAGGGTATTTTGGTGCCATCTAATAAGCTACTCAATTAATGTAATTGCCTTTACATTCACTAAATTGCAAGTGAGAGAGTGCCAAAAGTAAAGAGCTAAAAAAGTATGAACCAAAATGCAGTGAGCGTATAAAGGGAGTTTCATAGCAAATAGAAGATTGGATAAGAAAATTATTTTGCATTCTATCTGATGAAATTGGAGGTCAATTTGATGTCTATGGACATATATGAATATCTTAATGCATTTAGCATTTAATATTAATATTTAAATGTATCATTGATAATGACAAGAAAGGAGAATATTTATTTTCCTCTACTAACATCTGAACAAAAATAAATCTTTCTGGGAAAGTGCTAATGTGACATTAAACATGACCTTTTAAGCAACTGATTGAAATGTGACTTTAAAAAAAGATATCTAAATAATGTCACATCAAATACTAGATCAATTTATATTATTTTTATTAGAAGAAAAATATTCATTGGTTTAATGGAATATTAAGGTAGCTACAAAATATTTCCATGAATGCTATTGGGCAATAAGTAGCATTCACATTAGTTTCCTCAGGCCAAATACTTCACCAAGTCAGGATGCTGGAATACCTCCAGGCTTAAACTTCCAGAACGGCACATTAATGAATAACCTAGACCATGATGCAAGCATGAGGCTTTTTCTCATCAATAATTAAAACAGCTATTCAGCAACTCAAATGCATAAGAATATCTAGGGAAAAGGTGCTAGGAAGTAATTAGAACAAAGCTGTTCATTGAAGAGAGAAATAGAAGGGAGGTTCAGGGGCATATGTGATAGATTTTTCATATCCCAGAAAGGGTCAGAGAGCTAAACCTAAGTTTAGGCTTTATGTACTCATAATCATCACAATTTTATATAGCAGAATTTATAATTTGTACCTCTTAATGGTGGACCCAATTCATGTGTCAGAAAAGTTATAACACATGTTTTTAGATACCTGAAAATCTTCACATTTTTGTTATCTCTTGAGTTTTTAGTGACCTTAAATCCATTTAGTTTCTCAAATTAGTGTTGTGACCATGTGAGGTAAACTATATAAATCTGCATGAAATGGACATCATCTTTGATATAACAATGATATTTTAAAGAAAAATAGAAAATAGTGTTTGTCATTTCTTCAGATCATGTTTATGAACTTCTATGACCTATTATGAACTTCTCTGACAAGTCTTCTAGATAAGGCTCCTTTTTGCAATCAACATGAGCTCTGTGTGTAGGAATAATTTGTAGACTTTCATTTGTAGATGAACAAATCTATTCTCCCAGATCTGATTGCTATATGCTCTTTTCCTTAATATGCTATTCTAATCACTTTCACTTGTAAATAAAACAATGAAGATTTTATTTTACTTCATACTGAGGTGTTTTTTTTTCACCAAAAAGACTATTCCTTTTAATGGCATTTATCATTTATCATAAAAGTCTTTTTTTTAGTTCTGAAGTATCTAAGTGATTGAGAAGATAAAATATGAAGCTTTGGGTCAGTAGTATTTCAGTTCAAATCCTACATTAAACAGTTATTCCCTGTGTCATAATGGACAAATTACTTATCTGATCTATTTCCTCTTCTATCAAATTAGTTTTGGACTTGATGACTTCCTTCTGACACTAAATCTATGCTTTTTGATACTACAAAACCAACAGAAAAAAGTATAACAAAACAAACTTCTAAAAAAGCATGTATTTGCAGTGATATACACATGCATACTATATGTGCATATGTGTGTGTGTATTTAGAAGTTGAACATAACAATACATTCTGTGGGTCTTGCCAGGGTAAGTGCCACAGGAGAAAAAATTGAGTTTTATAGATATACTTCTTAGGATAGTTATCCTGACAGAAGAGGATTGAGAAAGCTATTAAAGACCAATAGAAGGACATCACAATAATATTTGACCACAAAATTTAATAAGAATCATTGTACTGCCTGATTATGGGCAATAAACAGGATGCATGAAAATGTAATCTACAAAACAAACTATATTGGAATTTCTCTATGCTCAATCAACAATAAAAGGGAAAACTGAAAGAGCAAGGAAAAATAAGGAGTCAATGAAGTACAAGAAACAAAATAAATCATTACATCTGTCAAAAATATACTAGAGTCTTAAGAAGAGAGGGAATTACATGAGCTCAAACCACCATGAACAAAGAAGGTTATGCACTGATTAAAGTACAAAAGTTTAGCATCTACCAGATACCTAAAAAGACATGAATGAGTTTAGATAATCTTTATAAATTGACAAATGACGTATCTCCATGTTACAAATAAATCCCTTTAGTATCCTGGACAATCAGCGAATAACTATATCATCATATCATTACATACAGAAGTATTTCCTATGACAACTTCATTCTTTTTAGTACATTTTAGCAAAATATAGTTTCACAGCTTATATCGTTCTATTAAATATATTTTTTGCCTTTTCTGAGATCATGATTGTTATTGTTATTTGTTTTTTTTTAATTTCACCTGAAGCATAATGAATTCTGCTCCATGTCCTTAACTTTACTCCACATGTGCCACTCTGCTTCAAGTGTTTTTATTTTTAAACAACATAGTATAGGATTCTGATTTTTAAACCACTCTGTTATCTGATTGTTTTATATAGGTGAGTTCATACCATTCACATTCACAATTATGCCTAACTCTGTAATTACACCACATCACTTCCCCCCGCCCTGTTCATTCTCTCTGTCTCTGTCTCTTTCTGTCTCTCTGTGTCTCTGTGTCTCTGTGTCTGTCTCTGTCTCTGTCTCTGTCTCTCTCTCTCCTCCATCCTGCCCCTCCCTAAAAATTATTTTGCTTCTGACCACCACTTACTCCAATCCACCTTCCCTTCTATCAAAACTATCCTTTGTTCTATTCCCCTCCTATTTGCTTCTAAGGTAAGATAGTTTTCTATATCCAACTTAGTGCGTATGTTTTCCAATGAGAGTTAGCTTCAACTGTTGCACACACACCCCTCCACTGCTTCATTTTCTCCTGCATATGAAAAGCTTTTTTTTGTCTCCTTTATGTGAGAAATTTTATCCCATTCTACCTTTCCCTTTCCCTTCTTACACTGCATCCCTCTTTCTCATCACTTTTTTTTTTGGATATCCTATTATGGTCAACTCACACCTCTGCCCTCTCTCTGTATACTCGTTCTAACTCCCTTGATAAAGTTCTTAGAAGTTGCAAGTATTATCTTCCTGTATAAAAATGTAAACTGCTTAAACTAATTGAGTCCCTTATTTTTCTTTCCATTTTCTTCTTTATGATTCCCTTGAGGCTTATATTTCAAAGTAAAATTTTCTTTTCAGTTCTCATCTTTTCATAGGAAATGCTTGAAAGTCCCCTATTTCACTGATGTCCATTTTCCCCATTTAGGGGTTATATGCTCAGGTTTGCTGGGTAGGTGATTTTGGGTTTTAATCCTAGCTCCTTTTCCCTCCACAATGTTGTATTCCAATCCCTCCAATCCTTTATTGCAGACACTGATAAATCGTATGTGTTTTTTTCTATAGCTCTACAGTATTGGAATTGCTACTTTCTGGTTGTTTATAATATTGTCTCCTTGACAGAGAAGTAGAACTTGGCTATTATATTCCCGGGAGTTTTCATTTTGGGAACTCTTTCGGGAGGTGATAGGTGGATTCATTCAATTTCTTTTATACTATGGATCTATGATATTGGGGGCAATTTTTCCTTACAATTTCTTTTTCTTCTTTTTTTTGCTTTTTGGAGGGCAATTGGGGTTAAGTAACTTGCCCAAGGTTACACAGCTAGTTTTGTTGTTAAGTGTCTGAGGCTGGATTTGAACTCAGGTCCTCCTGAATCCAGGGCCGGTGCTCCATTCACCACACCACCTAGCCGCCCCCTTACAATTTCTTAAACTGGGATATTTAGATTTTTTTTTTAATTGTGGCTTTCAGGTAGCCAATAATTCTTAATTTTTTTCATACACACACATAGATATCCACACAATGATTGACTTAAAATACACACGTACACACATATACACACCATGATTGATTTGAAAATATATTAACTTATAATTTATATAATAACACATGTATAATTTATATATGTATATAAATAATTTATATATATTTATTTATAATATATTTAATTTTTCCAATGAAAATTTTTACTATTTTTTTCCACCTTATTTCATTGCCTTTTGTTGTCTCATAGAGTCATTATCTTCCGCTTGCCAAATTCTAATTTTTAAGAAATTATTTTATTTACTGAGTTTTTGTACCTGTTTTTAGGTATTTCACCAATTCTGCTACTTAAAGAATTCTATATTAATGTGGTTTTTTTATTTATCTTTGGTTTCCAACATTCACTTTCACAGTCCCTGGAATTTCAAATTTTCTATCCCTCTCTCTCCTCCTCCTCTTCCCCCATGGTGCCATACAATCAAATATAGGATCTGCAAATACCTTCACATTAAATGTTAGTCAAGTTGTAAAGAAGGATTATAATGAATGGACTGAACAATGAGAAAGAAGAAACAAAATAAAACAAAAAAGAAAGAGAGAACAAGTAGTTTGCTTCAATCTGCATAATGACTTTTTAGTTCTTTCTCTGGATGTGGACATTCATTTCCATCAGGAATCTTTTGTAGTTGTCTTATAACCTTGCATTCTTGAGGGGAGGACAGTCTATCAAAGTTAGTCATCACTCATAAGATGTATCTATAATTGTGTACAAAATTCTCCTGGTTCTGCTCTCTTCACTCAGTATCAATTTATATTAGTCTCTCCAGGATTTTATGAAGTCTTTCTGCTCCTGATTTCTTTTAGCAAAATAGTATTACATTGCATTCAAATACCACAACTTGTTTAGCCATTCTCCAATTAATGGGCATCCCCTTGATTTCCAATTCTCTGTCATCACAAAAAGAGCTGCTATAAATATTTTTGTCCAAACAGGTCCTTTTCCCACTTCTAAGAACTCTTTGGGATACAGCCCTAGAAGTGGTATTGCTGGGCCAAAGGTTATGCACTTTTTTATTGCCCTTTGGGCATAGTTCCATATTATTCTCCAGAATGGTTTAATCAGTTCACAACTTCACCAACAAAGCATTAGTATTCCAATTTTCTCACATACTCTCTAACATTTATCATTTTCTTGTTTTGTCATCTTAGCCAATGTGACTGGTGAGATGTGGTACTTCAGAGTTATTTTGATTTGTGTTTCTGTAATCAGTAGTGATTTAGAGCAATTTTTTTTTCAAATGCTTAGAGATATCTTTAATTTCTTCCTCTGAAAACTGCCAATTCATATCCTTTGACCATTTATCAGTTGGGTAGTGGCTTATATTCTTATAGATTTGATTCAGTTCTCCATATATTTTAGCAATGAAGCCTTTGTCAGAGACATTGGTTGTAAATATTCTTCCCCAATTTTCCACTTCCCTCTTAATCTTGGTTACATAGGTTTTATATGTACAGAAGTTAAGGAATTCTTCTCTTCAGTAGATTTGTGTTCCTCTTTATCATGTAGCATATTCTGGATTTTTTTCTTTTTAGGGATTATTTTCTTCATTACTTTTTATTCCTCCTTGACTAAGCTTTTGATTTTTTTTTCCTTCACAATTTCTTGCATTATCCTCATTATACCCCAATTTCCCCGCAACTTCTCCTATTTAATTTTTAAAATCTATTTTGAGCCCTTCCAGGATTTTCTTGGGGTGGGGGATTGGGGCAGAGGAATATTATTTTTTTTTCCCTTGAGGCTTTGGATATAATTACTTTGATTGTCTTTTCTTCTTCTCAGGTTGGCTTTTGATATCCCTTTTCCCCATAATAGCTTTCTATGTTCAGGTTTATTTCCAGCATTTGCTCCTTTTTTCCAGCTTATTTCTTGACTTTTAAATTTATATATTAAAGTGGAGGGGATACCGTTCTAAGTTTTAGGGGTATTTTGATGCTATTTTCAGAGGTAGTTCTGAATGTTTATAAGTTTTTAGTTCTTCTGAGGTGGAATGATCTAAGGTGAGGTATGGTCACTGATTTCTTGGCCTATGTTCTTGCCTTTGCATAAGTACAATTATTCTTTTATATTCTAAACTGTGACTAGTGTCCCTGTTTCTACTAGTGCTGCTCCTTGCTCTGTGACTGCCACCAAGGACTGTGACCCAGACAGAACTGAGTATAGCCAAAGCAACAGAGTTCCATCTCAGTGCTAACAATTAGACCCATGTAATCTTTTGACCAGCTGCTCAACTCCTCCCCCCTTAACATCTGTGGATTGAGAGCTCTGGAAAAAGCAGTAGCCACTGCTGAATCAGTGGCTCCCAAGGCCTGCTCCTGATTTGCTGGGATCTTTTCTTCATTGGCATCACCTGTGATCCACTACACTCTTCTCTCACCCTGGTGCAACAAATCTTTCCTGCTTATCTTTCAACTTTCCTTGGTGTAGGAAATTGTTTCACTCCATTTCTTTGTGGGTTCTGCCACTCTAGAAATCACAGTCATTATTTAAAGGTATCTGGAGGGGTTTGAGTGAAAGCTCAAGTGATTCCCTGCCTTTACTCCACCATCTTGGCTCTACCTCTCTCCTTTCTCTTGATTTCAAAGATCCTTGTCTCACTTTTCCAACTGCCTATTGGACATGCTAATCTGGGTATGCCAAAGACTCTATTAAATCAACATATCCAAAACTTAACTAATCAATTTCCATGTAAAACCCTCCTTCCCAAGTTCTCTTTTACAGTTATACCACTATCTTTTCATCACTCAAGCTGGCAATCTAAGAGTCATCCTTGATTCCTTTCTCTCTCTTAACTCTCATATTTAATCATTTCCCTAATTTACTTTTGTATCATCTCTCCTACTTACCCTCTTCTCTTCTCTTATTCTGGTACCACCTTGGCTTAGGTGTTCATCTTACACCTGAGTTAATGTCATAGCTTTCACAGTCAGTTGTAAAGCCAATCAGCAGTAGATTCCTGAGAGAATGCTACTGTGAAAGCTTTTAAGATTTGGATTACACAGTATTAGTGAACACTGTTTATTCCATTACAAAATCACATTCAGTACAATGTTCACAGTTTCAACAGTTCACAATATTATATACAATCTTCAGAACAAGGAAAGTCTCAATATTATATCTTATTACAGAAAGGAACAAGGAACAAGAGAAGAATCAGCTAGTTTCCCTAAGGGAGAAACCAGCTTCACAGTTTAAGATTCAATCAATCAGTTAACAAAAGGAATGACCTAGTTTACCTAAGAGGGATTCAATCAATCAGTT
>CM053601.1:99593711-99625897 GCA_028646575.1 Pseudocheirus occidentalis | reverse complement strand
TGTTGAAACTGTGAACATTGTACTGAACAAAGATTTGTAATGGAATAAACAGAGCGTTCACTAATACTATGTAATCCGAATCTTAAAAGCTCTTCACAGTAGCATTCCCTCAGGAATCTACTGCTGATTGGCTTTACAATAATCTACATCAGATTGCCATCTTGGGGAGAGAAGAGAGGGAAAGGAAAGAGGGAGAAAAAATTGGAACTCTAAAGCTTATGAAAATGAATTTTGGAGAATACTTTTACTGTATTTTGAAGAAAAAATGCTAACAAGGGCAAAAAATGAAAGGGGGACTAGTATAATGGGAAAAGAAATAAAAATTCTTGCTAATTTTTTTAAAACTTAGTTTTAGCATTTTGAAATAAATTATATCTATGATCTTCTCAAAAAAGAATGGATAAATGTGATGAACATTATTTACCATGGATTTACTGAAGATGCATATGACACTGATCACACATATTTCAGTTCAAATTGGAGCTTAAAAGAATTAAAACATTCATTTGAATAGGAATGTGCAAATTAATTTACTGTAGATGAGGTTTATACATGCAGAGACAGTGACAAAGTTCAAGTTATGGGAAAAAAAGCATGAGACTATTTTGATATATTTGTACACACACAATATTTCATTTTATGTTTTTCTTGTAAATAAATAATCCTGCCATAGAGTTCATGTTAAAATATTTTAAAAGACATATTGAGGTTTTTCCAAATGCTTTTTGCATGAAAACTCCTAAAACAATAGGATAGTGTCTTAGCAGTAAGATAAAATCCTTTAAAATTTTATTTATATTAAGTTTATGTTAATGATTACCAAACAAAATCCCACAAACACTTTTTTATTTCTTTTTAGGACAACTCAAAGACTGCCAAAAAGTCAGTAATTGTCACTATGCAAGGTACAGTCACTTTACTTCAAGGTTATCTGAAATTTGCTTAGTTAAATTTGTTAAATAAAATGAAGAAATAAATATTAAATTGAGAGTGTTGGTGACTAGTAATGGTAATGAAATGTAATATTTCATAAGGCAAAAAACTCAGACAATAACCAAGGATCAACTGTCCAGCAAAACTAAGCATAATCTTTCAGGTAAGGATATAGTTATTCAATGAAATAAGGGAATTCCAGACCTTCCTGATGAAAAAGCCAGAGCTCAGTGGAAAATTCAGTCTCCAATATGGGGAACTTGTTCATTGAGGAGCTCATTCATTGAAACCACATTTCACATATTGGCTATGTGGAAAGGACAGATGACAGGACCAATATTTTAAACCATATGCCAAAATAAAGTCTAAATGGGTCCATGATGTGAATATAAAGTTTGAGACCGTAAGGAATCCGGGAGAGCAAAAAATAGTTTACCTTTAAGATTAATGGAGAAATGGATATTTTTTATTACATTAAATTGAAAAGTTTCTGTACAAATAAAGTTTTTGTAACCAAGATTAAGAGGGAAGTGGAAAACTGGGAAACAATTTTTCAATCAGTGTCTCTGATAAAGGTGTCATTTCTCTTTTTTTTTGTCTTTATTGTTTTTTTTTTTACTTTTAGTTTACAAGTTTCAGTTCCACAATCCCTTGCATCTCAAATTTTCTCGCCCTCCATCTCTTCTCCCTTTTCCCTCTCATGGTGGCATGCAATCAAGGATGGGATCTGCAAATACTTTAACATTAGACATTAGTCAGGTCATAAAGAAGGATTGCAAGCTATGGAGTGAATAATGCAAAAGAAGAAACCAAACCAAACAAGAAAAAGGAAGAGAGCAGGTGGTTTGCTTCAATCTGCATTCAAACAAGGTTCTAGTTGTTTCTAGTTCTGGTTCTTCTAGTTTGTTCAAGTTCTTTCTCTGAATTAGAAATGTCTTTCCACCATGATTCTTTTCGAATTGTCTTATAACATAGCATTGCTGAGAAAAGTCCAGTCTATCAACATTGATTGACACACATACATCATATCTGTAATTATGTATAAATTTCTCCTGGTTCTGCTCTTCTCACTCAGAGTCAGTTTGTTTAAGTCTCTCCAGGTAAATATGATCTTTTTGGGATACAACCCTAGAAATGGTACCACACTGGTCAGACTGGATAGGATGTAAAAACAGGAAAATTATAAATACAAGTGGGAAGAAGACCTATTTGCACAAAACATATTTGGAAATCAAGAGGATGCCCATAAATTGGGAAATGGCTAAGTAAGTTATGGCAAATGAATGTAATGGAAAACTATGGTGCCATAAGAAATCAGGAGCAAACGAACTTCATAATAACCTGGAGAGACTTATATAAACTGATGATGAGTGATGAGAGCAGAACTAGGAGATTTTTATACACAATTACAGACTGACATTGATAGACTGGGCTCCTCTAAGCAATGCAAGGTTATAAGACAAGGCCATAAGATTCATGATGGAAGGGATATCCACATCCAGAGAAAACAGCTATGGAGTTTGAATACAGATTGAACCAAACTACTTGCTCTCTCTTTTTTGTTTAGTTTTGTTTCATTCTTTCTTTCTCATTGTTTACTTCATTGGTTATAATTCTTTTTTACAACCTGACTAATGCTGAAGGCTAAGATAATGGTATAGCCTATATCAGATTGCATGCTGCCGTGAGGTGATAGGGGGAGGAGAGGGAGGAGGATTAAATTTGGAACTCAGGGGATTGCAGAACTGAATGTTGTAAACTAAAAGTAGATAAACAAATTTAATAAAATAAAATTGGAAAAAAAGAAAGGATACATGAAATAAGACAATTGTTAATTATAATTAGGCCTAGTTTAAAAGCTACTGAATGTAAATTCCATGTTTTAGAAAACTGTAACATGAATATAGTCAGCTAAAACCCAAGGAGGGGAAATGTACTTACTTAAGCCTATTTTTTCATTTCCAATTTATTGATGTGTTTTGTTTTTACATTACATATATATATATATAGATTCCTTCTGCTTCTTGAGGAGTGTCTTGTACTAAAGTAAAATAGTTAATTAATACTTTTAATATAGTATCTTAATCTGAAAGATTATGCAATATTTCACATCGATAACACTCCCCAGCATATTTTTTAAATGAAGAAAAATATCTTTTCCCTTTTGTAGCCCTAAGCCAATTCAAAAAGAAAAGGATATTTTAAAAGCATATTTCTTGTGACAAATATATGTCATCAAGCAAAACAAATTTCCCAGTGACTATATACCAATTATGTCTAATTCAATATCCATGTCCCTATCTATCTATCTATCTATCTATCTATCTATCTATCTATCTATCTTTCTATCTATTTATCTGTCTGTCTGTCTGTCTATCTATCTATCATATCTCTCTCTCTCTCTTTCTCTCTCTCTCATTCTGCATCCTAAATCTATCACATCTCTGTCATGACTAGCATATTTTATGATCAGTATTCTGAAATCATTATATTGATAATTTTAAAACTTGCAAAGATTTATTTATTTTTGTGATGACATTATGAAAATTATTCTCCTGGTTCTGCTCATTTCATTTTTCATAAGTTTGTGAATGTCCTCAAAATTTTTCACATATATATAATATTTATATCATAACATAAATTATTCTGTCCTATGCATTTCTCCCTGTAACAGTTCATTTAGTTGCTTTTTTTCCCTAAAATGTTTTTGGAATTATCTATCTGCTCCTTTCTCACATCACAATAGTATACTATCACTTTTGTATACCACAATATATTAAGCCATTCCTTAGTTGTTAGACATTCTCTTAGTTTCCAGGTTTTAGAAGAGGGCTTCACCTAAAAGATAAAATCAGGTGGAGGAGATGACAAGTACAATACATTTTAATGTCCTTAGACATTCTTTTCTTACCTTACATTGTCCAGGGTACAAGTCTGGACTGGAATATCTCCCTAATACTTCCTAATTTGGCTGAATTAAATGCCTGTGTTCCCATAGGTCTGTGATCTTATTTCTGTGGTTATTCCATATAGTGATTTAGCTCACAACTCACCTATATCCTTGTACATTTATCCATCAACCATATTTTATTGTTTATAAAGTACTTTTCATACTATTTGTGAGAGAGGAAATATGAGAATTATTGTATCCTTTTTTATAGAGATTCTGAGTGCTTATCTGACTCATCCAACGTCACAAGACAAGAAAATATCATGTTCAGGATGTAAAACTAGAGTAAGAATAGAGTCAATGTGTATTTCCCTGTATATTATCCCTTAACTAAATGTTGTCCAGTTAAATTATGCAACACATGTTTGTTTTGGGAATCTGAAGATCTTCTGTGCCCCTAGGGCATTTGATAGGCTTAAGTGGTTCTGAGAACCTTCTCTGATTTGAAAGTATACTGGGGCCCCTAATAGGCTGAAGGTGGTCACATGGAGCCTGTGGCGGGAGGCTTGTTCTTCAGGAATGCCAATTCTTTATTACTTTGTGACTGGGCAGTGGGTCCAGAGGGCTGTGACATTCTCTGATCAGGACAAGGCTAAATATACACCCTGATGTGAGTTTTTGCTCTAGGGCTCACTTTGGAAAGAGTTGTATGATTTAGCCAGATGAGACTCTGGGAAGCCATTGGGCTCCTTAGCTTTAAAAAAACCCAGATGTTGGTGATTCTCTCTCTGGTAACTGCCTTGGAATGGATGTAATGGTCAGATGGCTGGAAGCCCATCTGCTGATCTGTTTCTTTGTCTGCTTGTAACTTCAGCGTATAACTTCTTTTTGTATTCTGTTTGAATTCTCTGAAGTTCAGGGTGCTGATATTTTCTCCTTAAAAAGGTAAATGATATACATTTGATTGATTAAAGTAAGATTATTAAACCATTTTGAGTTGCTTTCCTTTAAAACAGCAGATCTAAGGACCTGTGCCAGCAGCCACCCTGGGTATGCAAGGGGGATTGCTGATAAAATATTTAATGAAGAGGCACTTTCTTTCAACAAATATTTTTTCCTTTGGAAATAAATATTATTCAGGCTTCCAACAAATTTAGTTATCCCTGAATTTCTGACTTTAACTGATTGTGGGGATCAAATTGGAATGTACATAAAATTCTGTATTAATGGAATATACTAATTGAATTTTTACCAACATGATTCTGAACTTAATTCCAACCATGTAGTTCACCCCACTTTCTTTTCACTATATTAAATTTTCTCTCACTTTTCTAATAAACTGATCCTGGAGTCTATTGTGACTAATTTGTTAAGGAGGAAGGTACCATTTCCCCTGGTGATATTAGAACTAAGAAAGAGACTACGCAGTGTCCCTTAAATTAAAAAGAATGATCATGGACTTTTTTCTAATACAAATGTTGTTCCATATAGTTGCAGAGGGATTACCTTTGTATCTCTGACTTCACAATACATAATTCATTCCACATGGCTTATGCAACCTTTAGCTATGGTATAAAACAACAATTCATCTAGGTGATAATTGAAGAACTTTAGGTTTTTTTTTTTACAACATCCAAATGATAGACTAATATTTACTTCCTTTTCAGCATATTTGTATTGTATGGACTGAATACTTTTATTGAAATCTACAACAGCTATAGGAAATATTAAATACTGTTGTGTATTGGGAGGATACAGGGGAGAGAAATTATTATTTTTTATTATCTTGAATCACTTGTGGAAAATAAATAATTCTTCTTTCAACATGGGATATTTGTCTGGGAAATTGGTTGTTTTTTTTTTAGTCACTTTGAACTTAAAAATACAGTGTGATCAGAATTAACGAGCCATAGTTGACAGAGGTATCCTCAGTGTTATGATATTCTTTTATGAGAGACATGAAAATTCCAAACATCCTGTACTTCACTAAGGTTCTATCTAGCCAAGGATTACTATGAGACACCTTTATGGGCTGTTTGAAAATTTCCTTGCAAAGGTCAGTTCCCTGGAGAATTGATATTAGTAATTGGTTCAAAAGCAAAACTACTTCTAAAAACTCTACTCCTTCCAGTTTTAAAGTTTAGAAGCCAAACTAATCTGAAACAAAAGCAGGGATTTCAATGATCTTTGTTTAGAAGAGAAATTTACTCTAAGTAGATTTTTAGGACAATATAATGTACACTCCTCATTATATAGTTTTGAAAGATCCATAGTGAGGCAGAGGACTTACCTTGTGTGAATTATGCATTTTTTAAAGTTAAAATTGGCATTTTTAGACCTTGTTATTTGCTTCCCTCTGGCAGCTGCCATATTACTAGAAATATATCCATGTCTGCCATCCTTTGTGACAAACTCAACTTGGGTCCCAAGTTGATTATGCTGATTTAAAAATCAGAACAATTCTATTCTTTAATAAAATATCAAAAACAAGACCTCAGCAACAGAAGGGTTTCAGACAAGACAGACACTATTTAAGATATCTGGTAAATTAAGAAAGCAGCAAATGACAGAATTCAACCTCTTTGGTGCCCTAAAATATAGTCAAATGATGGTTGAACAAATTTTAGGAAATTCTTTTATGTTTATTATAATAATGATAAAATAAATAATGAACTTTACATAATGAAAAAATAAAGATAATTTCAAATGTTAAAACTCATAAAAATACGAAATTTTAAAAATAATGGGGAAAGGTGAAGATTAAAATAACAATATCTTTCAATTCCAACATAGTCTTGGGACATTCACAATGATTACTGAAAAATTCTGAAAATGTGTCCATTGCCATGGGGCAGGTTTTATTAGAAGATATATTTTTTCCCAATTACATGTTAAAACATTCAAAAATATATTTTTTAAAAATTTAGTTCCAAATTTTATCCTTCACTCCCTCCCCTTACTCCTCCCTGAAATGGTAAGCAATCAAATATAGGTTATACATGTGCAATCAGGTAAAATATTTCATGAGGCAGATTTTCAAGCACTTCAGGGAAGTTCTCTAAGCTCTGTGACTTGGATTGTTTTTTCCCCCTTTGTAATGCCATGCACTACCAGATTCCCAAAAGAATGCTACTATGAGCAGCTTTTAAGGTTCTGACTACACAGTATACAGAACACTCTATTTATTCCATTACATATCAAGGCAAACATTCAAAACAAATAACAATATAATATTCCCAACATTACATCTTATCACAGAAAATCACAATGTACTTCACAACAATTTAATATTAGAATGGCCACATAGTTTTCACTACAGCAGCCACAGTATTTGGAACAAAGAACAAAAGAATAATTATCTGGTATCCCTAAGGGGGATCCCTCCTTACTTAATCATTCAATCAATTCACAATACAATAATCAATCTTTCACTTATGGAGCAATTATAGATTAACTTAATCAGTCACTAAGGACCAAGTACCCACTAAGTTAATTACCATTATACTCTTCAAGTAAGTTATTAAGGAGAAAAATTCAGGAATAAATTTAACAAAAATAAATGAAGGGGGTTTTATTATAATCTCTAAGTTCTTTTCTATTTTCTGTGTCCTATATTTTTAAGAGTCAGAGGGAAGAAGGCAGAACACAAAAGAATAGGAAAACAGATGAGGAAAAATATAAGACAGGAGGAAACAGGATTGAATAAAATGAAAACTGAAGATAGTTTTGGTAATTGTTGTACTCCATAATCATAACTCTGAAATAACAAAGTTCTTTTTTTTCCCCTATGTTGTCATAAATACCTGGGGCAATGAATTTTCTCAAGGACTAAAAGAAACTTAGTGGCAAAAAGCACCATCCATATCATCTTGTCCAATGTGTAAAGTACACAAATTATCTATATAGTATCACAAGCAATTGTTGCGCAGCTTCTGCTTTACCACTTCCAAGGGTAATCAATACCTTACCCATCTCTCCTGATTGCTGACTCCACATTTATTTCTTGACTCCCTTTCCACTCTTCATTCTCTCCCTATATGCTTTATTCCTGTCCTGTCCTAGCCAGCAAAATATTCTACCTCTTTGGCTATCTGATACCCATAAACCTATAATAAGATTTATACTGTATTATACAATCAATGAATAAAACTTAGGGTTAAGTTGATTCTTTCAAAAGAAGACAGAATTTACATATTGAAATTTTTACTTCATGTTTTGGTAGGTGTTCAATAAATGCTTGTTGACTGACTGATTGACTGATTGATAGGTATTTTGCTCCCTCTTAGAAGATGTGATAATAATAACAAAAATCAGGGAGTCTGATTCCTACAGTTAGGCCCCAGAGAAACCAATAAGGCCATATCTGAAATATTCATAAAGTAAAATAACATTCTGTTTCAGGCTTCTTTTTCCATTAATTTAATCTCATGTGTCTTCAGAAAGATCAAATAATTTACATTATCATATACCATTTTATCTCCATATTCACAACTGATGATCAGCTACATGCTACCTTTCCAAAATGTTTTCTTTTCACTGTATACTCTTGAATACTTCACAAAGAACTTAACTTTAAACTCAACCTTCATGTCAACCAAAAAACATCCTTACATTTATAAGCTCTAAAGTACAAACAATAATGCTGAAATGATTCACATTTCTCTTCTGGCAGCAAGCTAGTTACCATATCATGAAAAAATACCTTATTAATCATATATATGAGCCTAAAGTCCATTAAGCAATGGACTTGCCTAATAAATATTATAACATTATAAAAATGAGTTAAAGGAGTGGCAACCAAATCATTGTCCTTCTTTCAAAAACTATACTGAATTATGTGATTAAAAAGATAATTTAATTAAAATTTAGGCAAGTTGGGCAGTGTAGAAAAGATGTAAATCTCACATTACATCAGGAACAAATTTGCTTTTGATCCTGCAAACACGAGAGACAATCAGGGGTTAAATGAATAGGCATTCAAAGAAGATAAATAGAATATTCAAGGAGAAAAGTGATACCGTTCATACTGAAAAAGTCTTCATATCAGAAATTTGTCTTTTATATTCCCACAAAGGGCAAAACGCCTTCAAAATATTGCAAGTGGTAATGAAAACACCTGTTTGGAAGGGAAATGAAAAGGTATTGGTGCATGTAAAGAATATCAATATGTTAAAAATGTTCCTGAGATATAAGGTAAATACTGACAAAAATTGTTCACAGGAATTAAATATAATAGATTTAAAACTAGAAGTATAGCTAAAATCTATCAAGCATAAATCTTTCATTTCATAAATGAGGAAACTGAGACATGAAGAGGTTGAGTACTAGTTCAAATTATTAATTGATAAACAATGTCACTGAGACCCAACATAAGGTAATGCGACATACTTTTCTCTCAATATTCAAGAAGTTATCCAAATGCCTCTTTTCCTCTTTGAGATAGTCACATACTGTTATCATACACTTAATTGCAATAATATTGCCATTGCTTGAAACAATATGAAAGAGAAAAGCAATCTGAAACACAGTACCCTTTGAGATTGAGTGTAAATTTGAGAAATAGACAAAAGAAGTTTAGAGTGAAATCTGGAGAATAAAGTAGGGGGAACACAACCCTTACTATTAATATTTTGGATTAAAAGTCAGAAGCAAAT
This sequence comes from Pseudocheirus occidentalis, assembly GCA_028646575.1. Lineage (NCBI taxonomy): Eukaryota > Metazoa > Chordata > Mammalia > Diprotodontia > Pseudocheiridae > Pseudocheirus > Pseudocheirus occidentalis. The sequence goes on along the minus strand of CM053601.1, from coordinate 99,616,420 downwards.
GAAATGTGATAAGATATATAAGGCTTCTAGATAGAATCAGGGTCACTAGATCAACTCTTGAGCTCAAAATGAAGTCCCTAGTCGAAGTCCACAAATCCACTGAAATTCTATATACCATTGAGAACAACCTAACAAGTAACCACTTTCTGCCTCTGTTTTCTCATCTGTAAAAATGGTATAATAAGAATATCTGCCTCCCAGAGATGTTACAATGATAAAGTTATATGTGTAAAATGCTATACAAAACTTACAGCACTATATAAATGTTAGACATCTTATTATTGTATAAAACAAATGATAACCCATTTTACAACACTTTCTAAGGAATGCTCACAAGTTTTGAGTAACTTTTGTGGCACATTAAAGAAATTGGGTAGAGATTGGTGGACATATAATTCTATTCTATCATATCTAGAAACAAGTAAATCAAATTAAGTAGAGGGCATAAGGAAGATAATATTCATAAATTTTAAAATATTTCAATATATCCATAACAAACGTGTAGTCTTTCCCTTACATCCACTAATTCAAACTTTTTGTTTCTTTTAAGTATACCAAGATCCTTCAATTCATCTACTTTTATTATCTTGTTATCATCCTTGAGTCTTCTCTCCTCATCTCCTAAAATTCTGTTATTCAACATTCTTGTTGATTTTCCCTTCACAACATCTCTTACACTCCCTCATTGCCATCATTCTGGAGGCTAACACTAATTTAGTACCTTATTGGCAGCATCTTCTTGTTATCTTTTGACTCTAAGATTCCTTCTGGTCTATGACCCCCAAACTGTCTTCCACTTACCTGCCTACTGAAATACCCAAAGCCTATATCTAACTACATAATTTCCCTCTTCAAGAGGTTTTCTGTATATGTTTAATGCCCCATGGTTGGAACTTTCCTCCTTATGTTAGTTTCTAAAAATCATTTGCTCCTTTCAGGTTCATTTCATGTGATATCTACAGACCGTTATTAGGTCTATTTCCAAAGATGATTTGGGAAAAAGGAAAAGAACCTATACGTTCTAAGATATTTATACCAGTTCTCTTTGTGGTAGCAAAGAACAGTAAATTGCAGGGATGTCCATCAATTGTGTAACAGCTGAACAAGTTGCGGTATATGATTGTGATGGAATATTACTGTCCTATAAGAAATGATGAGATCAACGATTTTAGAAAAAACATGGGAAGACTTGCATGAATAATGAAGAGTAAAATGAGCAGAACCAAAAGAATAGCAACATTGCTTTTAAAATTACTTTAATCAGATAATTCATTTTAATTATTTTATTTACCTAAATTTCCTATAAAGGACATATGAAGAATGACTCTGTAACCAGAGGAAAAAATTGATACATTGAAGTATGTATAGAAGAATTTTACATATATAGGCCTACTTCTGTCTAATGGTTGTCATCTTTAGGGCAGGAATGGGAGAGAAGAAGAAAAAAGAAATTTACATGATAATTTTATTATATATTGAAAAAGAATAACAAGTTGTACATAATAGTTTTGCAGTTTCATTTGCAATCATCAATTTTTTTAAATTATACTACATTGTGGAAAAACTTGTTTTATTTCATAAATTAAATAAAACTAATCTATAAAGAAAGCCTTTCCTGATTCCCTTCCCCCTCGTCTTTTCACCTTTCTCAAGTTATCATATATATTTGTCATATTAGATATACTTTATCTACCAATAGAATGTAAGTTCCTTGATGACAGAAGAAGTATCCAGCACAATGCTTTGCTCATCATTATTTATTACTTATTAATATTATTAAATTATTATCCAATTCAATCCATCTCTTTAAATAAGACCAGTCCTAAACAGAAAAGACCATTTAAAAAATGGAGAAGGAAGGTTATATCTTTCACAAATATGGTAATACGATGGATTCTCAAGTATTCATGGGATAGAAGAGACTAAATTATTTTTCAAATATATAATTGATCAGGGGATATGTATAGTTTTTTAAAGAACAAAATGAAGCTCTCAATGTTCATCTGAAAAAGTATTTTAAATCATAAATAACCAGGGAAATGCATATTAAAACAATTCTGAAAAATCACCTCAATTTTCCCATTAAGATGTCAAAGATGGTAAAGATGGCTAGCACATTATTGGATGGGATGTGGGTAGACAGAAAGGCTAATCCACATCTTATGGAGCTATGAATAGGTGCAGTGTTCTGGAAATACTTTGGAATGGTATGAGAAATTAGTAAGTTATTATGTTCTTTGACTCAAAGATTTCTTGAGCTTATACCCAGTATTGATCTTGATAGGAAGAAAAGGCTATCTACACACACACTCACAAAAAACATCCATAGCAGCATTGTTTCAATAACTAAAATAAGGAAGCGAAATATATACTCAATGACTGAACAAATCAGTGTTTGTGTGTGTATGTGTGTGTGCGTGCGTGTGCGCATGTGCATTTTGTATATGTATGTATACACACATAGAAATATAATAGAATATTTTTGCTTCATGAGCAATGGACTTTGGAAAGGATGTAAAAATGGAAAGTAAATGGAAAGTAAATGGAAAGTAAAGTGGAAAACCTGGAATCAGACGATTTGGGTTCAAATCCCATCCCTGATGTCTACTTCTTGTATGACCTTGAATAAGACACAACCTCTTTGGGCCTAACTTTCCTCATTGTTAAACTTAGAGATTTGGATTCCGTCTGTAGCATCCCCTATAGGCCTAATGCTATGATCCTAATTCACTTATCTTTTAGATACAGTGTCTTCATTTAGAAAGTGAGGATACGGGATGTGATGATCTCTTTGGTCCCTTCTGGCTTTTGGATTCTATATGTCTGTCTTTTGGGAAATTTATTTTACCAGCAGCAAGCAATCAGACCAGTTTTCCTTTTCTGAGCCCTCTAATGAGGCAATATGTCTTACCAGGGTGCAGGTAAAGGAAAAAAGTCCATTGAATGTCCTCTAGATTCTCCAATGTAGTAAAATTAAAGGCAAATAACAATCACAAAAATAGATATATACACACACACACACACAAAAGACTGAACAGTTTCATTTTTTTAATTTGTGTTCCCAGTACCTAGCATATTATAGATCTCTACATCAATATATTGATATTTACAGAGATATCACTAGTAATACACATCTATCTCTCTATTTCTCTTTATCTCTATCTCTATCTCTATACCTATATCTGTATCTATCTATCTATCTGTCTGTCTGTCTATATGTCTATATGTCTATATCTATGTATATAGATGTTCATGTGCCACACAACTTTAACAGTTAATTATATTGCTTTGAGCTATTTACTAGTGCTCAATTTTCAAGTAAGCAAATATATATTAATATAGATTAAGTGACTATTAAGTGCCATATACTCTTTGTTTATGGTAGAGAATGTCCGGTAATCAGGAGTGGAATCTATAGAAAAATGAAGACTTGACTGAACTGGGCAATCTCTTGAAAAAGGAGGCTCTTGGAGAAATTGACCAACCACGTTAAGAGGCATCAAGACTAGAAAACATTTCCAGAGGGAGAAGGTCAGGGGATGAGTGAACTCCAGGGTTATTAGGTTACCTAGGCATTGTACAAAATACACCAGGAGTCAGAAGTGGAGCTCAGAGATGAATGAACATGTGTCAGGCTTTTTTTTCTTCCCTTAGTAGATTTTTAGATAACTGATAGCAGAGGCAATGTTTTATTCTTTTTTTGTTTGTTTCCTGTTTTAACCCTTAGATCATCATAGCAATATGTAAGGGTCGTGGAGGAGGGGGACTGCTTTTATTTATTTGTTTGTTTTTTCTTTATGTCCTCAGTGACTAGCTAGAAGATATTGAAAAAATGCTTCTTTGAATGGATAAGTACCATGCTGAACACATAGGAATTACTAAACAGAATCATTGGGTCATGGATCTCAAGATGAAAGGAAACATAATGGCCATCTACGATACAGCTGTGCCATTTCACAGATGTAGTAACTAAAATTTAAGGAGTTTAAGTGATTTACCCAAGGCCACATAAACAGCAATTATCAAAGGTAGGATTTTAATCCAGGTCCTCTGACTTCAGAATCGGTTAATTGTCTTTCAACTGATAAAGAAGAAAGGGAAAAAATTGTAGGGTTAGGATACTGACAAAGAACAGTAGTAATATTTTTTTAATCTGACCCTTAGGAGAATGCCTGGCAGTGGAGTAATAAAAGAAATTACAATGTACTGCATGGTACATCTGTGGATTTACAACGAATGTAGCACATGAGACCCTTCTTTTAAATATGTTGTCAATTAATATACAATACTTGTATGTAGTTAACAGTTTTATATGTCTAACAGCTAATCCATTCATATTGATTGCACTCTGGTTTAATCAGGATGTAGAAAAACAGATGGCATAAAATTTACTCTATTAATAATCCATTACAAACTGTTCATTCACAAGGGTAAAATATTTTACCATCTTTTATCTCTAGTTAAATTTTTTTTATGTCATGCAGTTTTCTATTAAATTACACTTCTTGTGAGAGAACAAGAATGGAATTCTTATTTATCTTTTCAATAGCTGATCTCATCACAGACTCAAAATTCTTTCTAATATAATTGTCAATCAAAATAACATTTCTGTGACAAATATTGCTGCTTTAACAGGAGACAAGAAAATTTACACAAGGATGATCATGATCATTATTAATACTATTGTTATTTTAGCAAAAATTCCTTCTTTTCCCCTTGGTATCTAGAAATTGGATTATAAGGTCTCTGTGAATAGGCAACATATCTTTGTTCCTTTTGTATTTTTCCACAATTTCTGTTTCAATATTTTATTCATAGAAAATTTTCAATAAATGCTTATATACAATAATGTAATTATTAGGAATATTTTTAAGGTAGGTAATTTTTAAATGATTGATTATTATCAGAAGGACTGTGTGAAACATCTTGACAATATTCTTCTCAATTTCTCATATGGTAGATGAATTAAAATTCTTTGTTGCTCTGGTTCTCCTAACCTACCTCCCCCCTTTATTACTAAGTATAGTAAGTTTATAAGTAGCCAGTATAAAGGGGAAATAGCAGAAAATAAGACTGCAAAGGGGAAACTAGAACTTATGTACAAACTGTTCCAAAGGTCAAAGGAGCATAATTTCCAAATTGCAACATATATTAACCAAAATTCATATTCTGGTAATATATGATGACTCAGTAGAAGACATTCAGGTGCTACCCTCAGGATTTTGGTTCTATGATATCTAAATTTCAGACAAATTCCAGACCTCCACAGCTCCAGACCAGTAGAACCCTAGAAAAATGAGACTTCAAACTCCTCCTTCTGAGCATTCTTCTACCCCCATCATGCTCCCAACTCTAATACATTGCTCAGTTTTTTAGTCATATTTCACTGTTTGACTATTGCACTCACTATTTGACTATTGCAGTTGAAATTTTGTTAGTAAATATACTGTAATGGTTTGCCGTAATCTTCTCTAACTCATTTTACAGATGATGCAACTGGTGCAAACGGAGTTAAGTGACATGTATGAGATCACACAACTGAGTGATCTGAGATGTAAGTGTTCAAATTTGAACTCAGGTCTTCCTGACTCCAAGTCTAGTGTTCTATCCACCACAGCACCTACCTTCCCCAGTCCATGGTTACATGAGTGACATTCCCTATCCCTCCCCCTTTCCCACTCTCTTTCTCACATTGCCTCCCTTCACCATGCCATTCCTCTCTCCCTGAGAATCAATCTGCATCTGTACCTCTTTTGCCCCTTTGTCTGTACCTTCTGTGGTTTCTTAAAATGGGATTGTTGCCTCACTTCCTATTACCAATTTTTTCTTTCCTGGAAAGGACCCAAAGAATCACGCTTCTCTATTTCCATTTAATAAATTATCCATTAAGTAGGACATCTAGAAATGTAGCTAATGACAGAAACTAGCCCCAGAAACAGGCTTACCAGGCTAGAACAATGAACCAAATTTATCAAGATTGAATTTGAGTGCAAAACGTAAGGTCATGTAAAACTCTTGAGTACAGATCAACATCACAATTACAAGATAAATGAAATTTGTCTACATAGCAGTTCAGAATGAGGGAAGGGACCATTTTTGACCATTGATCATTGTTATTCATCATAGTCAAATAATAGTTGAAGGAGCATTTTGAAAGTACTACAACTTGGAGTAGGGGGATTGAGAAATATAGTCACTAAAAAAATATGCTCATATAAATGTATGTATGTATGCACACATAGATATATGAATATTTGTGTGTTTATTTCAGAGTCAAATCAACAAGAATTTATTAAATGTCTACTGTGTGTCAGGCAATATGCTATGCAATGAGATAAAAGAAAGACAAAACAGTTACTACCCTCAAGGAGCTTCCTGTCTAAGGGGGAAGTGGAAACAATATACAAACGAAAAGGTAAAAATAAGATATAAGCAAGATTAAGTTGGTGATAGTATAGAATCTGAGTTACAAATCAGTAGGAATCTTCCATCTACTACTTTTGCCTTATGTATAATTTGATAAGTTGATTCAAGTTTTATTTAAGATTGATATTAACCATAGATTTTTCTTTTTTTCTTTCTTTTTTTTTTATTTTTTACAGCAGAGAATATAGGGCAATTGGGGTTAAGTGACTTGCTAGTGTTCTGTGTTGTGTCTGAGGTTGGATTTGAACTCAGGTCCTCCTTACTCCAGGAGCAGTGTTCCATTCACTGTGCCACCTACCTGCCCCAACACAGATTTTTCTATACTAAGGAATATCTTCAATTTACATTTGTAGTATGCAAAATAACTTTTACCTTTTTAAATAGCTTTACAATGCAACTGCTGTTTTGAGGTTGGGGTAGTGGAAAGACGGGGAGAAAATTTGTAATTCAAAAATCTCATGAAAATGAATGATGTAAACAAGAAAACAAATTTTAAAAAATTAATAAAAGAAAGAATCTACTTTTTAGATTCCTCTAAGCTTATCTTCATGATGTAGGCTTCAATCATTAAAGAAGTTCTCAATGTGTGTGAATATGGCAAAAACTGGTCTGCATTTCACATAGAGAGAGCTAAATTCCTAGCAATTCTTTAAACTACAAAAAATGGTGGGAGCAGGGGAGTATTTGAAAGAAAGGGGAAAGGGGAAGAAACTACATAAGGCCATTTTCCCAACCACTGAAAAATATTGTAAGTACTATTAATTTCTAAATTATTTTAATAGGATGAGTTTGGAAGTTATGTGCTGGACAATGGTGCTAAGTTGCAAAGGTTTTCCATCAATCCTATTAAACTGCAAGTAATTATAACAAAGTTAATATCTGAAGTTTTATATCAGAGCAATTAAATACTCAGTTAAGACTTTGATGACTCCTCTTTAGATAAAAGAGTGTAGTCTAGGAAAATTGCACAGGAAACAGTGGCATATTACTAATTATCTAGGATCTCATTCTCTCCCACACCAACCCCAAAGAGGCTTAATGCCTATGAGACTCTTCACTGCTTATTCAAAATCTCCTAGACTTTCTGATTAATCATATAGAAATGGCCTCAGAATATGATAGTTCAAAATTAGGTGGAATGTTGGAAAGCTAAATAAATGACTTATAGAAGTATACGCAAAAGAAGAACTGTATGGACCTTTGAATCCTAGAAATTGGTCATATAATCAAGAGATCATCATAGGAAGGGACCTATGATGTCAACTAGTTCACTTATGTGTCTTTATACAGTAGGAAACTATGCTCCAGGAGCTTAGGTGATTTACCCAAAATTATTTAGTGGTCAATAGGGAAGCAAGAATTCAATTCAAATAATTCTGGAAACTAGTGGGAATCTCTATCTTGATTTATAATTAACTTCTAGATAGCATCATAGTGCATCTTAAATATTAATTAACAGTCAAAATCTACATTCTTCCATCACTACATAGTCCTGCTTGTTATATCTATGCTAAAGATCACAAGAAAGATATAGACATAGGTATAGATATAAAACATTTCACATGTGTTCTGTTGTTATGTAAATATTATCCATTATTGTTATTTGTACTTCCTGTCTCAAAGATCTCCTTTTCTCAATCATTTTCCACAGTCTGTTGTTCTTGGAATAAACTACTTCTTATTTTAGTTCATAGTAAAATTTTTTTATCTGAGAGATGAGAGTAAGAGGGGGAAAGAGTAGGAGACCATTCTGAGTATATGTTGCTTTCTCTAGCCTTTTGTACTTACAAATAACTTTGAAATTCTGCAATGAAACTATGGACTTACAAGGTATTAACAGCTTTAGTTCCTATTAAGCTAATTTAATTAATAGATTATGAGATTAATCACTCTGAGTTTCCTATTTAGCTTCATAATTCTACCCTAAGAAAATTGATTAAGACTGAGAGGGTCTTAACAAAAGATATTTGATGAGCATACTAGAAGGACTGTATTCAGGTCAGGAGTGTATGTACTGAATATGGAGGTAGGGAGGGGTGAAGAACACAAACATAGAATTATAAACATTCACACATGGGAAGAAATAAAAGAACCACTCTACAACTCAGTCTTAGAGTGACAATGGAACCCTGAATGGATTGATTTGGGTAAAGTGTAACTTCAGTTTCGTATATTTTGGATTATTACAGCACTTACTACAGCTGTTGATGAGTATAATGAGCATACTGGCTATTCATTGCACTTCTGCAAATGTTCCAATACAATTTGTAATGGTTAATGGGCATTCACAATAACATGATTCCTCTATTTGTTTTCCAATTACATAAAACTGATGACTGTCTTGCCTGCATCTTGCCCTTTATATTACCTTTGGGGATGGATTCGTTTAAGTTGCTGTCAGATAATATATTCTGTATCCTCTGCCTATAATTGGTCTTAGACACGTGACCTTTTGCCTCAGCTATTTTTCTTGTAATCATGTGATTTTGTATATCATTATATATGTTCCTCTCTGGTATCATATATTCTAATTTTATTAAATAGTTGTCACATTTGTAAGTATTAACTCCTTTCTGATGAATGAAAGAAACTCTTCCTCAGTTATTATTTCTAGATAAGGACATTGAAAGAAAGCTTTTTTATGTACTCCTTTTCTCATACACAAATGATTCTCTAAGTTCTTTAAGTGTTAATGAAAGCCTAAAATAATTTCTTATAAACAATATGTTTTTCATGCTGTGTTCATCAAAAATCTCATCTCTAATTGTATGTCTGGAAAAAATGTTAAAATTATTTAAATTAATTTTCAATTTTGCTTCAAACATTCAGTCAACTTAGAAAATATCCCTGGCATTGGAACTAAAACTTCATTTGATTGTACTGTAATTTAAAAAAAAATCAATTTATTGCAACAATCTTTTTTGCTCACTCATTGTGTCTAAAAAGAAGTATTCACATTCAAGATATAGCCTAAATCAGTTGTATTTGGGCACAATGCAGCCCACAATTTAACTATTATTGTCACAAGAACTAATGAAATTCATGCTAATATCAGCAAAATTGAAAAAATCTGCTTTGCAGAAATGGAAGATTTTCTAAAATGTATTTTTTTACTGTGAGCACCTATATAATTTTGCAGGATTATTAAATGTGATACAAAATACCTATATCAACTAACTCAGAATGGTGATATCTTAGTAATTTATCATTGAGAGAGGTAGATGTAGTATACTAGTAGTAGTAGTAGTAGTAGTAGTTAGTAGTAGTAGTAGTAGTAGTAGTAGTAGTTAGTAGTAGTAGTAGTAGTAGTTAGTAGTAGTAGTAGTTAGTAGTAGTAGTAGTAGTTAGTAGTAGTAGTAGTAGTAGTAGTAGTAGTAGTAGTAGTAGTAGCAGTAGCAGCAGCAGCAGTAGTAGTGGTCGTCGTCATCATCATTGCCATCACAATAGTACTAGTAATTGTGGTAAGGGTAGTAGAAGTGGCAGCAACAACAAACTATCATTTATATAGTACCTTACAGCTTATAAAAGGCTTTATCAATATTTTCTCCTGTGATCCACACAAGTTTAGAAGCATGTGCTATTGTTATTACCATTTTTGTGGTTCAGGAAACTGAGGCAGATAGATTAAGTGATTTGCCCAAGGTCACAGTTTATAATACTATATATGCATGTGCAAATACACACATGTATGTGTTTACATATATACACATGTGTATACATGTGCAGCTTTAAACTGTGAGTCATACAGGTTAAAAATACACACAAGTGTATATATGTACATGCATACATGTACATATACATGTGTATGTACATATATATATATATAATGTGTGTGGGTGTGTTAGCTAAGACTTATATAGATCCTCAACATTTATAAAGTACTTTAAAAATATCTCATCTCATCCTCTCTAAAGCCAAGCACGCGTAGCTTTCCAGAAGACTGCTGCTGTGAACAGCTTCAAGGTTCTCATTACATAGTATATAGAACTCTCTTATTTATTCACTGACAAACTAAGACAAAACATGGACAGGAATCAAAGTATAGCATTCGCAATGTTATAACTTAAAACTTATCACTAAAGTGGCCACATAGTTTTCACCAAAGTTGTCACATAGTTTTAAGCAAAAGATAACATTCATTTAGTAACTCAATCATTTAGTAACTTAATCGTTTAGTAAATCCTTAATTCAATCATCCTGAAAAGGTACAGGATACAGAGTACAAAGGGCTCCACCCATAGACCATGGTAAATCATGATCTTCTCAGTTTGCATTAAATCCCCAAGGTGAGGTCTTGACTTGAGGCAGGCTCTCAGCTTCCATGGTTCCTCTTCCATGGTTCCAGTTCCTGCCCAAATCTACCCTACTGTCACCTGATTTCAAAGACAGATAGCTTTCAGTTCCTTGTTCAGCACCTTGTGCAATTCCTGTTCCATATTGAAGCTCACAGCGTGTAGTTCACCTCACGTCCTTCACTCTTTCTGTTTCTGAAAAGACAAAGCTTAAGGCCCCAATAACATTTATACACATTGTTGGCACCATCATCAATTCACTTTCTCTTGTGAAATCAACATAAACCCAACAACAAGGTCTGAAAAATAAACACATATCATCAGTATAGTCCCAGGACCTCTGAAAACATCAGTAAGACCCTACTCCAGGATTTTTTGTAAACATACATTAAGAAAATCCTCTTTCAGGGTTTCTGAACTAGCAGTAAGGTCCCATGGCTTCTGTAACAACAGTATTGTCTTTTATCAGCAAACAAATCTGACAAAGTAACATCAAAACAGACAGACAAAGTAACAGCACTGTAGCCATGCTTCCTCCTAGTTCTCATCTCTTCTCGTTTCTCAGTTCTTCTTAATTCTCAGTTCTTCTCTCTTCTCAGTTCTGCTCAGTTCTTCTCACTTCTCTTCTCAGTTCTCAGTTCTGCTCAGTTCTCAGTTCTCAATTCTGCTCTCAGTTCTTTTCCCTTCAGCCTAGGCCTCTCCTTAAATATACACATACGTACATACATGCATGCACACACACATATACACATGCACACATATATACATATACATACACACACACACACATATATGATCATTAGTTCCTCAGCCTCCATGCTGCTTGCTCTCAGAAGTTCTGGCTCTCTAGCTTTTATGTGGTTATTAGCTCCTCCCTATTCTTCCCTTTCCTGTTGCATCAGCAAGTTCCTCCTACTGAGGGATTTAAAATTCTGTTTCTTAATAGAGGCTTGATGTAATAATGAACTGAAACAAAGTTATAAATAATTAAATAGCTGAAACAAGGTGCTAACTACTTCTGTACTTACCATTACAATCCTCAAAATAACCCTTGGGAGGGAGGTACTATTATTATTAATCACATTTTAAAGAGGGGGAAACTGAGGCAGAAAGATTAAGGGAGTTAACTAGAATTAAACAGCTAGTAATTATCTGAACCAATATTTGAACTCATTCAATAGTAGAATCTAGGTGAAATATTTGAAGGAAAATGTATTTTCTGTCTAGAACTTTTGTCATATAGACAACACTGATTTTAGCTAAATATCATATACCTGCTTTGAGTGTGATTTTTTTCACTAAATTAAGGAAGCAATCAATAATTGGGAATTATGTCATCATAGAAGTCTGTGTCTAATTCCACCATTAAGGACTTTGTTAACATTTAAAATTTTTATTCAAATTTTCTTTGCAAATTTACAATATTGATTAATGAAAACATTTCATAAATTCTTGTTTTAAATTGGTCTTTTCCCTTCAAAAATTCTCTATTCCATAAATATACTGAGAATATAAGACTGAAGATATCTGGTTTGAAGGGAAAGGTATTGAAATGAAAGGTAGAATTTTCATTTAAAGGTTCCTTGCTCTCCAATTTTAAGTAAGGGGATTAAGCATCCTTGATTGGAGATCAAGAAGTAATAGCTATTGCATTTATATAGAGCTTAAAGTTTGTAAAGTACTTTATAACAATTATCTCATTTTATCTTCATAACAACCTTAGAAATTAGGGACTCTTGATAGTCCCTATATTACAGATGAGGGAATTGAACCTAACAAAACTTAATTGACTTGTCCAAAGTCACACGGTTAGTAACTATATAAGGTTGGATTCAAACTCAGGTCTTCCTGCCTCCAAATCCAGTGCTGCATTCATAACATCTTCTTGCTTTCTCTAATAAGCTTATGCTTTTAGTTTACTCACTAATTAATTCACTCTTTCCTCAATCTACCAAGAACAAAATTCATGTTCATTTTGAGCATCCTCTGTGACTTGTAAGGTTATTGTTTCACATTGGAGGTAGCTGGAAATTTGGGTGAAGGATATTTTTAAAAGTTATCCTTAATCCTCTTTTCAAGATATTGTAGAGATTTGTAATTGCAAAAAAAATATGTGAATATATTTACTTCTTTTTGCATTTCTCTGTGGTGACTAGGACACCTTTGGAAAGTCACTAGCTTAGACTCTTTTGTTTGAAAACTCATCCAAGTCATATTCAGTTATCCTAAGTGTCCAGTAGAGATGTGGACCCTTGACTCTTCTCTCTCAAATATTTCACTTATCTCATCAACTACAATGAATTTTTTGGTCATCCCTAATGAAGATTCTCAAATCTACTTATCTGGCCCTAACTTTTCTGCAGATCTCTAATCTCTGTTTTCTATCTGCTTTTAAAAAATCTAGATCTCAATGGTTAGTAGACATCTTAAAATCAGAATATCCAAAATTAAACTCATTATCTTTCTCCTATTTCCTGAGGGTATCATCATCTTCATGGTCCCCTAACCTCACAACCTAGGTGGAATCCGTAATTACTTACTGTCACTCACTGTGCCTCCCTTTCCCCAGCCTATTTGCTGCCAAGGTCTGTTGATTTCAACATATTTCCAAATATTTCCCCTTCTCACCTCTGATACTACCATCACTATAATGTAGGACTTTATCTTCTCATACATATATTATTTATATAGCTTAATTGGCGGTCTGCCTGCCACAAATCTCTCTTAATTTAGTCTTTCTTCCATTTAGCTGTCAAAATTATTTTCCTAAATCCTAGATCTAATAATATCAGTCCTTAGTCAATGAACTTCAGTAACTCAGTATCCCTTCCAGGATTAAATGTCAAATCCTTTGTGGGGTATTCAAAGACTTTTATAACATATCCCTATCTCTGAGCTTTCATAAACCTAATAACCCCTTGCCCTAATTCTTCAGTCCAATAAAACTGGCCTTCTTACTGTTTTACAAAAGACATTCTATCTTTCTGAACTACACCCTATGTCTGTAACATTCTTTCTTCTCAACTCTTCCTCCTTGATTTCTTCCTTCAAGTCTCAACCAAAATCCTACTTTCTATAGAAAGTCCTTCAAATCCTTAATTCTAGTTTCTTTCTGCCTTAATTTAATTTTATTTTTTGTTATCCTGCATATAGCTAGTTTACATACATTTGCTTACATATTATCTCCCCCATTATATTGTGAATTCCTTGAGGTCAGGGTCTGCCCTTTGTCTTCCTTTGTATCTCCAGTGCTTAGCATAGTGCCTGACACATAGTAGCCACCAAATAAATGTTTATCCATTATCTGTCAATCTCACTTTCATCTCTTACTATTGATGAACCAACAGTAGCACTACCTAAAATTATAAAATTGAATTTCAGTATGTCTTTGGGCCTTCAGCAATTTTTGCTATACAAAATGTCAACTGTCTTTTGATACAAGAATTAGAGTTATTCAATGTAAAAAGTCAAAGATTTGGAATCAAAGGAGCTAGATTAAAATTCTAGACCTGTCAATTATTATTTCTGGGATTCTGGATGAGCGATTAAATAGCTCTGGCCATTTGTTTCCTCATTTGTAGAAGGAGGAGAAGTGGACTTAGTTATTTCTAAAGTCTCTCCCAACTTTAGATAGGATAATTATGATTTTGTACTCTTTTTCTTAAAGAAAGTATTCAGAAGGCAGCGCAAGATGGCAGAATAGAGAATGGGATCCAGCTGAACTGTCCCCCCAAATTCCATTATTTAAAAATAATTCCTCAAATCAAATTTTGGAGCAACAGATTCAACAAAAATTCTGGCATAAGATAACCTAAGAGGTCTACAGGAGAGATCTGTAACTGTAGAGCAGCTATAGGCCTCAACCTAGGTAGCAGCAACGGCTTCAGGTGTTCTGGTATGAGAGTCAGACAACTAGCCAGAAAGATATTATGGGGGAGCTTTGCTGGCACTGGGAAGCAACTGGTGCTGATTGGCACTCTATTGCCCCTAAGAAGTTCTGAGTTAAAGAGTGGAGAATAATACCTTTAAAAGAAGGATAAAGTGGGGGAAAGATGTATAAAAACACACTAAAGAAAATAATTGTTTGAAAATTAAAATTGGGTACATGGAATTTAATGACTATTGGTGAGTTGTTGTCCTTTGTTCTCTAAGAGGGCTAAAATTACATCACTTCGTAGAGTCAAGTTTCAATGTGTCTAACTGTGACCGATCAAACCAATATGAGCTTGGAATGCTCTACTACAGGTTGGACACAAACACTTTGTGTGAACATTTGTGGATACCCTAAATTTTGACAACTTATGTTTCCTTTGAACTGTTTCAATTCTGCTTTGCTCAGAGCACAGCACCTCCTTTAATGTGGGTACTCCATGCTGAGTGGTCCTGTGTCAGTGTCTCCCATGTCACACAATCAATTCCAAAATTCTTAAGAGAGAACTTAAGAGTGTCCTTTTATCATATGAATTTTTGTGAGTACCATGTGAATGCTTGCCCTGTGTGAGTTTTCCATAAAATAGTCTTTATGGCAAATGTACATTTTGCATGCAAACAATGTGGCCAGTCCATCAGACCTGTGCTCTCTGAAACAGAGTTTGAATGCTGGGAAGTTCAGTTTGAGTAAGGACCTCACTGTGTGGTATCTTATCCTGCCAGACAATCTTTAGAATCTTCCTAAGACAATTCAAATACAGGCAATTTAGTCTCCAGGCATGGTGCTTTTATACTGTTCAGGTTTCACAGGCATACAATAATGAGGTCAGCCTAATGGGTCTGTAGACCTTAAATTTGGTATTTAGTCTAATACTTCTCTCTTATACTTTCCTCTAGGGATTTCCAAACACTGAGCTAGCTCTAGCAATGCCGTGACAACCTCATTATCAATGTGTACACCCCTGGAAAGTACATTACCAAGGTAAGTGAACTTATAAGCATTCAAAACTTCTCTGTATACTGCAACCAATGGTTCCACATATGGATGATGTGGTAGCTGATGGAGCACCTTTGGGACATCTAGGTGGCACAGTGAATAAAGCACTGGCCCTTAAGTCAGGAGGATATGGGTTCAAATGTGACTTCAGATACTTGACACTTAGTCATTGTATGACCTTGTGCAAATGATTTCCCCCCTACTGCCTTGCCTTTTCAACCCCTCCCCCAAATACTCCATAAAACTTCAAAAAATAATAAATAAAATTAGGAGAATTCAAAAAGAAGAAAATTAGAAATATCTCATTAAAAAAACAAAACTGGAAAATAGATCAAGGAGAGACAATTTAATAATTATTGGATTACCAGAAAGTCATAATCACAGAAAAGCTTAGATATCACATTGCAAGAAAGTACAAAGAAAAACTGCCCTGATATCCTAGATACAGGGCATGAAAAAAATCAAAAAATACATTTATAACCTCCAGAATGAGATCTCAAAATAAAAACTCCAAGGAATAATATAGCTGAAATAACCACCAGGTCACAGAGGAAATGTTGCAAGTAGCCAGAAAAAAATCAAGTCAAATATCATGGAGCCATAGTCAGAATCACATAGCAATTAGTAGCTTTCACAATAAAGGAGCTTAAAAACTTTAAATTAAAGGCTTAGAAAGACAAGGGAGCTAGTACTAAAAGTAAGAATAATTTACTCAGTAAAACTTCAGTATAATCCATGCTTTTAATGAAATAGAGGACTTCTAAGCCTTCCTGATAAAAAAGACCAGAAGTGAATAGAAAATTTGCCATTCAAATGAAAGTCTCAAGATAAGTACAAAAAGATAAACATGAAATAGTAATCATAATGAGCTAAATACATTTAAACTGTTTAGATTCCTACAGGGGAAGATGATATATGGAAAACTTAAGAACGTTATTGTTATCAGGGCAGTTAGAGTCCACATAGATAAGAGGATGTGAGTCAATTATGTTAGTAGAAATTCCCCCTAATAAATATAGTGGTAAATAGAGTGATGTACTAAGAGAATGAGGAAGGGAGAAAGGAGAGGTAAAATATAAAACATGTTCTCGCATAAATTTGGCTTGCGAGGAAGAACTTTAATTGTAAAGATGGAAGAAGGAGGGGATATTGATGTGTAATACTTGAGACTCACTCTTATCACAATTGGTTCAAAGAGGAAAAAATACACATACACTGAGCATAGAAATCAATATTACCTTTAGGAAAATAAGAGGCGAAAAGGATAAGAAATATAGAGTAGGGAGTGATAAAAAGGAGGTTAGATTAAGAGAAAAAATGGCCAGAAGCAAAACATAGGAGCGACAATATAAAAAGAAAGTGAAGCATAAACAAAAGATAAAAGGAAAATTGGGATGGAGGGAATGCATAAATAATCATGACTTTAAATGAAAATGGGTTGAGCATATCTGTAAAATAGAAATGGATAGCAGAATGGAATAGAAACCAGAATCCAGCAGTATGTTGTGTACCAGATACACACTTGAAAGAGAAAGACACAAAAAGAGTTAAAATAAAGGACTGGAGCAAGATCTATTGTGCTTCATCAAAAAATAAAAAAGTAAAAAAGAAAGAAAGGAAAGGAAAAAGAAAAGTCATGGTATCAATCACAATCTCAGACAAAACAAAAGTAAAAATAAACAATTGAAAGACATAACCAAAGAAGATACTTTTAGCTTAAAAAAAATGTCATGAGAATGAAATAATATTTTTACAAAGTGTTAAGCGTTATTTCCCTAATACAGATCTCATTTCTCAAATATATAGGGAATTGAATCAAATTCATACAAGTACTAGCCATCCCCTAATTGCTAAATGGTCAAATAATGTGAAGAGATGGTTTTCATCAAAGTAGTCAAAGCCATCTATATTAAAAAGTTCTCTAAATCACTATTGATTAAAGAATGGCAAATTAAAATTACTCTTAGGTATGACTTTACATCTATCAGAAATGACACATTCTGAAGAGAATGAGGAGGAAAATTGTGAAACTCTTAATGGAATATTAAAATGGTCCAACCACTTTGTAGAACATTCTGGTACAATGTTCCAAGGGCTTTAAAATGATTTTTCCAGTAACAACTCCACTCTTTCTGTACTCCAAAGTGATTGAAGGAAAAGGAAAAAGGGCCTATATGTACAAAATTGTTATATTGACTCTTCTTTATGGTGTCAAAGAATTGAAAATTGAGGAAATGTTCATCAATTGGGGCTGAACAAGTTGTAGCACATGATTGAGATGGAATACTATTGTGCTATAAGAAATTGTGAGAGGGGTGATTTCAGAAAGAAACTGGTAAGGCACATATAAGGCAAAGTAAAGTGAGAAGAACTAGGACACAGTTGTGCACAGAAACAACAATATTGTAATGATGACAGACTGAATTGGTTACTCTGATCAGTACAATGATACAAGACAAGTCAAAATGACTTAATATTTTAAAAAATGCTATCCATCCCCAGAAAGATCTGATTAACTATGAGTACAAATTGAAACACACACACACACACACACACATATTTATTATAGCTAATAGGGAAACATGTTTGCTTGATTTCACAGGTAAAATTGTTATCATAGTGTTTGCTTTCTCAGTGGGTGGGGGGTGATGTTACAGGGAGTGAGAGAATCAAGAATTCAATATGTATAAAGATAAAAAGTTTAAAATAAAGAATAATTAGAAAAAAGGTATTCATGAAATGTAGGTAGGAACAATGATTCAGAGTAATCTACACATTTTCTTTTTCTTACTTATCAATGCAAACATTCATTTTTCTGACTTTTTAAAAACTATTCTTATCTCATTTCTACTTCCCTTTTAAGTCATCAAATGTATGTTGACTTTTGTAGAGGCTCCTGTTGTTTTCTTTCTTTGTTTCTTTCTTTGTTTCTTCCTTTCTTTCTTTTTTTCTTTCTTCATTCATTCATTCATTCATTCATTTATTTATTTAGCTATTTATCTATCTATTTATGTATTCATTTATTAAATTTATCTGCTTCGCCTTACAGTACAGTTAGCAAATAAGGTGTAATTATATTTTCTCTTTTTTGTATATGATCATCTTGAAAACACCTAGATCAAAGAGACAAATTGCAGCTGCAGTGGTATTTGCTATCATGTGATAAAAGCTGCTCTACTAATTTCTTAATTTTTCTTTCTTAGGAAATTATGCAAGGACCCCTTCAATTAAGGTGATTCTTTTTAATATCTAAAAGTTTCACTTATAGGAAAACATGCAGAAAGATGTAATTTAACACATCTACTATTTGATCAATTTGCTATATGTAGAACACCCACTGAGGGTACCAAAAATTAATTTAATATTTACAAATAATCTAAGGAGCTGGCAGCTCTCAGCATCCTCACTCTAAAAACAACAACAACCAGAACAATAACACACTCATTTATTATATTCATTCCACATGCTTTTACATCACGATCACTTTCCAAAATTTTGCCTTTTTGATCAACCCCTCCCTGGTTTGTACACATATTTAACAAAATGACAAAGATTCATCAAGACCAACATTGTTTTGTCACATTCTTACATTCCACCCCCTCCATATACAGCTTAAGAAGGCATGTCTCATGACCTTTGGGGTAAATATTGGTCTTTCTTAGCTTTGCTTAGTTCAGATTTCTTTTAATGTTTTTCCTTTACATAAACATGGCTTGTATATCAGTACAGACATTAATAAAAACACTAATTCAAGTATGTGTGTGTTCATATTTGTGTGTTTTCTTTTATTTTGGTTATTTTTCCTCAGTTCAAATAAGTTTTCTTTTGGGGATCTTTTTTAAGAGGTGATTGATGAATTCTTTCCATTTCTATTTTGCCCTCTGGTTCAGAATATCAGGGCAGTTTTTGCTTGATAATTTCTTGAAAGATGGTGTCTAGACTCTTTTTCTGATCATGGCTTTCAGGGAGTCCAGTAATTTTTAAATGATCTCTCCTCAATCTATTTTCCAGGTCAGTGGTTTTTCCAATGATATATTTCACATGGTCTTCTATTTTTCCATTTGTTTGGATATATTCTATCATATCTATATTTCTCACAAAGTAATTAGCTTCTATTTGCTCCAATCTAATTTTGAAGGAATTATTCTCTTCAGTGAGTTTTTGAAATTCCTTTTCCATCTGTAATGTGAAGCACAAGCAACTTCCACGTTCAAGTTTTGAGCACAGCAAACTCCATTTATTCAGGGACAGATTAAGGCAAAATGTTCACAGAAAATCAAAATACAGCATTTGCATGTGTAACCCAATAATTTAGTAAGTCTTCAATTCAATCACAGAGTACTAAAGTCCAAGTAACTCACCGCTGGGCAGTACATAAATTTTAGTTAATCACAAAGTCCTCTCTCTACTCAACTGGAGATTAGTTTCTAATCATAAACAAATTATATTTATTTGGTCATTCATAAAGTACAAAAGTCAAAAGTTTTCCATCCTTGGATCACAACTGAATTACTATAGCATCCATCACCACCAAGAACCCTCTCAAGAGGCAGTGGAAAGCCATTCACCCCTAGGTCACAATTAGGTTACAATATCATCACAGCCCTCAGTATCAAAAGAGAGGTCTTTTCTTCATCTCAACTAGAGGCAAGCTCTCAGCAGTTTCTGTTCCTGGAAAGACACAGCTTAACAAAGACAAAATAACAAATATACACATTGCTGATATCCTCTTCAATTCACTCTCTGACTGTGAAATCAACCTAGACTCAACAACAAGGTCTGAGAGTCAACACAAATCATCAGTACACTCCCAGGACCCCTGAAAACGTCAGCAATACCCTCCTCCATGATTTCTGTAAACATATGACAAGACAATCCTCTTTCAGTGTTTCTTAACCAACAGCAATGTCCCGGGACTTCTGCAACAACAGTAAAGTCCTCTATCAGCAGACAAATCTGACTAAGTAACATTAAAACAAACAACAAATACCAACAGCTTCAGTCATGCTCCTTCCCAGTTCAGTCTTCAGTTCTCATTTCTCTCTCTCCAGCAGTAGGAGCAGCCTCCAGATGCTGGCTCCCAGAAGTTCTTCTGGCCTCTCTCTCTGCTTGTGCCTTTTCTCTGTTTGGGCCTCTCTCTAAATCCACTAAATCTCTCTAAATCCTCCCAGTTCAGCCCCTCTCTTCATGTCAACAAGGCCGTCCCACAAGTGGTATTCACAAGCTCTGGGTTTTAACGCAACCCGAAAACCAAACCAATACAAGGGGAACTTTAAAATTCCGCTTTTTAAGGCTTCTTCTACTCATTGACTTTTTGGGCCTCTTTTTCCTTTTGTGTTAGTCAATTTTTTAAGGTGTTATTTTCTTCAGTCTTTTTTTGGGTCTCCTTTAGCAGGTTATTGACTTACTTTTCCCGATTTTCATGCATCATTCTCATTTCTCTTCCAAATATTTCTTTCACTTCTCTTACTTGATTTTCAAAATCATTCTTGAGCTCCTCCATGGCCTGTAACAAATTCATATTTTTTCTTGGAAACTTTTGATACAGGAGTTTTGCCTTTGCTGACATCTTCTTGTTCTATATTTTGTTCTTTTTCATCCCCCAAAAAAGGATTCTATGGTCTATTTGTGCTTCCTCTGCTTGCTAATCTAGCCAGCCAGTTACTTGACTTTTGAGCTCTTTGCCATGATAAAACTCGGGTTCCAGACTGCAGAGAGCTATGTCCCAAATTGCTGGTGTTTTTGCAGATGCCAGGGCTATTAGGAGGGAGCCCTCCCTGAAGCCCCCACAATGGCACACTTGTCACACACCCCATGGCCACCATCCAAGACTATGATCCAGATCAACACAGGTTAAAGTAAGAGCAATTGCTCTCTGAATAGTTGCTTGATCCCCCTACAATCTGCAGCCACATGGCAGCAGCTCCAGCAGCCACCACTACTTCACCACTTTTCACCCCACAGGGCAGAGCCAGACCTTGCTGTTCTCCACTAAGTTCCAACAGATTTCCCCACTGACCTTTCTTTTTTGTCTTTATGGGTTGTGAGGTCAGGAAACTACCACAGCTGCTGATGATTCAGTCTCCTGAATTCTGTTCCAGTTGCAGCTGCCGTGGAGTCTCCTCAGGGCCAGAACCATGTGGCTCACATGTGACTGTGCTCGGCCCCCAGCCCAGGGTGATGGACCCTTACTGTAAGTCTGCCAGGCTGCCTTCAGCAGGAGATTTGTTTTTCTCTGTCACTTTGTGGTTTGGGTAGCTCTAAAATTTGTTTAGAGTCATTATTTTTACATGTATTGGAAGTGGTGGGAGCCAGAGCCATGTGAAGGTCCTGTGTTTATTCTGCCATCCTGGCTTTTCCCTCTCAAATAAGTTTTTTTTAATGTTATATTGAGTCTTTGATATTGTAGCACCAATGCAATATTTACAGTGCCCATGATCATGATAAAAACAGTGACTATATGGATTGCATGACATTCCATTACAAAATATACCACACTCGGCGCGTGAGGTGACCCGGCGCTACGTCACACCCGTAAGCAGCGGCTGGTCTGCAGGCTCGGTGTTCAGCAGGTTAGTCGGCCCGTCTGGCTGCGCTCAGTCCGGCTGGGAGTGCAGTCAAGTGGAGCGGAGCCATGAGCGGGGAGCCCGGGGCCGATCTCATAGCGTCCCCTCCCGGGGGGTCCCTGCCCGGCAGTGGGGTCTGCATTGTGGTGGAGTACTGTGAACCCTGTGGATTTGAGTCCACCTTCCTGGAACTGGCCAGGGCTGTGAAGGAAGAGTACCCTGGCATCCAGATTGAGTCATGCCTCCAGGGCACGGGAGCCTTCGAGATTGAGATCAATGGGCAGTTGGTCTTTTCCAAGCTGGAGAATGGGGGATTTCCCTACGAAAAGGACCTCATTGAGGCTATTCGAAGAGCCAGTAGTGGAGAACCTCTGCAAAAGATCACCAATAGCCGCCCCCCCTGTGTCATACTGTGACCCTGCAAAAGTTTCCAGTTCCCTCCTGGGCCAGGGCTCCTTCCCTGTATCCCTATGACCTGGATGCCCCTCCCTTATTGGG
>CM053601.1:99569747-99593211 GCA_028646575.1 Pseudocheirus occidentalis | reverse complement strand
TTTTTTATCTCTATTGAGATATAGATCTAGTCATTGTTTTGCTAGGTCAAGGGGTATACAAAATTTTATATACCTTTGGGTATATAAACTGCTCCAAATTGCTCTACATAATGGTTGAATCAATTCACATCTTCACCAACAGTGTATTAAAGTTTTATTTTTCCTACATTCCCTCCAACATTTGTCATTTACCTTTTCGAGGCATGAGGTATGAGGTAGTACCTCAGAATAGTTTTAATTTATACTTCTCCATTTAATGGTGATTGATTTTCATATGGTTATAGATGGGCTTCATTTCTTTGTCTGAAAAATGATAATATATTTTTATCATTTATCAATTGGGGAGTGAATATAATTTTTGTAAGTTTTACTCAGTTCTCTATTTGTTTGAGAAATGAGGTTTTATCAGAGATATTGCTTCATTTTTTTCACAGTTACTATTCCTAACTATATTTTCCTCCATACTACACCCCTTGTTTATTCTATTCTCTCTCTTTTCACACTGTCCATCCTCAAAAAATGTTTCTCTTCTAACTACCCCCTCCCCCAATATGTATTTGCTTCAATCACACACACACCCTTCCTTATTCCCCTTCTAATCCTAGTTTCCTGTAAGGTAAGTAAGATGAATTTCCCTCTTTGAGTCAGTTCTGATGACAGTAAAGTTCACTCACTCTCCCTCACTTTCCCCTTCTTGACTTCTACTGCAAAATTTTTTCTTGCCTCTTTTATGTGAGATCAATTGCTCCCTTCTACCTCTTCCTTTTTCTCAGTACATTCCTCCTTCACCCCTTAATCTTATTTTTTAGATTGCATCCCTTCATATTTCACTCTCACCTGTGCCTTCTCTCTAGATATGCTCCTTCTAACTCCCCTACTAGGGAAAAAGGTCTTATGAGTTACAAATGCCATCTCCCTATGTAGGAATGTAAACAATTTAAACTTATTAAATCCCTTATTATTTTCCTTTCATGTTTACTTTTTTGTGCATCTTTCAGTCTTTCATTTGAAAGTCCCATTTTCTATTCAGCTCTGGTCTTTCCATCAAGAATGTTTGAAAGTCCTCTATCTCATTGAATATTCATTTTTCCATTGAATGATAGTACTCATTTTTACTGAGTAGGTGATTCTTAGTTGTAATTCTAGCACCTCTGACTTCCAGAATATTATATCCCAATTCCTTTGATCCTTTAATGTAGAAGTTCCCAAATTTGCATTATCATGACTATGGATCCACTGCACTTCAATTATTTCTTTCTGACTCGTTGCAATATTTTTTTCCTTTACCTGGTAACTCTGGAATCTTCTATAATATTCCTGGCAGTTTTCACTTTGGAATCTCTTTAAGGAAGTTATTGGTGGATTCTTTCCATTTCTATTTTACCTTATTTTTCTAGAATATCAGGGCAGTTTACCTTGAGAGCATCTTGAAAGGTGATGTTTAGGCTCTATTTTTTTATCATGGCTTTCATGTAGTACAGTAATTTTTAAGTGATCTCTGTTGTATTTATTTTGCAGGTCAGTTCTGTTTCTAATGAGATTTTTCACATTTTCTTCCATTTTTTTTTCATTTTTTGCCTTTGTTTTATTGTTTCTTGATTTCTCATGAAGTCATTAGCTTCCATTTGCTCCATTCTAATTGTTAAGGAATAATGTTATTCACTTGAGTTTCGGACCTCTTTCACCTAGTCTGTTTTTCATACTGTTATTTCATCAGCTACAAAATGAAAAAATCTCTCAAATTCAAGCTATAGACATCTCTAAACCTTGAATATTACCATCGTGAAGTCAAAATAAGACTATAACTATGGGCAGACTGACTTGTGAACTAACTCACATCTGAAGATTGCCCAACAATTATTTCTATTTTCAAGCTTGAATCTTTCAGTTAGTATCTAGAGCATTAAAGAACCATTGAGATTGACTTAATAACTTACGCCTAATAATAATTATACAATAAGTATTTGTTGAGATTTTGTGATGTGTGCAGTCAAATAACTTTATAGAAAATAAACATAAAATACTAATAACCAGTTCACTGGATTATGAAAATATATAAAAATGTGCTATCCAATTCATTTTAAAGACCTGTGAAATATTTCCAATGAACAGAAGACAGAGAGAGAGAGAGAGAGAGAGAGAGAGAGAGAGAGAGAGAAAGAGAGAGAGAGAGGGAGAGACAGATGCTTTTTAAAATAAATCTGTTTTCTCTTCAAAAGTAAATCCCTAGAAGCATCTGTGAAGCAAAAAGTTTGTAGACTTGTTAGACTCCAAATAGAAACCTATTTTGCTTTAAAACTAATTCAAGGGTTTCATAGAGCAACTCTTCTTTACAGTACATAATTAGTTATTTGTTTTTTTTCATTTCTAAATTGAAAAAAAACTCTTCTAAACAGAATTGTTATTACTCATAATCAACCAAACTATCTGGTTGTGCATTCCTTTAAATCATTTGCACATTAATGACAGTACTGAGGGGAAAATGAATCTATTTGTGTCTTCACTGTCATTTTCTGAGCTTTTCATATGTTTAGTTACGTTAAGAACAAACGCGCTGTTCCCACAGATGATCTTTTAAAATCTAAATTATTTACTGCTATCAGTTTTGTCTCCTAATATCTTCTTGCATCTTTTATGAGCATATACCTATATGATAGTGAAAGGACGATGATCTGGTAGGATGATCTGGCCATGAGAAGACTGGAGAACAACTCTGGAATGATGCAAGAAAATGAAGAGCAAAGTTGTATAGAACAAGTATGCAAGACAAAACAAGAATACATTATCTTTTAGGGGGTAGTCAGGCTTTTGTGACTGTAAAGAGTATGGCCAGAAGAGTTCTATTAAATGGAATAGGTTGAAAATATTTGAATGAGAGCTCCAGAGGCCACAATAGAAGAGGAAGGAAAAGAAGGAGAGGTAGGGCTTAGGTGAATGATGATAGAAGATTCAAGAATTGTGGTGGGGAAAGGGAATTTTCACCTAGTTCATCTACTCAGAACCACAGTTCATAAGAGAACTACAACATAGATTTTTCTGATCATAAGATAGTAGACTATTATGCTCTATTCTCAAATAGTGTTAGATCTGTCACAAGCTCCAGATATGCTACTCAGATGGGAATAGGAGAGGGTAGCATTCATTTTCTTGGATTTCTTCAAGGATGAGAGAGAGAGAGAGAGAGAGAGAGAGAGAGAGAGAGAGAGAGAGATTGGCACTCTTATTTTTCCTTCTAGTAGATGAAGGAAAATATTATGGGATTTGAGGAAGATGAGAAACCAGGAGACCAGGGTCTCCTTGAAAGAGGAGAGGGCCTCCTGGAGGAGGAGAGGGGAATGCCATAAGACAGTAAACCAGATAATGAATTTATTTGTGAAGAGGAAGAATAAACCGGAAGTTTATGGATAATAGCTACAAGGTACTTGACATGCTAGATTGAACTTTAAAGAAGAGGTGGCTACTAATCAATGCTTAAGTGTCACTTTCTACATAAAGCCTTTGTGATCCCACACCTACTAATGCTTCACTTTCCCCTCCAATTATCCCGTATTTATGTATATACTTTACCTATACTTATCTAGCTGCCTGTTGTTTTCACTAGTCAAATGTAAGATTCTTGAGGGTAGGGATGGTTGTTAATGTTTTTTTTTTGGTTCATATATTCCTAGCAGACAATAGTTCCCTGAGCATAGGAGGTGCTTAATCAATACTAATTGATTGATTTATTGATTGGGAATCTGGAGGTGTCATTAGAGAACACACGATATGCCAGTTCCTATTCCTGTCTCTGTGGGGCTGGTGTAGAGTTTGGAGGAGAGGAGACCGCATTGGATAAAGTACTATAGTATAAGGTCTTTTCAGTAGAAAGCCAGGTCTCAGTATCAGCTGCTGAAAGGAATGTGATAGGGAAGGAATCTAGCTTACATAAACTTACAACTTTGGAGTTCATCTAAAACAAACCCTTTATTTTTTGAGGGAAGAGTGGTTCAGGAAAATGATATGACTTTACTATGGTAAAATTGTATAATCTAAATTCAGGTAGTCTACTCCAATATATAAAGGACAGTTCCTGAGAATTCATTGCAAAAACAAAAAATCAAAACCAGCAGAGGAAGGTAATGAATGAAAAGGGGTTTAAGGATGAGTTGAATTTCATGAGGGTAAAGGAAAGGAACAAGAATTAATACAGAGCATGATATTTTCCAGGAAATATGACAAGCATTTTACACTTATTTTCTCATTTGATGATCACCACCACCCTGTGAGATAGGAGCTATTATTATCATTCTCCTTCTTTACAGTTATGGAAACTGAGGGAAACAGAAGTTAAGCAACTTGTCCAGGGTCGCACAGCTAATAAGTCAGATCTGAACTTAGATCTTTCTAACTTTAAGTCTAGCTCTCTATTTACTGTGCCACTTAGCTGCCATTAGATAGGGAAAGAGAACATTCATTCTTGCCAATGGAGAACAGCAACCTAGGAGAAAGGGATTAAGCAGACACTAGAATATTTTTTTCCTGGCATCTAGAAGGTCAGTGGATAGTAGAGTGCGTATTTAACCTTGTAAGTTGAAACATTGGTACTTGTGTCTATCCTAGTATTGAAACCAACCTGCTATACTGCACACCATTTCTTCTGAATCCAGGAGCACCTGGATTTGAATACATAATAGTATTCATTCCAGTAGTTAAGCCCATTTTATGGGTATTTACCCCACATCTGAATATCAGCCTCACTTTATGGTGACACTTTAGATTTAGAAGATTTGCACAAAAATTTAAACTGATTTATACTCATAACCACTTATATGGTTCATCTTGCCCTATGATAGAAAGAACATGAATAGACTTGATACACAGGAAAGTGGAATAATTTTTTCTCTATTATATCAAGTTATAAATTACATATACAAAAGCAAAACAAAACAAATAAAACACTATAATTGGAGTGATAAAACCTGATTTTGAATTCCAGTGCTACTTCTACCATTCACTGCCTGTGTGACCATGGACAAGTCCTTTAACTTTTCTAAGATGTAGTCGCATCATCTATTAAATGTTATGGCTAAACTAAATAGTAGTTAAACTGCTTCCAGATTTACCTCTATAATGTTCAAATTACTTTAGTTAAATGTTGTCAAGAAAGCTATTGTTAAAAGAAAATAAAAGTAAAAGGGAACTTGGGGTATGCTCTTCTATAAACATGCATTTGTATTTTGCAATTAAAGCCTAGCTTCATTTCTAACAGAAGTTTTTGAAAGCTTGCCCCTTTCTTTCCTTCTGGTTAACACTATAGTCATTTAATTACCTTTCCTACTTCTAGTAAATCACGGGGTTTCATTCATTAGTAGTTATTACAGTCTTCTCCACCACCACCCCCCAATAATACACTAAGGACATAAAATTTATGATCTCTTTTCTTTTCCTTTACACAGATTCCTAACTCAGAGATCAACAGTCAAAGGAACAATTAAAGAATCATAGTTTCATAGATTTTAAGCTGAGAGGAGAATCCAGGATTATTCCTTCCAATTCCTTCTTTTTATAACTCAGGAAAGTGCCTCTCATAGTAATTAAGACATTTGCCCATGGTCATGGATTTAGTAAATATTAGAAAAAGGATTCTAACTCTGTAGTACCAATGCAATATTCACAGTGCTGAAGGTGATTGTAAATATGCTGGCATAATTCTCAACCTCAAAATATGATGAACTCTCCATATAGAAGACAGAAGCAAAACATTTATTCATGTACCAGAAAACCACATCCCAAAAGCAAAAAATCAAATCCATCATATTAGCAAAGGAGTTAATACACTATAACACCCCAGAGAGCTAAACCATCCATTAGCCTTCACACAAAACAAAAATCACAAGCTTAGCTGTCTGCTTCCCTGCTGTCCTTTCTCTCCCACCACCTAGCTGCTCTAACTCCCAGCTTCCTATAGTTTGTGATCCACCCTTCAGCAAACTTCTCCCACCACAGGCTCTATGTTTTTGAATTTGGGCCTATTAGGGGCACAGGAATAATTTTAAAATGCCTATTACCATTATAAACTCATATCGTCCTGATTCCTAGTCCAGTACTCTATATAATACAACCAAAAGAAAGGAAGAAAAGAGAAGACTATGGTTAAGTGTCCTATTGACTATTTTTTGTTCTTTATTCCTCAAGGAACAGGTATGTACTGTCATACATTATGTGGGCAGCCAAATGCCAAAACAATGCAGTTGTATAACTGATAGCATTATTTATGAATGTGTAAATTTATCAGCAATTTCTTAACATACTACGGTGTACATTATTTAATAGTAGACTATTTTGTGCCCTTTCAGGCACAAAACTCTGGTAAGCTTCACGTATTTGGCACTCAGCAAATATATATTATGCTTGCTGTAGAGTTCTGGCAGGTGCCTAAACACATACTTCACTTTTAAGAACACAAAATGAGATTATGCCTGATGTTCATATGGTAGCTTTGGGTATTACTGTAATAATCAGGCTATTTCATATTTTTGTCCTATTTATATAAAATTTACAGATCCATTTTGAATGTTTTTTTTCTGATAGAATGATACTACAATGCTGTATCATGGCATATAGATGGCTCTAGATTCTTAAAGGCTATGGAAGTCTTCTTTAGAACAAAATCTTATATTATAAAACACAATAAGCTCTAAACAGATACATTCCTAATGAGTATTAAAAGTTTTTCCCATATTAATCTGTGTATATACGTTTTGTGTATATGAGTGTGTGTATATATGTGTGTGTGAATAAGATCAGTCACTTTTCATGGCTTTGCCTAAGGAGGGAGTTCATATTGATATAAGGGTGAGAGGCCATTGCAAAGTCTAACGCTGATAATTTTGGTTTATTTAATTGGAGTATTAAAAGATCTAAAATATCATGAGAACTAATAATAAAAAAATAGAATGAAGGGGAGAGGTATAGTTTATCTAAATCTTGATGTATTCACTAAAGTAGCAAATCCTTAAGTTAAACAATAAAGCATTAAAAAAAACCTAACTGATACTGATTTAAAAAAAACAGTAAATCACGGAAAATGGTCTCGGCAAAGAAGGATCAGAAACAATTGAATTCAATAATCCAGTACTATAAAACTGAAACATAGATTACATGGGGGAATATCTTTTTATTTGATAAGAACTGCTGAGTAAACTGGAAAGCAGTTTGGCAAAAAATAGATTTAGACCAACATACTACATCATATACCACAATAAGTGAAAAAGAAAAAAAAATAAGTGGTCTGAATATTAAAGAGAAATGGGGAAAAACATATTGGAAGAAGACTTTACCAAATATTTTTCATAGATATTACAGGACCTTAACCAAACAAGGTGAAAAGATAATCACAAAAGGAAAAATAAAAGTATTTTTATTTTAAATGGACTTGAAAATTCTAACACTAATATAATCAATGCAGACAAAAAATATGATCAAGTGAGAAAATACTTGATTCAAAAATTTTTGATAAATGTCTGATTTTGAGAACGCATGAAAATCAACCCCAAGATATGAACAAAAAATATTTCTTCAATGGACAACTGATCAAAAGATATAGACAAATAATCTTCAAAAAAGGAAAAATTAGCAATTATATGAAAAATGCTCCAAATCAATAAAATTCTGAGGTTTTTCCTCACACCCAGAAAATTGACAAAGTTAATAAAAACACTATTATAGTATTGGTGGGGTGCTAAATTGCCTCAAACATTCTAGAAAGTGATTTGAAACTGACAGAAAGTTAGAGACAAGGAAAGAGACACTAAAATGCCTATACCGTTTCATTGAAACATTCTATTGATAGAGGGATAAAAACCCTAATAGTTCAAAGAGATTGCCTTACATATAGACCAAAAGACCATATTATCTATAGAAACATATTCTATAGATGGAAAAAAATAGAAAACACATATAAGGGTAGAGTTGAAACTACACTCTATACATCTCTTTGAATCAATCAAAGGCATTATGTGACAGACTTTGTATAGCTGAAGGAATTTCTAAAAAACAAGCAAACTGCCTCAGAACCAGGCCCTCAGGTTGTCAGTTCCAGGCCTTGGCGTGAACATGGCATTTCCAGCAGATATTTGAGGAAGAAAAACAAAAAAAAAACTAATCTATGGAAGAAAGAGGAGATATAAAGTTTAATCAGTAGCTCCATGGGCATCATGTAACAGATGACACAGACTGAAGATTATCCCAAGAAAAAGTCAACAATTTACCCAACTCCTGTTCCAGGTGCCTTTAAATAAATATGCATTATGGTATAACCTGCTGTTTTATTATTCAAATTTTTCCAATAATTTTATTTTGACTCAACTACAGCTGTTGGGGTCATGCGAGATAGATGTAAATGTAAATATTAAGCAGACAGTTCTACCTCTGCCTAAATATTAGGCATATTCCTAACTGGAAGAAATGAATGTTTGTGACTGAAGTCTTAATTGTTTGTCTAAAAGAAACTACCTAGAACAGTGATCCAAATGGACCTAATAGGCCATTATATAAATGAACTAACTGCTGTAACAATGTGCTCCAATAATGTAAATACTAGTTTGGATTCTTAACTAGATTCTAAAGCATCACAGTTGTTCCAAACTCACTCATAAATTTATTAAAAATAAAATAAGTGTTTTTCTTTTACCTTAAGCTCAACATAAACCAAATAAATCATAAGGCACTGCATGTGTTAATGAGATCTTGGGAGAGGTGAGGCATAAAAATTATCTTCAAGTATTTGAATGATTATAATGACAGGAGAGATAAAATTTATTCTGCTTGGACTCAAGTGGAAAAATTGGAAGCAAAGAACATAGGACACAAATTAAATTAAAATGAGCATATTGGAGGATTAGTATATGCCAGGCAATATTCAGTTAAGACTGGAAGATACAAAGATAAAACAAACCAAGAAACAACAACAACAACGACAACAACAACAACACACACACACACACATAACCAGCTCTTGGCTTCAAGAAATGTATTCTCATGGAAGAGGCAGACTTGGCATTATTAATAATCCCGTTACCATTACTGTTATCCAGAAGTGGAATGAGTTTCTTCTTCTCAATTACTGAAATGCGTCACACAAAGCTATATAGGTACTTGCCAAGTTTCTGAGAGATGGGACTCTTTTGAGGTAAGATATGACCAAGATGGTATCTGAGTTCTTTCCTAACAGTGTGTTTTTGAGATTCCCTGACCTATAAAATGGAGACACACTTACACTACACACTTCCCAAGGTCCTTGTGAAAGAAAAAAATCCTTCCTAAACCTGAATAATCTGTATCACTCTTAGCAGTTTTTAATAGGCAAACAACCCATACACAAAAAAACCTACCTTATCAAATAATAAAGAAGCACAAAAGAGCAGTAAGTTCAAGCTAAATGCCATGAGACCTGAGAAAAGTTACCAATGCCTGATCTCTGATAGTACTTTTCACTTTGACTCTAAGACCAGCTCACTGGATCATCTCATGAGTATAGAAGCATTGCTCCATGTGAATTTAGCTTCCCAATGACTTACAAATCCAAGTTATACCTATAAATTTAAATATATTTTCTACATAATACATTTCTAAAGTTGATTTTAATACATAAATCTCTGTAGAGGTCAATGATTCTCAAATCTCTTGTGGGTTTCATGAATTAGTTTTGTTATAATGGATAAAATGAAATTTTTAAATAATTCTGTGTAATAATTTTAATTATTACAAATAAATACAAATAATTCTGTGTAATAATAATAATAATGATGATGATAATAATGTTGAGGGACAGCATGGAGTAGCATAAAAAGGAGCCTAAAGCTTGCAGCACCCAGGTTCAGGTCCTGACTCTGACATATATTGACTGTTGGTAACCCTAAACAGGTCAAATGGAAGCTCTTAGTGTTATAAGGCAGATCTTTGAAACTTTTAAGTTACAAATAAAAAGATACCTTCCTACGTAGACAGAGGAAATTCCCTATCATAAGGAAAGCGCAGTTCTAGACCCTTTGCTTATTATTTTCATTTTTCCATCACATATAGCATTCACAAAATAAAGAACACTTTCCCACTATGAATAGGTACTAATGTACAAATAAATCAAACCTTGAACTCAGGAAAAACTCAACAAAAAACTGCATCTCTTATTGAAGACAAACTTCATGAGTGAGTCTCCAGATACCCTTTTATTATTTCAAAGTAGCATGTCTCACGTGTTGTGATTCCTGACTTCAAAGAATAATGCGCTGGAAGCAAAAACAAAACAGCAAAACAAAGCAAAAACACTTGAGAATCACTGCTGGAGATGATTTAAATGCTAATTGTTCTTGGAAAGGTCTTCTCAATTTCTTGTTTTCATTTTCTCTACTCTTCTCCCTTTTCTCTTTCTTAATCTTCCCATATCCCCATTTCTTGCATTAAAATTAAACATTCTGGGGCTGAAAAAATGTTAACTATAATTATTTAGAAGTTTTCATTTCACTACATTCAAAGTATATTTTGAATAGAATGGAAGAGACTTGGGAAATAAAAAAATATGTTTTGAGTAGTTTGAAAGTTGTAACATAAGTGCTGTGTGAGAAAGATGTTCTAGAGGATGAAACTTGGTTTACTGCTGTCCCACTAGGTTGCTATTGTTGTTCAGTAATTTCAGTAATATAAAACTCTTTATGATCCCATTTGGGGTTTTCTTGGAAAAGATACTAGAGAAGCCATTTTGTTCTCCAACTCATAGAGTTAAGTAACTTGCCCAGGGTCACACAGCTATTAAGTGTCTGAGTTCAGATTTGAATTCAGGAAGATGACTCTTCCTGACTCAAGTCTCCACTCTATCTACTATGCCCCCTAGCATCTCCATACCCATGGGTTACTTTTTAAAAACATAGGTTAAATATACCAGAGGACAAGAGAATGATGGGATTTGAGAGAGCCAGAGACGGAGACACAGAGGGAGAGAGACAGAGACAGAGACGGAAAGACATACTAATACTAGGATGTTCCTGATAAGGTGAAAAGTTTTAAGGGGGACAGATGCAGAAATAATATTACCTTCCTGTCTCTAGGCTTGAATTTCTGTTTGGAGCAAGGGGGGAAAAGATATGAAGAAGAACTTGATTCCGTCATCTGTGTCAACATGAAGAATATATGGATGAGGAAACATTACCAAGCACACTGAATCTTCACAGTTCTGGAACATTAGGAGGATGAATTATTCAGATGGGGTGTGGGGAGTTTTATATAACTGCCAGATGGCCTTTTTTTAAGAATCATGTTTTCATTCTGACCCTTTGGGGTAGAAATCTTTCTAAAATATGTTAGAAGTAACTATTAACTAGATGACACCAAACCTCATTTAAAGGGTTCCTGATAACCATCAGGTTTTCGCTATGAATGTTATTTATTATATTTTACTAAAAGGGAGTAAGATTTCCAGAGACTTTTGAGTTATGGGGTGTGGCATGCTGCATATACTAAATGATCTTAACTTCCACAGGGTTTTTTTGGTGCTTTCATATCTACTTTCCATGGTTCGTTTTTCAAATTGTCTCTCCCTTAGGTATCATACTGATGCTTATTAATCTTTCTCATTTTTGCCTATATACTTGCCTTCAGCTGCATCTTTTTTTTTCATTTTCTAAGTTGTTTTTTCATACCTTTTAAGAGCTTGTGGGGGGGGGGAGCAACAGAAACAAACAAAAACCCTTGGTAAATACTTTAACACTCCATGTATTCATGCTGCCATCAATGACTACTTTGTTTAATGATTAAAATCACAAACCATCTCAGTGCCCTGTCCATCCTTTGATGCTCTTGTCCATATCTACCAAAAGTTCGACAAACAGGTTCCATTCAAAATACTGTGGGCCATTCTCCAGTTTTCTTGGCACCATGAAAATGCCTATGCAGTATCTAGGCTGTCAATTATTTCATCCACATGATGTGTGAGCAGCCCATCTTTTCTTTGATCCTTGTATCATTAACATAGCTTCTCCTTCATAAATTATATTTGTAATGCTCCTACCTACCATGAATTTATTGTCTTTTAGATCTTGCCCAAGGTTTTTTATTGACTATAGTCTTTCACGAAAATCATATCTATGTAAAATAATATTCCTAGGTAATTATTAGCATTAAAATATGAGCCTTTAGCTGGGGGGGGGGGATGTTTTAGGCCCTTAAAGCCATTGAGCAATTTCTCAAAAGCACTTCCTCCTAGAGAGGAATACAGAAACCACTGACCTAAAGTTTTAAAGTGGGAGATTTTGCATTCTTCTTTGAACCAGTCATATTTTTCTGGCAAGCCATATCTGTCTTTGTCTATCTCTCCATCTCTCTCTGTCTCTCCCTCCTCTCTGTCCTTCTTCTCTCTCTGTACATACACACAGAGACACACAGACATACACAAATACATGTGTATATGTGTATGTACGCACATGTACATATGGGTATGTGTATATATGTATGTGTACATGCACATATATACTTACATAATAGTAAAAATGTTACAATTGTGTAATATCACATAAACATACATGTACATGCATATATATCCATATGTAAAAAAGATGGCATTCTAAAAACTCTAACATCTTGCCTAACCCTCTGTTCACACTCTTAAATGAAATATAAATCAAAGTTCTGTCTTTATTTTTGTTATTGTTTCCCTGAGGTGATGAGGCTTTCAGATAGTGGAGTTCTCCACAGCCAAGTTTGGGTGGTGTACCATTTACTTCATTGAAAATTTTTACTTCTTTTTTTTTTAAACTTTTTTTGCCTTTTTTTTTTTTGGAGGGCAATTGGGGTTAAGCGACTTGCCCAAAGTCACACGGCTAGTTTTTGTGCCAAGTGTCTGAGGCCAGATTTGAACTCACATCCTCCTGACTTCAGGGTTGGTGCTCTATTCACTGCACCACCTAGCTGCCCTGAAAAGTTTTACTTCTTAAGGTGGTCAGCTTCACAGCCAGTCCTGATGTCCCAAACCTTAAAACAGTAGGTCAAAGCAATAGGAACTTTTAAATGCAAGGCCTTTTTCCAGAGCATGAACAGCTCTGGGGCTTTGAAGTCTAAGGAAGGTTAACAACCCCCAGTAAAGGTAAATAGCAATTGTTAACAAGTGAATTTGTGAGATGGCAGGCCAACAATGGTGCCAAAACGTAGGGATCTTTTAAATATATTTCCTCACTGTATTCTTATAGGGGTCAAAGTAATATAGGCCTAGAATGGGAAAGGATTGTAAAATTTTCTAGGCCCCACTGTTTGCAGATGAGGGAAGAAGTGAGGCCCAAATACATGCCCAAGGTTATATAGACAATGAAAGATAAACTGAGGATTCAAAACCAGGTTACCTCAGAGATTATCTGTTCCTGTCCTTTCCTTTGAATAAATGAGGACATTAAACTCCAAAGAGTTTAGGTAATTTATAAAGGTCAAAAGTCAGATTTGGAACCCGATTCTTATTCCAGAGCTAGTACTCTTCCATTAGAGTTTGAGTTTATTTATTTATTTCATCTCATCAGATTTTTAGAAAAGAATTTAATTTTACTTTATTTCAGTTAGGTAGTTACAGCGGATAGAACTCTGAACCTGGAGTCAAGAAGCAGGAAATCAAATTTGGTCTCAGATACTTAGTGCCTATGTGACCACAGAAAAATCTGCTAACCCTTGTTTGACTCTTTCTTCTACTTTAAAAAAGAAATATCAATAGCACCTACCTCATAGAATTGTTGAAAAGATCAAATGTGAGAATAATATGTAAAACTTTAGTATACAATTTATAAACTGCCCTCCCCACTTTGAAAAAGAAAAAGATTCTTAAAGGGCAAGTTACAACAAGGAAGATTCCATCCCATCTGCTGTAAG
The DNA here is from genome assembly GCA_028646575.1 of Pseudocheirus occidentalis. Taxonomy (NCBI): domain Eukaryota; kingdom Metazoa; phylum Chordata; class Mammalia; order Diprotodontia; family Pseudocheiridae; genus Pseudocheirus; species Pseudocheirus occidentalis. The sequence goes on along the minus strand of CM053601.1, from coordinate 99,579,333 downwards.
AAATATGGAATTCAAGCACAATCCTTTAAAAGAGCAGCCATAGTTCAGGAGGATGTGCTGAGACCAATCACTTCAGTTGCTATCAGAATTCTTAAGTTGAACTTTTAGCTGTCATTACATGAACCATTGATTTATTTATTGCTTCACTCTTCATCAAGTAAGACCTAGATGCAGAATATAAAGGCAGTTTGTGGGGTGATTCAATGTTTAGATAAGATATATTTTCCTGCCTTCATGAAACTTACAGTCTAGTAAGGGGAAAAGACACACATAAAAAAGGTAGTAAAACTACACAGTAATATAGAATAAATTCATTAGAAAGATGCAAATAGATTCCTATGTGACATCTGAATTTTTTTAAGAGTATGGGGATCAAGAAATACTCCATGCAAGAAGTGACATGTGAATACAACTTGAAATAACAGATAGGAATTCAACAAGTGAAAAAGAAAAGAAATGGTCTAGGAACAAGGAGTTATAGGAGCAAAGGCCTAGACCTAGGATATAAGAAAGTGCTTTTGGAAAATGCATAATACAACTGTAACACCATACCTTTAGAGCTGGAAAGAATATTTAAGATCATCTAGTCAGCTCCCTTATTTTATTGATAGGGATATTTAGCAACAAAGAAGTTATATGACTTCCCCAAGGTTACATACTGACAGAGACAGGATCTAACATGAGTCCTGTGACTCTTAAGCTAAATACTTTTTCCCTGTTAGGCCACCCTGCTATGATTATATTTGACAGAGAAACTGTAGGAATCAATTGTATGGCAGTGCTAATTCATTCATATTGACCCATCAGTGACCTTGTAAGTAGCAGACATGAAGGAAAGCTTATAAACATACACATAAAAAAAATTTCATTTGTCTCCCTCCTTGATTATGTATAGCATAGTAGTTATGGATATGTCCCACAAGATAGAAAGACAGTCAGATAGATAGATAGATAGATAGATAGATAGATAGATAGATAGATAGATAGATATACAGAGATAGATATGGAAACATACATACATACATGTGTAGATAGGTAGATAGGTAGACAGACAGAATGTTTATTAACCATTTACCAGGAATTGTATTTAAATGGTAAGGGTATAAATACAGGCAAACAATAGATATTTTACCTTCAAAAATCTTATATTCTAATGGGGAAAACAAGGCTTAAATGGGAACTAGGAAAGAGAGGAAGAAGGCAAGAGACAATGAGGAGAACGAACCCAGAAAGTATAGCAGTGGCTAAAGTGAAATCAATATACCTGAGAAGGAGTCACCAATCAATATTTGAAGGCTTCAGGGCAGAGTTTTTCCCAGGTTGGCAAGGCTGCAGGCAAAGAGGAGTTGGGAGAGAATATAGAAGTGAATGAGGTAGATAGTTCTACCACTAGATAGTAATCACTGAGGACACTCCCAACACCTTTTGTCAGCTGATCCTGGCTGTCAAGCTCCTAAATCCTATGCTAAGTGATTTATTTTACCTCTGAATATTTCCTGATGTCAAAGAAGGCCTGAAATACTGGCATTGTGAATTTCCTGGATCAAGAGCTGACCAGTCTTCCCTGGGACAGTATTATACTTCACTCTTGAGGTCAGCATCTTGTCTCTCCACCCACCCACTCACCTCCCACCTTATCCATTCCATTGTCTCATCAATAGATAGGCAGTCTAATATTTTAGAAAGACCATTGCATCTGGAAGCAGAAAGCCTGCCCATCAATTTACTAGAATCAAAATTTAATTAACCTCTAAGGGTATCAATTACTTTATCTTGAAAATGGGTTGGGTGGTGGATTAGACAATCTCTAAAGTAACTTTTTGCTATTAAAATGTGATTTTATGACTGTATTTTCATTAGACATGGTGTGATTTGTTTCCTATGAACTTCAAATAGTTCTCTCAGATTAATCATATGGAAAAGGAGTTCATTGAATTAAAGGGTCTTTTTTAGACATCTCTTAATTCAGATAATTTTTGGGGGGGGGCATCATATTAAAAAAAAAGAAATCCTCATTGCTTATATTGTCAAGATTTCTTCCTATACCCATCTTTTCTCCTCCTCCTAAAGAGCTATTTTTTTGAACAAATGATTTTCTTTCAAATCAGAAATATTTTTTAATCAAAATTAATCAACAGCAAAAAAAAAAAAAAGAATACTACACATTGTTCCATAGCTTTGGATGCTCACCTCTGCAAAGGACAATGTGGGGATGAGAAATGTGTATATTTTCATTTTTTTTTTCTTTGAGGCCAAGCTTGGTCACAACTGACATTTCATAGGCATTTGCCATATAGCAGATAATGTGCTAAGAGTTGGAGATATACACACAAAAGTAGCAGATAAATATATTGAAACACAGAGAAGTATGTACAAAATGTATCCAAAGAAATTGAAAAGTAATTGTCAGATGGGAGCTAGAGGTTGGGGAAGGAACTCAACTAGCTGGGTCAATTATGAAAGGTCTCTTAAAGATTGTGACCCTTGAGCTGAGCCTTAAAGGAAGCTTCTCTTAAAGGAAGAATTCTATTAAGCTTCTGTCTGATTGTTACCAGTTCCTAGACTAATTAGACCCAGCCTAGAAGGCATCCTACAGAGTACAGGAACTTTCAATAACTGTTTCTACTAACACCTCTGCAATATCCTAAGACTTGGCTAAATTGTACTGACCCTGACTCTAACTGCCATGCAAATGAGCCATCTTTTTTTTTTCCTCTCACCTCGGAAGAAATAACTGGTTTTCTTAAACAGTGGTGAATGGCAATTTCACAAACTGTCATAATGGTTTTAGCCAGGATAGCACCTAATTCCTAACAATCTGATGCAATTGTCATGTTATTAGTCTATATAGTTGCTTATTCTGGGTCTATATGATGCTGTACAAGAAGCTTTCCTTTTCTTTGCAATCCCCCAACCCCAATTGAATTGAACAATTGATTGTATTGATAGCATTAAACAAATAGATCAATTGTTCTGGTGCTGTGTAGACAAAAGACTGATTGTAGTATGTGTGCTGGTCAGGATACTGAGAGGAACATGATTACTTGTGTTTAGTGACAGCATTTAAAGCAGGGATTTTCTCAAGTATCAGGTTTGAAAAGGACTTGAATCTATGCTTGAAAATCACTGGCTTTCTTCAGTTCTCATTTAGAAATGGAAAACGGCCTGATATGAGGATGAGCTGTTTCATTCTTTAACACCTTCAGCAGTCTTTCATATGTCATCTTTAGCATTCTTTCCAGAGCAGTTAACCATGCCAAGTTTCTTTTTTTTATTTTAAAAGACATGTATGCTTGTGCATGTGTATTCTCGTGTGTCTGTGTGTGTGTATACACCTTGTTTTCTTTGGACCTCTCATAGGACACTGACTTTTTGCTACTGAAGTGTTTCCTTTGGGGGAAAAAAAATTATTAGGAATATTTCTCTCATTTTTTGACCTTTATCTCTCCAGTTTCTTCTTTCACTTTAACCTTATATATTATATAATTCCTCAGTCTCTTCTCCCTTATTGCTTGTTACAAATCAATAAATCTATTCTCTTTTCTTTTGTATTTCCTTTGCTTTTTCATTGCTCTTAAATGTCCTAATAGGTCATCCTAAAAGTAATGGATTAGATCTGAATAGAGGTGCTATTTCATAAATCAATTTTGCAACAATATTCAGAGGTTATAATCTCTTATCAAAACCTCAAAACTTTTGGTGCATTGATTCTGCTGGAAATGTAAGTTCTAATAATGCCTTAAATATATAGTATAATACTTCGCATCACTATTCATCAATGAATTGAATTAAATAAGAGGAAATCCCTAAAGTTTCATAGTTGTTGGAGGTAAGAATTCATTTGGATAACAAGTTGTTGTGGGCCAAGACTTTCAGAGTCCTTGGCCACATTAGCTCCCCAGTTCTACAAAGGTTATTATTAGGCAGATATGTAAGGAAAGTATAATCTTGTTGGGTGGATGCTGTCATTGGTTTCATGAATATCTAAAGAAAGTACTGAGTTAATTCATGAATATCTAAAGAAAGTACGGAGTTAATTTGCAAGTCTTGATTGTAACACCCTGTTTGTGCCTCTGGACATGGTCCCAGGATAAAGAGCTTAATGAGTGATTGGCTTTGGGTTGGGGCAGAGAAAGATCGAGACCAAGGGTGGTTCCTTGCATTCTGCTAAGGATATATAAACCTTGTATCTTCCATGTATCTTTGACTCTGTATCAAACAGGTCTGCAATAAACAGACTATGGAATACAACCCCGTTTCTCTCCCTCTTTCTTATTCAGCTAGAAGCTCTCTCTCTCTCTCTGTCCCTTTATTTCACTCAGCTGGTAGCTAGGCTCAGACTTGCTAGTCGCAGCAAGTGGAGCCCAATGTGGGGCATCAGGACGGATGTCTCTAGCTACCAGTCCCCCTGGGGTGAGGGGAAGACCCAGGGGAAGGCTCCATGAGGGCGATTGCCAGATCGCCCAGTTTTCAGTTCTTAAAAGAATTCGGAGCAAAAAGAGACGTAAAATGGGAGGCACCTTTAAAAAAAAATTCAAAAAAAAAATTTTTTTTTTTAAAGCAACTCCATGGTTCCTAAGATGCTCTCAGATCAGAGGATCTGATTGAGAAGTAGTGGTAGAGGTATTAATTAGTTGATTTAAGGATAATGAAGGTGCTTTAGTGCTCCTTTCTCTTTTAAAGTCTAGTCCTTTTCCTATATCGTTGACTTTGTTGTTCTCCTTCCTAAGTCTCAGGCCTGCATGTTTTTGTGTTGATTAAGCTCCCTTTGGCTAAGGAGAAAGTATGAATGAATTCTTTCAAAAACCTGAACCAGCTCTCCCAACCATGAACCACCTCATTTTGGCAAGTATTGGACTCTGATTATCTTCTCCTAGCCATCGAGATAACAGGTAAGCACTTTTTTCCTTGTTCTCTTCCCCAGACCTTTCTGCTCCTACTGTCTTCCTAGCAGCAAGACTCCTGGAGTGCCCAGACACTTCCAGTGGCGTCTCAAACACCACTGACTTCTGGGCGGTCAGTTGGACTGTGGACCCTCTTACAAGGGGACGCCCTTGTGTGGGGTCAGTCACATTTGCCTTCTCCCCTCTGTCCTGGGACGCTGGGACAAGTGGTGAGAAGTGGCTAGGAGGATTCTAGGAGATAAATTCAGGGAGAAGATCTTGAGGAAAAGTGCCTAGTGTTCCATTGTAACACAGCCTGACTTCAAAATAATTTAGAAAAGTGATTTCTTATTAAACAAGCTTGGTAAGAAAATTGGTCTCCAAAACTTAAAAGAAAAAGCATCTTGCTCTATCTTAGTGAACTTTTTACCCTGTGTTGTTTCTTGCCCTCCCCTGTAGGAGTTTGGGGAGGTGGGCCTCTGTACTTGGTTGTCTTTGGGGATCCTTACACCCCGCTCTCAGGGTCTCTGTGACTTCTGTTGTTAAGTCAAAATCTTCGTGCATTTCCTAGTCTTTTCTTTTAAAACGCGAAGAGTATTGGACCACAGAAATTAAAATGTATTCCTATTAAGTTCTTAAAGGCCAGGTAAGCTTTGTTATAGTGATAAGGCTAGTTTAATTGGGAAAGTTCATTTAGAAAAAGGTAAACTTCCTTTTGTACTTAGGAATTTGTGAAATTTAAAATTTGTAAAAGGATTCAAACTTACTGTGAATTTTAATTTCAGGTGGATTGCCTAAAGAGTCTTTATCTTGATTAAGTAAGGAATTTCTCTACCAGGAAGGAGGCAAGGCAGGGTGGAAAGTACTTAAGGATATATTGGTACAACTGATTGAAGGACCTAGCTTTTATTCTATCAATTACTGAAACTAGATCAGAAATGTCTTCTATGTGAGGAAAAGAGTTTCAGTGTAAATTTCTTGAAGGGAGGTAAATTGTGGCCCTCTGAGTTATATCTGCCTTCAATGGGGTATTCACCATGCTTTATAACCCATGCTATTGTTGAAAGAAAAAACAGCACCCTTAAAACTGCTCTTCAAAAACAAAGGAGGGACATGGTACCTGGGAATCCCGAGATGAATTCTGGGGTTGTCATTACTGACCATACAACCAGAAATTCTAAAAGGTCACAGCCCCAGGCAACTGTAGCTACCAAATGTGTGATGTGGAAAAATGTTAAAGGAACAATAGTAAGGTCTGCACTCTGTGCGTGGACGAGGTTTTTTGTGTGTTTCTACAGATGATAAGAAGGAAGTTTGGATACCAGAAAGGAGAACAAGGCCTGTGTCAACAAATGCATCCCCAGGACAAGAACCAGGCAAGCCCTACAGTGGAGGAGAAGGAGCCAGAGCCAAAATGAGGGCAACCGGATCTTACATTTTTGAACTGTAGAACTGATGTATCTGCTTGCCATTGGGTGGACCAGAAAACCTATGCTTCCTGGCACAATGATATGAACATTAAAAAGAGACATGGAGGGTATCCCAAATTTATTGGTTTGGACACTTCCCCAATAACAACAGCCTTTCTGCTCTTGCTCCTAATGGGATATACTTGAGCAAAATTGACCACACCTTTGTACAAGCTTATGCATTCAAGTGGGGAAACCTTAGCAATGTAAAAATCACTAGGGTTGATAAGCATTATGATGGCACATGTATTAATTGTATGATTTCTGAATGTCATTATAATATTTCTTTGAAACATCAGAAAACATATCCCCAAAATAAAAACAAGTAATATTTGCACCTCCCAAGATTTATATGTATTTAATTATTGCATTTAGGAGGAGTATTCCCTGAAAAGTAATTTCCCACATCTTGTACTGAAGTAATAGGACTTAATCTAGGTGAAGTTGTTGTTTAGATTTCCTCAGTATGCCTGACAAAGTTGTGATGGGAAAAGAGCCCTTTATGGCATCCTATCCTTATCTGTGAGAAGAGATTTATCCAGGATCTATATTCGGAAAGTAGTCCTTTATTGATTATAAATGAGAATATGCAGATATACATTCCATGGAATTTTAAAATTAAGAAACTGGAAAATTAGACTGAATCCCAAAATGAACATTTCCAACATTTAAAAAGTGTCTCATGGAATAATTAACTTTATATGCTACTATGTGCTTGGCAGAATTGCCTTTATATATTTTTTTCTACCTGAAGCAGCTGATTTTTAAAGAAACTGACTAAATTTGACAAATTGGAAGTTTTTTTTCCTTATCACACAATTGAACAATAGCTTAAAATTATGTTTTTTTTTTAAGAAACTTAAATCAAGTAACCTTCCTTCATAGCCTGTAAACAGAAGCTAATACAAATGTAGCTAACTTATTAATTGTTATAGTCAGAATAGATTTCTATTTATCCTCAAACATCAGATGCTTTTAATTTTAAGGCATTACTGTCTTTGTAGTCATCATTAGAGGTTTCTGAAAAATCAGGTTGCTAATTTAATTAAATAACAATTCGTTCCTAGAAAGAATAGAAGCATTGGATGAGAACTGAAGCTTCAACAATTTGTAAATACATATAAAATTAAAAATCAATAGGCTAACAATGAATGTTTACATAAATATCTCTATCTAATTATGTTCATTGTCCATAATTCCTAGTACATATAAATGAATTGTTGTTCTTTAAAAAAAAGTAAATGAAAATGTTTAGTTTCAAATTATCTCCATCCCTCTCAATCCTTCCCCATTTACTAAGAAAGTAAACAATATATCAATTATATGTGTGGAATCAGATAAAACATATTTCCAAATTAGCCAGGTCTCAAAATAAAAAAGCAAGAAAAATAAATAAGAGTATTATACTTCAATGTGTACTAGGAGTTTATCAGTTTTTTTTTCTTGGAAATGAATAGCATTTGTCTTTGTGAGTCTTTCTGAATTATCTTGGATAATATATTAATCAGTATAGCTAAAACCTTCATACTTGATCATCTTTGCAATATTGCTGTTAAGACATACAATGATTTCCTAGTTTAGCTCCCTTCATTTTGTAACACTTCATCTCTCTCACTTTTTAAAACTTTGTCAGGCATTCTTTTCAGGATTGGGTTTAATTAGCATTTTTCTTTGAGACTGCTTGTTGTACCTGTTTTTATACTAATCCCTTCTGAGTTTTTGTCTTGATATTCCTTGCCACAGTAGTAGCTTTTTATGGTCAAGTTATTTTTGGTTGTTGTTTACCCATTTTCTCAGCCTCTTTCTTGATTTTTATTTAATGCTAAAATTGGGGTCTGCTTATCTAAGAGTGGGGAGACACCATCCCAAGCTTCATGTTTTTTTCATTGTTTATCTTTTTAGAACTAGTTCTGAACACTTGTAAAAGTGGTATAGTCAGGAGGATGTTTATTCAGTGTTGCCCTGGTCTGTGTCCTGGTCATTACTGGAAAGAGTCCTTGCTACCCTGTAGCCACTAGCATTAATGCTCCTCCTGCCCCTGTTGCTGTTCCCAGAGCCCCTGATCCCTTGTAATTGACCATAAACTTTCCTCTATATTATGGGACCCATAATTGTCTATGAATAATAAAGTTGCCAAACAGGGCTGGATTCTGCACCCAGTACCAACCAAGGATCCTCTCTAATCCCTTTGTGTCCTCCCTGTCATCTCTGGGCTGAGAGTTCCCAAAGCTTCTGGTACCACTGTCATAGCCATTTCCAAGACTGGTGCTATTACAGCACGGACTCAAGGCCAGTGTCCTCCTCAATGTTACTGGCTAATGCCTTAAGTTATTGTAGGTTAGAGAAATGTCTCACGGTAATGCCATGCATGAGCAGCTTCCCAAAAGAATACTACTGTGAACAGCTTTTAAGGTTCTGATTATACAGTATAGTTAACACTCTATTTAAAAACAAATCAAAGGAAAACATTCAAAACAAATCAAGATACAGTATTCACAACATTAGATCTTATCACAGAAAATCACAACACGGTGTTCACAGCAGCTTATAGTTAAAATGGCCACATAGTTTTTCACGAAAATGGTGACAGTATTTAGAACAAAGAACAAAAGAACAATCATCTGGTATCCCTAAAAAGGTTTGCCTCCTTACTTAGTCATTCAGTCATCTTAGAATACAAATAAGTCTTCCACTCATGGGGCAACTAGGTTGACTTAATCAGTCCTTATTTAGCAGTTTCTAAGTATCATTAATCACTAAATACAATCATTAGAAAATACAAAAACCCTCCACCAGTTAACTCAATCAGTCACTAATTCGGATTCACAATTACTAAGTATCACTAATCACTAAGTACAATCTTTAGAAAATACACACACACACACACACACACACACACACACACACACTCCTAGGTCTCTAGTAAACTTCAATTTCATCACAGCATTCAATATCCAAGGAAAGATCTTTTCTTCATCTTGCCTGGGGGTAGTTTCTCAGATTCTCTGGATCCTTTTCCATGGTCCCAGTTCCTACCTCTCCACCAAACAGTCACTTGGATTCAGAGGCAGATATCTCCCAGGTGCTTGTCCAGTAGTCTGGGCAGTTCCTGCTACACATTGAAGTCCACAGGGTCCAGCACAACTCCAAGCCTTCAAAACCCAGTTGTGAACCCGGAATTCAAGAATCAACCCAGCCACAAACAAACAAAGGCTTAGCATCCAGGTCATACCT
>CM053601.1:99552231-99569247 GCA_028646575.1 Pseudocheirus occidentalis | reverse complement strand
AGGAATTATTCTCTTCAGAATGCTTTTGAGATTCTTTTTCCATCTGGGAAATTCGACTTTTTAAGGCATTCTTCTCCTCATTGGTTTTCTGGTCCTCTTTTGCCATTTGAGTTAATCTATTCTTTAAAGTGTTGTTTTCTTCAGTCAGGTTGTTGACTCTCTTTTCATGGTTTTCTCACATCATTCTCATTTCTCTTCCCAATTTTTCCTCCACTTCTCTTATTTGTTTTTCAAACTCCTTTTTCAGATTATCTATAGCTTGTTGGCATTCTTCAAGTGTCTTGGAAGCATTTGGTGTGGGAGTTCTGACTGGGTTGTTTTCCTCCCTTTCCATTCTTTAACCCTTTTTGTCCACAAAAAAGGATTCTAGAGTTCTATTGCTGTTCTTCTTTTGCTTCCTTTTCCTCATGTTGGCCAGTAAATTAATCGTTTTTTTTTTTGGCTCTGTGAAACTCTGCTTCCAGGGTGGAAAGCTCTGTTCCAAATTGCTGGGGTTTTTCCCAGATGCCAGAGCTATTAGGGGGGTGTTGCAACCCCCAGCTTTGGCTTGCTGAAAGCGCACCCCAGGAGCCTGACCCAAGACCACGATCCAGATCGAGGCTGCTCAATGCAAGAGCTCTTGGCCCTGACCAATCGATTAAGCCCCCCTGCGGAATCCACAGGCCAGGGGCTCTGAAGCAGCCCACTTGGGGCCACCATCATGCCCTTCCTCCACTGCTTCCTTGCCCCAGGTGCAGATTGGCCAAACTGTTTTTTCTCCCCCAAATTTAGTTTCAAAGTTTTACTTTCACTGACAGTCTCTGATCCTGTTTTGCTGGATTTCAAGATCCCCTCAGGTGCTTTAGATCTTCTCTGAAGTAAAGTCTTGCTGTGGCTTGGGATGTGTGGCTCCTCCTGGCCGCCCTGGGGCTTGGCCGCATTTTGGTTTTCAGGCTGGGCTGGCCTGCTGGGTGAGCCCCTCCTGCCGCTGCCCCTATCCAATCCCTGTTTTTTCATGCCTTGGTCGATTTGGAGGTGCTGGAGGCTGTAGATCTTCTCTCCTGAAGACTGGCTGCTGCAAGCCTCAGCTTAGCTCAGCTTGGCTTCTTCCCACCGCCCCAGGACTGGCCACGGTCTTGTCTTCAGGCTGGGCTGGCCTCGGCCCCTGTCCTCCATGATGCGCCCCTGCTGCTGAGCTGCCTTCTGTGAGAGATGTGTTTTCTGTATTTTTGTGAGTCTGAGCATCCTAGACTTTGTCTGGGGTCATATTTTATGAGTGTTTAGGGTGGTTGTTAGGGAGCTTCAGAGCCTTGCTGTTTCTATGCCAACATCATGGTTCCTTTGTAGGAGATTTTAACACAAAGAGGATCTCTATAACGAGTCTTAAAGAAGACTATCTGCTGGAGACCACTTAAACCATACTCCAACCAAAAAAAACCCAAAAAACAAAAAACACACTTCACCAAATGATCACCCAGACACCAGATAGCTACACAAAATGAGACTTCTGAGCTTTAAATGGACAAAATTATTTATTGTTTACCTTTTTCCCTTCGCTCTTTTTATCTGTAAGATCTTACTAAAAAGGAACTGGCCCCTTAATTTTGTCCATTAATTTCTCCACTTTTCTCCCCTCCCTGTTGAAAAAGTCAAAGGAAATGAACATACAATTTTCAGAAGAAATCAAATCTATCTATAATCATATGAAAAAATGTTCTAAATCAATTGATTAGATAATTATGTATTAAAACTCCTCTGAGGTACACCTGTAATGCCATGCAGCAGCAGATTCCCAAAAGAATGCTAATGTGAAGAACTTTTAAGTTTCAGATTACACAGTAATATTGAACACTCTGTTTATTCCATTACAAATTAAGGCAAACATTCACAATACATCACAACATATGAAGGTACAGTACAATAGTCAGGCTTCCACTCATGGGGCAAATCAATACTTAATCATTCAATCAATTCACAATACAATAATTAATCTTCCACTCATGGGGCAACCATACATCAACTCAATCAATCACTAATTTTGAATATTAGAAAATGACACAAATCCTCCACCCCTTGTTGTCTAGCAAACCTCAGTTTCATCCAAGTGGAGATCTTTTCTTCATCTTGACACTGAGTGGCCTCTCCTATTCTCAGGATCCCCTTCCATGGTCCCAGCTCCCTCCTGAATCCACCAAATGGTCACCTGGATTCAGAAGCAGACAGCTGCCAGGTTCTCATCCAGTCCTCAGAGGTAGACAGCTCCCAGGTCCTTGTCCAGTCCTCAGGGCAATACCTGGCACACACTGAAGATCACAAGGTCTAGCACATCTCAAACCCTGCACCTCTTCTATTGCCTGGAACTCAAGGATCAGCCAGTCCATGAATAAACAAAGTCTTATCCTGCTCATGCTTCTTCAGTCTTCCAGCAGTTCAGCTGACTCTAGGACACAGAAGGAATATCAGCCTTCTGGATGGTCTTCACCAGATTCTGGTCTCAGGAAAACTCCATTCAGTTCTCAGTCAGTTTCCAGATGCTGGGACAGAAACTCTCTCTCTCTTCCCCAGCTCTCTCTCAGTTGGCTTCAGTCTCCGTGAATCTTCCTTTAGGAGGAGCAACATTCCAATTCTGTCTTTCTGTCTCTAGAATTCTTCTTTATATACAGCACTGGCCTCCTGTCTCAGCCAATAGCCTTCTTCCATGTCAACAGGAGAGTTCACACCTTCTCAACAGTGGACAGGGCTCACACCTTCCATACTTAGCCCTAAGTTACTAAGTGTTAGGTCTCTGATACCTCATGTGGGGAGGAGACTCCTAAAGAGGGTCGTTGATACTCCACGTGAGATGGACGGGTTGAGCCGATCCTCAGCTAACAGGAGTGCACATGATCGATCGCCTGGGGGCAGAATGCAAAGACTGCACACATGTTTACAATAAGCAGGATAATCTCCCTGCCTTCAGGGTGAGACACATTGGCTTGCTGTGGCGAGGGCATGGCAAGGGGAGGGGCCCTAAGGGGCGCTGGAGAAAGGACTTAAATACAGGCTAGTGGGAGGCAGGGTGGTGGAGCCAGGCCAGTTCAGTCGAGCCAGGAAAGTCCAGTCCAGCCACACTGAGATAGAGGATGAACTCTCAATGAAAGCTAGAAGCAAGTCCTGTGTCCTGAGTTTTTCTGTGCAGCTGATTTTCCTGGAGTGGACAGGAGCCGGGGACACCTGAGGCATGTTGCAGTGGGTATAGGTAAGCCCTATACATCCTGACCCAGAAAGATAACCCTCACCTGAATAAAAAACCCGTAACAACTAAGTGCCAAGTATCTGCTTGCTTGCTATTACAACACCTCACTCCTATCAGACAAAACAGAAAAAAAAATGTTTGAGTGGATATAGAATAATTGGGACTCCCGTGTCCTTCTGCGGGAGTTGTGAACTCATCTAACTTTTCCTAAGAGCAATTTGAGACTATGACTAAAGGAGTATAAAATTGTGTTTAGTCTTTAACCCAGAAATATGACTACTAGATCTGTATCATGAAAAGATCAGAGAAAAAGAGGAAAAGAAGTGTGCAAAAATATTTATAACTGTTCTTTTTGTGTGTTTGCAAAGAGTTGGAAATGGAGGAGATGCTCATTAGCTAAAGAGTAGGTGAACAAGTTGTGATATATAATTGTTAGGAAATACTATTGTTCTATCAGAAATGAGAAGCAGGATGGTTTTAGGAAACTCTGGGAATAAAGGTATGAACTGATACAAAATGAAGTGTGCAGAACCTGCGAGAACTTTATACACAGTAACATCAATATTACACATGATCAAATTTTAATGACTTAATTATTTTAATTAATATAATGATTCAAGCCATTTTTGAAGGACTTTGAAGAAAAATATTCTCCACCTCCAGAGATAGAACTGATTAAGTCAGTATATTGAAGCATTTTTTTTTCATTTTCCTTTTTTACTTGCTTTTTTCATATCCTGGCTAATATAGAAATGTTTTGTATGATTTCATTGGTATAACTGGTGTCGCATTTCTTGCCTTCTCAAAGGAGTAATGGAAGTCGAGGAGAATATTCAGAACTCAAAATTAAAAAAAACAACAAATGCTAAAACTAAATTAATTCATTTCAAAAATAGATTTGTGGTGGATGTGATTGAGATCCACATGCTTTCACATCAGATCACTTTATTATTAGTTTTACTACAATATTTTACTTTAGTATTAGAGACATCTTCAAAGTAGTATAATCTATAAATATAATGTAGAAACAAAACATGTCAATAAAACAATTTAAATATTATATATGTTTATGCACATGTACACATACATATTTGTTCATATACATAATAAATCATACATACATACACAGTAGTATATTAAAGGCAATTCCTCTCACTTGGCAGGAATTAGAAATGATATCTTACTGAGTGAGGGATTTGAGCTGGTTCATGAAGGAAGTCAAAATAACTGTGAAGTGGAGATCATAAAAGAAAGCAGTTCTGGCAATGAGGCAACCAGGGCAAAATACCAAGTCTGAAAATAGCACATTTTGTGGAAGAAACAGAAAATAAGCTGGTGCAACTGGTATAAAAATTCTTGGATGGGAGTGAGTGTAAGAAAGGAAAATGAGGTGAAAAGTGAGATTACAAGCAATTAATCAACCAATCACTAAATATTTATCAATTGCCTAGAATGTGCCAGGTACTGTGAAGAATACTGACAACCTAATGGGGGAGGAAAAAAACACAAAAGGAATCTAAAAAGAAGAGGAGTGAAGGGGAACAGGAAGCAACTTTTTCAAGAGCACAGAGGAGAAATCAGTCAAAAAAGAACCAAAGTATACCCTCCAGGAAAGAAATACAAAAACAAATGACACAGACACGAAAGCACTGAATCAATTAAATCAATAGTTTAAAAAAGATGTTAAATATCCAATATCACATATCAAATAATTACGTGTTTCAGAAGAAGAACCAGTTTTTCTGGTGACAAAATTTTGATTTGTCTTTGTGTTATTGGAAAGAGTTGGGGAGGAAAACAAATTTACTGCTCTCAAAGTCGTTAATTAAGTATCATCAAACAATGCATTATCATGATATCTTACAAAAATGATCAGTACTTTATTAAAACCTAAGGATGTTATAGAGTTACATTTATAGTTCATTCTGAGTAAAGGTACCAATAAACTTAGACATTTTAATTCATTATCCTTCCAACTCAAAGTACTGGCAAATTTTAAATGGACATTTATAGAGTTGAGAAAATTACCACTTATGATTTTGATGCTGTAAACCAGGGATTCTTAATCTTGTTTGTGCCACAGATCCTTTAGCAGTCTTGTGAAGCTTAAGGACCCCTTATCTTTGCTTTCAAATTCATAACATATATAGAATTATAAACAACTATAAAGGTTATATTTTTCCCATCCAAGTTTATGGACCCTCTGAAATCTATTTATGAACCCCAAGCTATGAGCTCCTGTTGTAGGCATGAGAATTTATTTTGGATAGATGCTTTTGTAACAGTTGTTTTTAAAATAATAAATTCTAGATAAGGGGAAAAGGAATTAACATGTTCTGATAATCTAGGAAACTTTTATTAATTAACAATGAAATTTAATATATACATGTAAGTACACACAAATTAAAATGAGAGGGGAGGAAGTCAAGTAAAGTTGATTTTGGAAGGACTTTAGCTTAAGAGAAAAAGTCAGAGAACCATAACTGGTAAGGAAGATAGGATCAAGTGACAGTATTTAAGAACAGGTGTATTTGTGGGTATCAGGGAAGAAGTCAATGGTTAGCCTTACAGTGAACATTAGAGATATAATAAAGATGAGAAGTGAAAGAAGGAGAGAGACAAGGAAGAGATCCTTCAGGGTTTGATGGAAAATTAATGGGAAAAATCCATGAAGATGCCTCCTTATGCTTTTTTAAAGAAAACTCGTTAATATCTAATTTCTGTTTTTTCGAAAAGCCAGTTCATTCTCTCACCTATTCACTTTATCACCAATTACAACTTTTCTTTTTCTGTATGAGAAGAATTGCATTTTGCTTCATTAGTAGCAGAAAAAAAAAACAGCTGCTTGGTAATAAAACAAAAAAGAAACAAAATAAAAACAATTAACCAGCCAAATACCAATCATTCCAAAAAGAAACAAAAAAGAAAAGGAAGAAGTATGAGGTAATATAATATGAACGCCCTCCTATAACAACAATGTGATATTCATAGCACTCATGGCAGCTATGAATTTGCTGGTGTAGTTGTGAATAAAAAATGTAACAGGCTCTCCACATGAAGGATAGAATTAAAGCATTTATTCAAATACCAGAAAGCCAAATCCCAAAACCAGAAAGCCAGATTCATCACAGTGAGCACAAAGTTGGTACACATAACCAATTCAGTGAGCACAAACATTTCCAAGCCTTCCCAATCCTTCCCTCCATCAGGCCTTAAGAATAAAATAGGCTCCCTTAAGCAAGAATGCCCCTCTCTCACTCACACTAGCTGCTCAACCTCTGCACTGCTTGTTCTCAGCAGTTCTGGCTCTTTCTCACCTTGTGCTGACCTTTTTATTCTGTTCATTAGCTCCTCCCAGTTCTGTCCCTTCCTGTTGTATCAGCAAATTCCTCCCACTGTGTGTTTCTCAAGTTCTTTTTCTTAACAAAGACTTGATGTAATCAAGGACAAGATCCAGCTGAAACAAGATACTTGTTTGCTTGCCATTGCAAGGAACAGGGAAGATCTTCAAATCTCCACTACCATTTCATTTGGCCCCAAAGTATTTCATGTCCCATAGATCAATGGAAGTTTAGGGGTGACTGGTTTCAACAGAACTTTTCAGAAATATAACAGGGATAATATACAATAAACACAGAAAATATTATTTTATGTGGAGATTGAGCACAAGCTCCCCTTCATTCCCCCTTGAACAAATAGGACCCCCAAAATCTTGGTATAAAGGGTGCAGGTCTCTTCTTCCATGGCTACTTGCTACTGAAACTGGACATAGAGCTGTCCCTGTCCTAAAAGGTCTCATTTGAGAGGTTAGTTCTTTAGCCATCATTAATTGTGTGGTTGATGACAGGCCCAGGGCTGACACATCACAGTTGTGGACAGGGAATGACATCCAGCTTAAGTGATCAGGCATCTACAAGTGGAGGTTTACCATGCCTGCAGGAAACAAATCTAGAAAACAAGGTGAATAGACAAAAAAACAAGAAGAAATGAGAATACAATAACAAGAAACAGGGTAGACATGGGGCTAGCCATGCTTCTGGAGTCCATGAACTTATTACTGTAGCCTCACTCATGGGAGAACATTTGAGTTATGGGTACAATTTTATAACCATCTTCTCCATAATAAATAATAGGTACAGTGGTTGATCCATTTTTTCAATATGTTGTTAAACCAATATGGGTTCTGTAATCTTGTCTGTGTATATCTTTAATCTGGGCTGGGGCTTGGCCTGTTTCTTATTTTCTCTGAAGGTATGGCAAACTTGGATACAATGATTCAGGAGTATCTGTAGGGGTAGTTCCTATTTCCCTATTCAGTTTAATAGCAAGTCCCTTTTCTTGGTATATCTTATGCAACTCTTCAGTTGAAATATCATCTATTCTTCTAAAATCTACCCCTGCTCTCAATAAAGCAGTAAACAATTCTCTTCTTGTCAATCTATTCTGGCTTTGAATTTGCTGGCTATTTACTCTTCTATCTTGAGGAAATTTATCTTTTTTCCATTCCTCTAAGTCACTTAATTGTGAAATATTATCCAGTACTTCCAAAAGAGGGTGCCCTATTTCCCTAATTAGTAGAGTAAGAATTAGGTTCTTATAAGCAGGAGGAGCACTCTTCACTATGATATTTCTATGAGGAACTGCTAAGGAGATATTGTGATATGCATTTGTATCTCCAACCATGAAAGCAGTTTTCATTACCTCCTCCTTTAGCTTTCTCATACAGTACTTAAGTGAGTACCAATATCTATCTCCATCAGGCCACAGAGGCAGTGGAATATTGCCAATTACATCCCTCTGCACATAAAGCTAACAGACTAGCTGTGTTGTTACCTCCTTGCATATGGTAATCCATAAAAGCTTGGTGTACAAAAGGATTCTGACTAATGCTTATGAATTTTAAGCAATCCATACTATCTAGTGATACTCCTCTGGCTCCTTCATCACCAGTTCTTACCATCTAAGACATTAAAGACTCCCCCATTCTTTGGGTGAATCATTTTAATATGTTAGTAAGCTCTTGTTGAGTGAAATCATCAATTATGTTTGGTCCTGGCAGTTCTCCTACTTTCTTCTTAGTATAGGGCAAACTTCTGCTTTATAAGACTCCTCATCTAAATTTGTTCTATTCTCCTACCACACATTCTCCTGGAAGTTGCTAGGGTTACTATTCCAGTCTGTACAAAAGCTGCATGCAAATCCCTTCTGTTAATTTTTTGCTTCTTTTTAGCTAAATAAACAGTAGCTTGTTCTTCTACCACCTAAGTCCCTCCAGCTTACTCTTCTAAAGGAAAGCCCAAATGCTGTGGCACATGGAAGCACCATGCAAACCATCCAACTAGCTTGCCATCTAAACTTTCTCCTCCAGCAGCTTATCTCTACATTTACACAAAATATGATAACTTTTTAGCAAGGCCCAGTCTCAACTACATACCTCTGCAAGTTCTTTCCCTGGTTCTATTGATATTCTTTGTAAACATCTTTCCAAATCTCTGGGTTCTCACTTCTGTAGCCTCAGTTTCCAGTTTTTACAAAGCCCCATGCTTTTACCCCATTCTATGGCTAGGGAGAAATAAGACAAATCCTTCTATCCTGGGACAGCCATTTCTCACACTAAAGTCCTCCTACCTCCAAATAGAGGTCTGATATTTTGTGATCTCATCCTTGTCACCAAATATAATGCCAATGCAATATTCATAGAGCCCATAGCAGCTCTGAATATGCTGGTGTAGTTGAGAATCACAAAATGTAACAAGCTTTCCACATGGGAGGACAGAATCAAAGCATTTATTCAAATACCAGAAAGCTGAATCCCCAAAGCAGAAAGCCAAATTCATCATAGTGACCATGAAGTTGGTATACATAGCAAATGCAGTGAAAAGAAACATTCCCAAGCCTTCCCAAACATTCCCCTCTGTCAGTTCTTTAAAACAAAACAGGCTCCCTTTAACAAGAATGCCCCTCTCTCACTCACACTACCTGCTCAGCCTCCGTGTTGCTTGCTTAATGGGGATTTGACGATCTTCCTTGACCCTTGTAATGGCAAGCAAACAAGTACAAAGCACCTTTTTTCAGTTGGGCCTTGTCCTTGATTATATAAAAATCTTTGTTAAGAAACAGATCTTGTGAAACACACAGTGGAGGGAACTTGCTGATGCAAAAAGAAGGGTGAAGGGGCAAGTTAAGGCCCTCTGTAAGGAATAATATTATACAAACCAAGGCCTCAATAGGACTTTTCTATGATCCTGAGTTGTTTTGGAACAGAAAATCCTGGGAATATGAGGATTGTGCTTCTCCTGGGACCCTGGCCAGGACCTTGAGAAGAGATATGGTTAAATGCCCAACTCCTGGAACTAGCTATTCCAAGGAAACATTGTTCTTGGGAGGAGGCCTTGGAGGGATTGGCCTCCCTCCCTGGCCTCATAAAAGATATGATATTTGCTAAAAAAAACATGCCTGGCAGTATGCCTTCTTTGTTCTCCGCTCTACTTAAAATGTAAGATTCAGACCCGAAATTGAAATCTCACCCAGGGAGATGACATCTTGTCTGGGACCCTCCCGAGCAGAACCCTCATGGCTTTCCCCCAGATTCCCCAGCTTGTGTGGTCAGTTGTTCATGTTTCCCAACATCAGTGATAATTGTAAATATGTATAGATACATTCCACTAAGCAGTTGGAACCCTGCATATCCCCAGTGGGACCCTGATGGGTGGTCAGGTGTTGGTGCCTGCATCAGTGATGATCGTGGATATGTATCTGTGTGTGTGTGTGTGTGTGTGTGTGTATTGCCTGATAGGTAGAGAGAGACAGAGACAGAGACAGAGAGACAGAGACAGAAAGACAGAGACAGAGATAGGTAGATAGATAGATAGATAGACAGACAGACAGACAGACAGACAGATAAATACATACATAAATACATAGATACATACATAGATACATAGATACATAGATAGATATTGCCTATATTCTAAATAAATTACATTGGATCTTTTGAAGTGCCAAGTGTTCCATTCACGTGAATACTGAACCTCCTTAATCAGACTAAGGGACAGAACTGGGAGGAGCTAATGAACAGAATAAAAAGATGAACACAAGCTGAGAGCCAGAACTGCTGAGAGCAAGCAGTGCAGAGGTTGAGCTGGTAGTGTGAGTGAGAGAGGGGCATTCTTGCTTAAGGGAACTTGTTTTGTTTTGAAGGGCAGATGGAGGGAAGGTTTGAGAAGGCTTGGGAATGTTGGTGTCCACTGCATTGGTTATGTGTACCAGCTTTGTGATCACTATGATGAATTTGGCTTTCTGGTCTTGGGATTTGGCTTTCTGTTATTCAAATACCAGAAATTTGATACTGGAAGATTCTGTCTTCCATGTGGAGAGCCTGTTACATTTTGTGATTCACAACTACACCAGCATATTCATAGCTGCCATGAGCACTGTGAATATTGCATTGGCATTATACCTTCTAATTGACATTTACCTTCCTGTAGGGAGTGAATCATTTTCCTAGGAGACAGATTCTATGTTTTTCAACTTTCCCTTCCAAAAATAAAATCTTTAAATTAACATACCATTGGTTTCTTTCATAGCCTATTGCAATTTTTCACCTTGACAGTCATAGACCTCTGACATAAACTGCTTTTAGAGGGATCATAACTTCTTTCTGAATCATCTTTTCAAAATAGATAATGAAACAAAATGATTTGAAAATAGGTATATAAAATGGTTCTGCTGTAACTAGCCAGATATTTTCTATTGGAAACCTTCTTGGACACTGAGAAACATTTGAGATGTAATAGACACCTTTCCTAGTGGGTGATGTGTAAAACTTGAAGTCAGGTAAACTTGAATCAAAGTTCCACCTCAGACATTTACCAGCTTTGTGACTCTAGGCAAGATACTTCTTAGCCTCAGGTTTCTCACATGTAAAATAAAGATAATAAAGCATCTACCTGAGAGGGCTTCATGTGGATCATATAAGATAATATATGTAAAAGGCTTTATAAACCTTGAAGTATTATATACACATTACATATAATTATTATTACTATTATTACCTCATTTCTGTAAAATACACACAAGTTCTATTGCTTATGTTGCCGTATTATTTATCTAACTCTTTTAAATCCCATTTATATATCAATCTTTGCCAAATCTCAGGGAGAAAAAAGGGTCACAAATTCTGTATCATTACTTGTATGGAAAGCTGAACGTCCTTTACTTTTCCTAAAATGTATATTTAAAGTCCTAAAATGTATTAACCTTCTTGATGATTAAGTGAAAATTAATTCAATACATTAGCCTATACAGGTTCCATACATAAATGTGCTACATATACTTTAGTAGCTTTATCTCTTTATTTTACCTTTCCAGACTGAAAATTTCCAAAATTTTAGCCTTTTCACTTATTGAGGATTGTTAATCTCCTGGGTCATAGTAGTTATATTTCTCTGGATTTTATTTTTCAGTTATGAATATTTTCCCCTAAGGAAAATGAACAAATCTTAATGTGGACTTTTATGCATGTAAAGCAATAGACTGGGTTATTGTCTTCATAAAGCAGACTCCAATGACTCCAAGGTTTCTTTACAGAGTTACATGTGACAATTTGCAGTCCATGATCTTATAGGTACAGTTTGGATATTTTCCCCTCTAAATATACTACCTTAGTTCTCTTAAAGGCCTATTTGATATATAAAAATATAGAAGTGATCTTGACTTCTTAAAAATTAAACCATATATTTTCTGTGACTTCACAAATATAATTCATATCAAATTGCTTGCCTTCTCAAGATGGGTGGAGAGGAAAGAGGTAAAAAATTTGAAAGTAAAAATTTTTAGAAAATGAATGCAATGTTTTTACCTGTAATTAAAAAAAACGCTTAATGAAATAAAATATATGTCATTAAAAATAAAACTATGCCAGCAGCACATAAATCCTGCTAGATCCTATCAAGCTAGAGAGGCTTGAAAAACAGACCTACAGACTTATATGACTGTCATCTGAGAATCAGTTCAGTTCATCAAAAACCCAGTTGCCAGAAAAGTAACCTCTATTGACTATATCTGGCTATTAAGGTATGGAGTATTTGTCACATACATGGTTTAATTTTTATATTAATAGTAGTGTTACCTCACTATTATTTTTTCTTACAGATGAGTGAGGTTTTTTAACAGCTCCCTGCCCTTCTTCCCCATAACTTCTAATGTTAAATTAGATGATTAAAAAAATTATTTGGTGTCTTTTGCTAACATGAAGAATTAACTTTTCACTCATTCCCTCTTCCAAATATATGGGTATATGTTTGTGTATATGTATATTAGATTCTTTTTTAAAAATTTATACATGCACAAAAATTCATACACATATGCATTTATTTACATTTATGTATATACTTGTAATAAAGTATTACCTTTGGGATTCTATTGGAATAAGCACTTATTTATCATGATTCCTTATTTTATTTGTTCATATATTTTATCTTTTTTTTTCTACCTGTGGCAAAATATTAGCTTTAAACCTTTGGGCACTAAAATGATATCAGTTATGTTTGCATGTGTCTATTGAAACAAGTTAAATTATAATCAATCATCTGAGGTACTAATTGCTGAGACCTTGATTAATCATGTTGCAATTTACCTTAGATTTGGGAAATTGGTTGTGCCTACAATCTAATATATTCATTTTCACCAAGGCATGGCTTGAATTCTAGCCACTGATTCAAACTTCTTCCTGTGGCTTAAAAAAATAAAATAAAATCTTGGAATTCCTCCACAAACAACTTTCAAGATATTAGCCTTTATTGGGAAAGAAAATATTTCTGCTAAGTATGTTTTCCAACAATCAGAATCATTGGATTTTTTGCACTCTGGGATGAGACTTCTGCAGTGGATTTTTGGGACAGGGAGGTAGGGATATGGAAGAGGGTATGTAGGAAGGACCTCAGTCAAGATGGTACTGCTAAGAAGAACGGTACTCTAAACAACTGAAGTATTTCCAAACTGTTGCAGGGAAAGGAAAGTTAGGTCATTGCTGGTGAAGGGAAAAGATGGATATGTAGTACTCCTGCTGGGTTAGAGTATGCTTCCTCTGATGCTGATGTGGCACCTCCCAATTTCTGCATTCTGGTTCAAATATCTCATCACCATGAACCAAGTAACAGCTCTCTTCCAGGAATTTTCTGGTTAATGTCACTCTTCCTATATCAGGTAGAAGAACTCTGATTTTAAATAGGCTTCTCAATGTTGTCTCATTACTCCCATTCTCCCCTACAACACTTCATGAGACTGTGACTTTGAATCTATGGGTAATGTTTTCACTGACATAAACTGTAAAACCCCCTTATCCTTAGAATAGCTTCATGAGGTATTGGGGTCCCAAATATTCTTCAAATGATGGCCACCTTTCCAGTGATAAAACTCCTAATTTATTTAAACTACTCTTTCAGTGACACATACAAAAATAATTGCCAGACATATTTGGGGTTGAGGGTTTGGGATCAAATCTCTCATTTCATGGTTGTAGGGAACTCATGACGAGGAAGATCCCTTTGCAAGTTTAAAGGATATATAATATATAAAAGGATATCATATAGATATAATGTTGTAGTCTTAAAGAGTTACCTGGGGAACTGAGAGAATTAGAGTTTTTACCATAGTGTGTGATTGATTGCATTTTATATAAAAGATAATCACATTTGATCTCCTATAACTCAAAGACATTTCTTCCTCATTTTCATCTTTCTTAATACCTAGCTTATTCCAAAGCTTAACTTAAGTGGGACTTTTTATATGAGGCATTTCCTGATTTCACATTGATTAATGTTTTCTTAAAATTACTTCACATATACTTTATATTTACTTATTTGTGTGTATGTTAGAATACCACACCAATAGAATATCAGTCTCTTGAAGGTAGGGAATCTCAATTGTGAGGAAAGTGAATTATGTTGAGATTGAGAGGAGCTCAGATCTTCAAAAAACACCCAAGAACAGCTACTGAAAAATGTGCCAAAAAGAACAATAATAAAGAAAAGTAGGGTGACTAGGTGGCACAGTGAATAGAGTACTGGCTCTGGAGTCAGGAGGAGCTGAGTTCAAATCCAGCCTGAGACACTTAACACGAAAACTAGCCACGTGACCTTGGGCAAGTCACTTAACCCCAATTGCCCTCTAATCATGTCAAAATATATCCAGCTAGCATGCCACATACATGGAGAACATGCTTAAACTCCACTATGATGGCAAGCATTCTTCATTCTCAAAACAGAAAAAAAATATCTTCTTCCTGTTATTGGTAGTTCTGAATGTTAGATATTTTTTTCCCATAGGGTCAAAAAGTATCTCAGTATATGATTGTGAATGGAAAAAATAGTGGACAGAATCAGATATTGGCAAGTTTTTTTTTCAATTTTCATTAGTGTGTGAATTTTGAATATAAATGTGAATACAGAAAGCATTAATGTGGTCCAAAAAAAATGTTTCTGTGAATGAGTTTCAACAATTTAACTTTATAACAATTATAAATAAAACTGTTAATTTTTTTCTGGAAAAAAAGAAAGAAAAGTAAAGATAATCAGCTATAGACTCCTGCAGTCAATTCAATAAGTTTCAAAAAGATGGCCAAAATTCTGCAAAAGAGTGTAGAGGAAACAAACTAGGGTAGATTTTGAAAAACAAAATGAGGAAATCCTAGTCCCATAGCAGAAAGCAAGGTTAGAAAGCTAGAAGAGATTCAGAGACAGGGAACCTCGTAGAGCTGAGTGATCCAGTGACTTCATTCATAGAATGGCTAGACCAGTGTCTAGGCAACCTAATCTTGACCAAACCTTCAGGTACCACCACTTCCAGCTCCATATAACATCTAGGCACCTTGAGCTTAAACCAGAACAGAAGATAAGGTCATACAGTTCCTACAGAATCCATGACCTATGCTTAGCCACTGAACTCTAGCATCAAGCTATATTATCCATACCATCCAGAAGTGCAAAAAGTGTTGTTTGTCCTAATTATGAGCTTACCCAGTCTAGAAACTGAGACTGGAGATTAAAACAAAAAAAAAAGGAAAACGAAGAACACAACAAAGAAATATTTTATACTTAGAGAAGCCAAAGGGTTAAAATCAAAATAAGGAATGGACGGAGTCAATTTTTTTTAAGTCACTATTGCTTTGTACATTGTAAGTACTTAATATATGTTTACTGAAAGTTTGGAAAAAGAATTAGATTGTCTGCAACTTCAAACTCATATTGTGTATAATTCAAATTAAATTCCACTTTTACCATCTTGCTAAACCCATTATTCTTGTTATTTTTAATCTTTTTAATCATTAATGAAACCTTTCATATTTTCATTACCAAGAAACTTGCCTTCCATTTTGCTCAACTAGATTATACTACATTTTTTCTCTTGATATAATTTCCATATGTTGAAGGACAGTATTTCATTGTGAAAAGAAAACTAGATGCTTATGAAAACCACAAAAACCACCTTGAGAAAACTAGACTTTAAATTCTTCCTTTGAAATACGGACATTTATACATCTTCTATAGGTTGTGCTGCAATTACAGCTAATGGATTTTTTTTCCAGATCAGCCTTAAAAACTCATCAGGCTAATGTCATTTGTATACTTATAGTATCTGCATTTCATCTAAATTTCTGTTATCTGCCAAAGTGTAAACTATACAATGAACTGGAAGGCTTTGTTCTAACTTACCGGCTAAATCATAGTCATTTTGACAAACATTTTCATAATATGCATAACAGTCCTCTATTAAATACATTGGTAGTCAAGGGGTCTTGCATTGGGTAACTTTGATTGTGGCTACCTATGTTTTATTGATTGATACAAGCTTTATTCCAGTCAGTTATCAATTTAATTTTTGCCCCATTGATGAACTAAAGTAATATTTAAGCATGAAGGAACTATAAATTCCAAAGATACAGTGGAGGCTATTCAAACTATCCTCTAGGGGACACATACCTTGGAGTAATATTTAAAAACTCAGAATTCTTTATATAGTGTAGGAGGGGATGGTGGCTCAGATTTGTAATCTCTGCTACTGAGGAAGATGTGGATGGTATATTGCTTAGGTGTGAAAGTTCTGAGCTACAGTAGGGATAAAGCCAAGTAAGTATATGCACTAATTTTAGCAGTGAACTCCTGGATATTGGAGTGTTATGGGAATGGGAATCTGAAGATCTTCCCTGCCCTTTGGCCCTTTGATTGGCTTAAGTGGCTCTGAGAACCTTCCCTGATTTGAAAATGCACTCTGCACCCTAGTAGGCTGAATGTGGTCACATGGAGAATGTGACAGGAGACTTGTTTTTCAGGAATGCCCTCACCTTGTTACTTTATATTTGGGAAGTGGGTCAAGAGGGTTGTGATATTCTCTGATCCAGGAGAATATACCCTGATGTGAGTTTTTGCTTTGGAGCTCACTTTGGGAAGAGTTGTGTGATTTAGCCAGATGAGACTCTGGGTAGCCATTGAGCCCTATGGCTTTGAAAATCCAGATGTTAGTCCTTCCCTCTCTGGTAACTAACTAGGTATGGATGTAATGGTCAGACAGTTAGAAGTCCTGTATGCTGATCTGTTTTTCTGTATTTTTTTTTGCCTGCTTGTAACTTTGGTTTGTATTCTCTGAAGTTCAGGGTGCTGACATATTCCACAGAACTAGGTAAATTATATGTTTAATTAAAGTAGTATTGTTAAGCTATTTTGAGTTGCTTTCCTTTAGAAAAGCTGATCAAAGAACCTGTACTAGCAGCCATCCTGGGTATGCTACTGTGCTTGCTGCTACAG